>QVRM01006230.1:820000-978265 GCA_003439945.1 Dermanyssus gallinae | reverse complement strand
ATATATATATATATAATATATATATGATACGCCGCTGATGACCCACCGGCCTCTATTCAAACGGTGTCACACCCACCCGAACTGGGGTAATCTAGTGTTGTATGTCACTCATAACGTGCAACTTCTGCGCCGCCTACAACATGAACGACCTACTTGCTAACGTTTCATCCTAACCGACATGCGTTTATTTCGCGGCCAGCACGATAAAAACCTACGTTTTTGCCTCGTTCGACACCACGGTGACACTGACGTCGTTTTTTACCGAGACGAGTTTTTCTTTTTCGACTTACCGACAGTCGCAATTGTCGAGGCGGCTCTCTACGTTCTCTGACTACCTCTGACGTTCAAACGAGCGCGAAGAAAAAGAAGTCTCTCGTTCGGATGACGAGCTAGCCCTGATCGAGGTCGCCTCCTAGACGTTTCGGCAATTGGGCGTTTGTGTGTGGTCCCTCTACCACCACCACCACTTAGTAGCAGACAGGATCGTCCTGAGGAAATGGGAAGCGAGCAAAAGAGAAAGACAGAGAGACACATAGATATATATATATATATATATATATATATGCAGAGAGGTCCTGAGTGCGTATCGGCTTGCCTCTTGCGCAGCCTGCTGCATAAGATATTCCACCTACTGGTTGGCCAAGAAGCCAGAGCTTGATAGAGTCCGGCCACGCTCCCAAGACACCGAGTCGGCCTTCTTCGATCGATTTATTATTCGAGCAGTCTAGCTTTATTTCCCGTTGACTCACTATGATTTGGACGCCCACCGCCGCCGCTGCTGCCGCTGCCGCCGTTTTCGTTAGCCTGATACAGGTTCCCGGCGCTCTCTGTACGCCTGGCCCGCCCACTGCCTAAACGAGTGCATCATTATACTCTATTTGCACGTTATATATATATATATATATATATACATATGTATATATATATATATATATATATATATATATATATAAAGGTGACTTAGTGGCAAATACCACTGCCTTGCATTCGGAAGGCCGTCAGTTCAAGTCCTGGACCGGCCACTCTTAAACTGTATTTATGGTTTTCAATTTAGACAATGTGAATGCCGGAGTGGACGATAATCGGCCATGATCGGAAAAAGCCGGCAGCACAGATGTCTCAGTGAAAGAGCTGATGCATTACGACCCCCAATTCTTTTTATTATTATTATTATTACGCACTGCGTGAGCCTCAAATAACATAGTTTATTGTCCAGCTAGCTAGAAGGTTTAAGCGGAAATCGCAGAAATTGATTGTTATACACCATATAATTTATGAATAGATGAGCATCGTGAACCATAATGCGTGTTTTACAATAATATTTATGTCTTTGGCTGTATGTGGTAATAGCTGATACATCGACTGCTTCCCTAATTCGAACTCAGTCAAGCCACAATATTCAAGACGTCTCCTGAACAGAAAACAACTTCTTTATAACTGGAGCCTGGTAGTTTCATTATTCATTAACATGACGCAGCCATCGAATAAAAAATGTAAATGAAGAAATGACTTCCAATCTTTCGGACTTGCTCAGTTAGCTTAACTAAGGTATATAATTTAACTGAATATCGTATATTTATGTACTGTTTTAATAAAGCTAAAAAAAAAACTAACAATCACCTGATGGAACCGACTAGGTGGTCACTTATTTTCGCAGGGTTCCGTAAAATTGTTCTATGACTTGTGGTTCGAAAAGATTTCAGATCATATTATAGCATCTTAACAGACCGTCATCTCAACGCAATTGAGGCGTCCCTAATTGGGTGCAGTAAAGAACTCACTCTATCTTAGACTCGGTCGAGATCGACGTGGCATTGTGTGTGTGGATGTCTCGGCTTGGCTAGTATACATATATTGGAGCCGTGGCCTACCTGACAGAGAGGATTACATCAGCTTAGTTGGCCCAATTGTCGTTCCTTGGCAACACACTAGCGACCGAAACAACGCGGGCTATGATGCAGGCAAGTATAAACGTGTATGATCGCCGATAGACACACCGATAGACGCCGATTAGCAGACGCTAGAGTAAGCGCGACTCCAGTCGAGCCCAGTGGCGTGGGGTGCATCGTCTGCGCCCCGCAACCGGAGGAGACACAAAGGTGCGCGGGTTCGAGCCCCACCGCTGCACATTTGTATTTATGGGGGTAGTCCGCCTATGAAGCAATGCGAAAAGCAGTCCCATCGACGCTAAATCTTGGCTGAGGGTCAGCCCGAAAACTTTACTTTAAATAAGCGCGACCGACGGCAAAACAGTGAAGAGAACTGACGAGAGCGTTTGTTGTTGTTGTTGTTGTCGTCGTCACTAAGTAATCTGCATGGCTTATGCCGTGTGTGGGCGAGTGATGTCGCTCAAAATATCGACACGAGTCTACTTGCCATTCGTAATTGTGCTGCTCCAAGTTGGCAATCAGCCCATCTTGATGGATAATTTGCGCATTTAATTTATGCCACTGTGTTTATACGAGACTCTATGAAGGCCTAGCGAGTGGTTCATCAAACAGACACTAAAACTGACATTGCTGTGCGCTCTGCTTGGGGCGGCCGTGCAATGTTCGCTGTTTATACGGTTGTTATTATTATTATTATTATTATTATTATTATTACAATTGTGGTTATTACAATTGTGGGGTATAAACGTTTATACCAGGTTCATCCTGCTCTGGTCGATCTAATTATTATTATTATTATTATTGGTTATACGTTTTTAGACGTTTGTAAGCCTAAAACCCGTTAAAAAAACAGCCCCTTTATGCGAATCACTTAGTCACTTAGATAAAGTCATTCCTTGCTAGGCGGTCTGGGTGTCTGAATTTTATGGCTTCCGACCTTCCCGTCTATATATATATATATATATATATATTAATTAACGTCCGCAGCACACTAGGCTAGCTATTTTCCAAACCTCTGCTACCGCTGCTGTTGCGGAACTTCATATTCACGCCGCGGAGCGAGGTAGCGGGGGTGCGTCGTCGGGTGCGTTGTGGCCTGGGCCTGGCACGAACACGAGCAAGAGAAGCCTGGTCCCGTGCAGAGAACACGCGACCACTGGCAACCATGCCGGTGGCACGCTTAACATTTGCTGTGCATTAACCCATTTGTTAGCGCTAACTAATGAGGCCGATGCGGACGATGCCAGCCGACAAGCGTCGTCCGCAAAGACGGACGGAACCCAAGCGTGGCCCGACATTCCCCACCCTCCCTATGGCGCGCGTCGTTTTCCATTGCCTCATCTCGTTCATGTCTCTCTTTCTGCCTTTGTCTCTCAGCTTTGTCTCTATCAGTCAGTATTGCCCGGACTCTCTCTCCCCCCTATCTTTATCTCGCTTTCTTTTAACTGTGTTTCTCCCCTATCTAGGCAATTCCATTGCCCTGGTCCGGTTTTGTGTTTGAGCTTCTTTTGCCCGTGGGTTCATTACGACCCCTTCTTGATACAGCTTGCGTTTCATCTCACGCGTTTTGCCGCCAAACGGGGGTGCAACTTCTCAAAGTGTCGCACGACAACAGCAGACAAAATTCAATACGCATGCACTTTAATCATGATATACGTGCGCATCGCGCTCAGTAATGGTCGATTTGCAGAGAGGCAGCCAGGCAGGCAGACAGATAAACAAATACCAAAATAGAAGTCAATTACTGGATAGTTTGACAGATCTACGAAAGCTAGACATACATGTGGTGTCGTTGCGGCTGGCGGCCTTTAATGCAATGTCCACGTGTACGGTATGACCACGACAACGCGGCTATCCTAGCTTTCGTGGCGTACTTTCTTGCGTACGTTACTAGATTAGTAGGTCATTACAGTGAGTCGCGGCCTAGTAGTTAGAGTAGGAGGAGAAGAATCATAGCAATAGTTGTCATGGTATTAGTAGTAGTAGTAGTATTAGTAGTGGGAAAATGTCACCACTGGACAGAAACCGCTGGGCAGGAACCACATACGAAGCGTGAACACATTTAACATTTCAAAAGATGACTCACCAAATGGCTCTAATGGTTCTTCCCCGTGGTGTACAGCTGAGACAACATGAGTGACAAAGGAAAATGAATGATCATGCAATCAGAGGCGTGCTAGATCCGGGTTACCTGAAATGTTCTTCTAGGTAACCCGGATCTAGCACGCCTCTGATTGCATGATCTGCCTCGACTGTCCTGTTGTTAATAATAGCTGATTGGGTAGATTTCTGACCAGCGACTTTACAGGGGAGCCAAACTGAGTCCGTGAGGAGGCGCAGCAGGCAAAAACCAGGTTAATTGACTTTTCGATGTCGAGGCCGCTCTCGTTTATAGAAAGGCTCTTTCTTATGTAGGTGTTCTCTTGTAAGTCGACGTTCAGAACATTAATTAATACATTTTTGCCAGCGTCGTCATAAGCATTTAGTTATTACGGGTACAACGGCGCTGGAGTAAACCGCCGATAGCGACGATCACCTTTGTAGAATCCTGAAAGGCTTCCAAGCCTACCCGGCAGATTATTGAGGCAGGGGGTATTTATTCCTTAGTTCACGTTCAGTATCGAAGTCGCTAGGTACCAAAGCGTATGATGACGACAACGCTTGCGTGGTAGAATAAACGTCACCTTCAGCTAATTTACTCTTAGCTTGACTCACACTATGTTGATCTTCGTTTCATTCGCTGATTTGCATTTTTTACAGGGGTAGACGTAGTTGTACTTCACGGTAGAGTCACGAATGAAATGATTCACAAATTAAGGTCACATCTTATAGCTGTCTGCTATTTTACACACATTGTATCCAGCAAGTTGTTAGTTACTTTATTTTATTTAAGATATGTAAGGAGGCTAAAAGAGAACCAAGAAGGACTGACTCTCAGCC
The DNA here is from genome assembly GCA_003439945.1 of Dermanyssus gallinae. Lineage (NCBI taxonomy): Eukaryota > Metazoa > Arthropoda > Arachnida > Mesostigmata > Dermanyssidae > Dermanyssus > Dermanyssus gallinae. The sequence goes on along the minus strand of QVRM01006230.1, from coordinate 973,436 downwards.
AAGATTTAACGTCCACGGGACTGCTGTTCACATTGCTTCATAAACGGGCCCCCATGCCTACAAATGTGCAACGGTGGGGCTCGAACCCGCGCACCTATGTGCCTCCTCCGGTCGTGATGTGCAGGCGGATGCACCACGCCACGGGGCTCGCCAGTAGTATAGCATAACGATCTACTGACGGCGGAGACGAGTACAATTTATATCAGCGGCAATAGCGCCACACAAATCTATATAAGTCAGTAAGTGTGACCTGCATGTAGTTTATTAGCAGGTAAAATGTTTGAAGAGTGAATATATCATTAACGGTGTCCACTCCATGTCGCCTAGGCTGTATACAGAGGATAGCCCTGAGCGCATCGTCCTGAAGGACTTTAGCCCATTTTAAAATCCTCTCATAGCCACCGCCGCGCATGAGAATTGCATAGCATAACAAAGGTTCGAAGAGCGAAGGTTAGAACAGCGACACGAAGAGTACGACATCGATAGAGACTCCACTTGACCACGTGTGCATACTAAATTGCCGCATAACATTGCCACAGTGTCCATCTGAAACTGTCATTTCATACGTTCATTATGTACAAGCCCACAGCATTTAATAGTTGGAGGAAAACAACGTGACTCGAATCCACTAGAGAGAGACAAAAAATTCGGTCCATTTGAATGATCCGCGATGACTAAATCGGCCCTACCCTTATAGTTTGTCGCCGGCCGGCAAAATATGATTAAAACCAGTTGGGCACTCAGCTCAAAAATCAAGCATTTGAAGGAACAAGCAGTTATTTAAATGCAGCAGCCACAATGGGGAAAATGCAGATTCGTGAAACGGCCTTTATGTCTGAATCCGTCGGCTTAAGTCGTATCTAAACTAGCAAGACAGGGTCTGAGAGGATCGAAGTGCCTTATTAAATTCCAAGGAGACCCGAGGCTATGTCTTTAAAAACTGTGGACTACAGGTGAATGCATACATACTTACTGAAATACACTTTAAGAAGAGCTCGTCTTGCAGTATCCATGAAACTCTCTTGGGTCCTATGGTATCAACAAAGACCACGCAATGGCAACCCGCCACAGAGCAGCGCAACCGCTCTACGAATAATAGACGCTCTACCTTTTTACAGCATTGATATTAGATGTATTAACATATGTTGTTAACACATGAAAGGAGGGAGGCGAAGAGGAAAGTGGGAAGAGCTATATAAGTTACTAAAAATAAGGTCGGTCGATATCATGATAGTAACGGAAACGCATTTGTATGGGATGGAAGTTCCGCCGGGGGATGCAATTGGTATGGTACCAATCGGAATACGGACAATGGGGAAAACAGGTTTGAGGGAGTTGGGATAATAACTAGAGATGCTATATCGTGCAAGAAAGTTGAGATTGCTAAAATGAAAGCGGGAAAGAGGTGGGGTAGAATGGGTATACGATAATTCAAGAGCGAGTGGGCTATTGGCAGATGCCAGGGCAGGGATGTTGGAAACAAGGATACATAGAGCTAAATACGTATAAGGTGAAGCAAAGTACAGAATGTCGAGCATGTGGGCTAGAGAATGGGTCAATCGAACATATTATTTAAGAATGTATAGCCTTAGGGTGGAGCAGAGATATAGATCTGTCGGAGGCCCTAGCTCTAGGACCAGATGTTAGAAATGACCTGGTCGATATTACAAAAAAAAGGTTGTCACGATGGAAAGCAAATACTGAGTAGGTATTGAAGTAGACATGGATTATATGGGTGCGTAGGTAATATATATGCTGCCGCTCTAAGCGCCCCTGATACTAGTTTCATAGTATTAAAAACACTTTTCGGGCTGACCCTCCGTCAAGATTAAACCTCCACGGAACTGCTTTTCGCATTGCTTCATGACGGACCCCAAAAATACAAATGTGCAACGATGGGGTTTGAACCCGTGCACCTATATGTCTCTTCCGGTCGCGAGGCGCAGGCGAATGCACCACGCCACCAAGCTCGACATGTTTCGTAGCACTGGTAGTGCTAAAAGTAGTACCTAGTTGTTTTAATTGTTAATTATTAATTAGAGATATCACTTTCGAAAAGAGACCGACGAAAAAGCCAGCGAACACCAACAACTAGCTATGATAATGGAAAACACGAACGTAGAAGAATCCCCTTAGTGCAATGCAATAAGAACTTACAGAATATATATATATATATATATATATATATATATATATATATAAACGCCAAATATATATGTATATATATATATATACATAAAGTAAAATTAAAAAAAAAAACGGGAGGGACGGACAGATCGGTGAAGAGCGAGTACGGTATACTATATAGGTAGGCTCTCATTTATGAGGCGAGCGTGCCCTCAAAGCAAAATAGCAGTAGCACATCCGCGCCTAGAAAAAAACGGATAGCGACAGAGAGGGAATCGATAGAGAGAGAGAGAGAGAGAGACACACACAGAGTGTTCTATGTGGATATAAAAGTTAGTAAATAGTCGGATGTAGGCAGGAGCACACTTTCTTCTTCACTTCTGGCTCGATGGCTACGCGACGTGCGCACTCGGTCCATCCGCAGAGCGACGTGACGTGAACCAGTCAAGAACACGATAAAAAAGACTGACGAGATCGGAAGTAAAATGAAAGTAAAACGAAAGCGAAAAGAAAACTCGTCAGAGGCACGCCGCCGTCCGTTCGACACCGCAATCTTCCATTACGCGGCGTGCACCGTGTGTCGAAATTGGACCCCTCAGTCCGGCACTTGCACGTGCCCACCGAGCAATAGTAAAAACAACTCTAGTAACAACAACAGCAACAACAACAACAACAACAGCAACAACAACAACAACAGCAACAACAACCGCGGCAGCCACAAACGCAGCAACATTCACGGTGACTACAGAACCAACAACAACAACAGCGACAACAAGGAACAAAAGCAACAACAACAACGAAAACAGCAACCACAACAACAAAAATATGAATGCGACGCGAGAGAACTTTACCTCATAATACCACGTCGCCCGCCGGCTGAAGAACTCCCCCCGAGAGAAGAGAAGAAACATCTGCATTTATATAGTAGCATAGATGTTTAAAAATGTATCTCCATTTGTACCGCGAAAGCAGCTGCAGTCATAAAATGAATATTATCCACTATTTACAATGGCAGAGTTACTGCGTGCTTCTCTTGCACTTGCGTTAACTAGGTATTGACTGTTTTTGGTCAATTAAGAAGTCCGTGCCGCTTCTTGATATGAGCCTAAACATGTTTAGCAGAAGTGAGTAATTGATGATGTCATTGAGCATCACCAGTATATGGTACGTTACGACGGTCACGAAGGTCTGAATGCTGCAGAAACAATACATAGCATTTGTGCAGTTCACAGTAGTGAATGCTATAAAAAGCTTATGCGGCTGCAAAACGCCGAAGACGCTTTTTCGGCACTACAAACGCAAAACGGTCAATAGAATCAACCATTCTAATGGCCAACACGCATCAAATTGCGAAGTTGATTCGGGCGGGTAAATTGCGAAGCTTGTTAGGGCGGATGAATTGCGAAATTTGGATTGGCGGGAGACAGTTTAATAAATGCAGGAACTTGTAGTCGTGACCTGTGAAAGTATTAGAGCTGGATACAAATCATGAGAATGATGCTAGGAAAGCAGCAGCGCAGATATGTATTCACCGCACAAATTTAGTGAGAAAGGTCTGCTGCCGCAATTGGATGTGAGGACCTTGTAGCATGATAGAGCATTTCTTAAATAAAAGAATATCCGGAACTACTGTTACCGGCGGCAAAACAGTAGATCATCTTTTTTGGTAAGCATGAAGGATGTCATGGATAGTAAAAACAGTACTCCCCCAAACGACACCAAATGGCAGACTACACCCATTAGGTAGTTTTCTGAATCTTCTGGTGTTCTATAAAAGTACTCTACTCTAAGTTACATTCGGATAATTAAACCACGATACAATAAATAATAATATCAACTGTAAGATTGAAAGCCGAAGTTCAAAAACGTCCAGAAGTGGCCAGTATAATCGACATAATACTCCATACGTGAGCAGTCCAGGCCGTTTGCTCTTGATTGAGCTAAGGAAGTTACGGAATATCTCACAGTACACGTTACTGTTATTGTTTTTCGCGCGGTCGAAGAATTCTATAAGTATCGGACCTTGAATTTCGGAGAAGACGGTCAGCATCACCTTGCGTGCTGAGGGCACAGTTTTCGTTGATTTTTTAGGGGGTAGGTAACGACGCACTGCATGCTATCCCACTTTGTCTTGGGCTCGAAGCGATGGCACCAAATCTCGGCACCGGAGATAGACTGTTTTAAAAAACGAAACCTGCATAAAATCGGAACAGGTGTAGCAGTGCTAGCTCCGTAAGCAGTTTCTTTTGCGGTTCTCCACTGTTCTAACGGCAACCCTCAACACCGGCAACCTTCGCCAACATTCGCATTGTGACACCCCGATCACGTCTCATTAGCTCATTCACCTTGTCGATGATGAGTTAGGTCTTGATTACAGCGCTTGCGTGGCCTGGTCTCGGGTCATAACTCAAACTCTTCCGGCCTTTATGAAAACAAGCACTCTACTTCCTCACTGGGTTGCCGAACATATAGTCTTCTCCGTTTACGATCAATATCCGGCGAATCTCTGAATTTCAGCTGGTTAAACACCTTCCGCAGTCAGAAATCCAATAATACCTCGCTGCTCGTCAATCGCCGATATTTGCAATGAGAACGCCATGATGTCCTTACGTGCAGTACTGCGTTAATTAGACGGGACATACAACAGCCTACTACTCTCCTGCGTCGTAGACACAATCAGCCGGACGCTCCACTAAGCTCAGCATAATTTTCATAGCGCATCTTCAGCATACATGATCGCTTGCTGCTGGCACGAAGTTTATGAGTTCAGTCAGCAAATGCACTCTATGAATAATTAAACAAGTTTTTAGATTAATAAAATATACCACGATAACAATCGAACCTTATTTTTGCATGTACTCTACGCGTAAATGCATAAGTGCGAATGTATATTAAAGAGGTTCAAGGAACAGCGGCATACTGCTATGAGATCGTAAAGGCGTATGTTCGAAATATAATCTCTTCTTTAGTACATATAGAACGTCATGACGATCTTTAGTACATATAGAGATACAGAGCAAAGCACGCGACATAGTGAACTGCCGCCTATCACCGTGAACGCCTTACTTAGTGTTCTCTCGACAGAGGAAAGTAGAGTCGACTAAATCAGCTGACCTCGATTTGCTACAAGCTGTGCTCGCCTGGATTCGACTGCCAAGGGCCGACCGACCAGGATCGGTTCGCAGTCCACCCTCATAGCCAATAGCTGAAACGAGCGCCATTTTCTTAAACTGTGTCGGTGGTCGTTAACACAGCGAACGAAGCAACTGGGTTGCGACGCAAGGGCCACACCGGGCAGCTGGCGCCGTTATTATCATCGACGACCTAACTGCAGCCAACTTTTAAGCACCCCCGCCGGCCTGAAGGCTTGGCCTGAACAACTGCGAGTTGCTGGAAGAAGTTGCACTAATCCAGCCTTTACAGTGGAAACGCTTCCTTCTTAATCCCCCTCACGCGTCCCCGCTCCATCCTCTCCCGCCTCAACCCTGCCTTAGAATTGAGGGCAGCTCTGGCGGGTCGCCGCACCAAAGCGATGCTTGGTGGGTGAACTTAATTCCTCGTACTGCTTAAAGGTCTGTTTGGTAAGATTTTGTCGCCAGAAACGGCGATAACCCGACCAAACACACCAACACACACACACACAGACACGCGTATAAGATGCCCTAAATTCTAAAGCTCTCTGCGCTCTACACAAATAGATGAACATAAGCGTGTAGCATGTGAGTACACTTGTGAGAAGCTAGCAGCAAAGACAATAAAAGCTTGCAATTCAGTATGCCTGAAATATGTGTACAACATTCCCTGTCTATATATACTGTATATGTATATATGACTTTCGGTTCCTCTATAATATATACATATACATATATATATATATATATATATATATAAGGTCTACAAAAAAGTCTTTTCGGAATGGCGCTTGCGCGGCTTTCACAGCGCCCGCCCCGGCGCCTACGCATAGATCATTGGCTCACTCTTTGTTGTTTTCATGTGAAAAAAAGCGGGGAATCTGCTGGTCTCAACCATTTTGAAATCTGTTTAGCCGTTTGTTCGTAAAAGTGCTGCAAAATGGAGGTAGAAAAATGCCAAATTCCAGTATGTAATACATTGGGGCATGTATGCATATATAGCGGACGCCTTTATTAGTTATGCACGAGGATCAATAAAGGAGATTCATATTAGTACTTTTTTGTCAACCTCAAAACGAATGCTACCGACGTCGCCATGTCGTCGCCCATGTGTGATTGTCTACCACGTCGTGTGGCGGGCACAATGGTGGTCTCGTGGCAACGAATACGATGTATGTCTGTGTATGAGATCATTTCCATGGCAACGTCGGCAAAAGATGAGGAATATTGACTCGTCATGGTCGATTGGAACTGAGGATTTGGGCCTTCATAACAACATACGCTTTTGGCTAAAAACAAGCTCATGAGGGCCCTTCCGCTTTTCGAGCGCTCAATGCATGTGTCACATACACGTGTCAGACGTGGCCGCGGGTCCGATCCCGATATGACAACGACTCTTTCAGGCTGACTCTCAGCCAACATTCAACGTGTACGGGTTTGCTCTCGCATTGCTCCGTAAGACGGACCCCATAAATACAAATGTGCAGATAGGGATTAAAGCCGTGCGTCTATGTGTCTCCTCCGGTCGCGAGGGGCACGCTTAATCCTAAACGTTGTTAAATGCGTGGACAAGTACAGATGCTTAACAGATGACTGGCGCGACACGCTAAAGAAACTAAAAGCCACGCCACTGTGTTCAGCGACGCAAATATTCTATTCTATCGCCGATAGTATATATATATATATATATATATATATATATGTATATATATATATATCTATGTGCGCGACTTAAGGTGTCATTTAAAGCGGAGTGATGTGCCCGTCGGCCTGCACTCAACGCGCATGACAGGCAAATATATATATATATATATATATATATATATATTTTTTTTTTTTTTTGGAGGAGGAGGATTTAAATGCTTTAGGCACTAACGCATAGGGCAAGTAGATAGAGACACAGATTCTATGCAGTGTGGGACTCACCCCCGACGGTTGGATATTATTCCGCCGAGATCATACCCACTAAACGCACCTCCCCCCTTAAACTTCACTCTCTGTCAGCCCGGCTCTCCTTTTAATAGTACTACGAGCCGACAGGAGGAGTGGTGAGTGTTCTTCGAATCAATTGGCCGAAGACCTCTCAAGGTTTGGCCCTATAGCCATAATACTGCATTCCTCTACCTGCGAAACGATTCCTCTAGAGGCACGGGCGTATTCTGTCCGTTCTGTTGCAAATCTGTCTCTCCTGAGGCGCTCCAGGTTCCCCTTTCTAACCAGTACCTCTCGTGCCACTGCAGTTCCTATATGCCAGTTAGAGGTGCTTTCACAAATGAATTGCACAAACTGTGCAATTCCCTGAGTAGGCAGGTCCGGAGAGTTCGTACAATTCAGCTTTCCGCCCAATTTCAGTCGGTCCAGAACTTTTATTTTAGTCTCTATTCGGACTTGCGCAAAGACCGGACAGACCAACAGAGTATGGGCAGCGTCGTCTACGACACCTAGGTCACAGAGTACGCATATGTCCGAGGAGGCTTTTCCTATTCTTGACAGATATGCCTGAAAGTTGCCATGACCCGTTATAACCTGCGTCAGAAAGTGATCAACCTCTCCTCCGGGTCGATTTAACCACTCCTTTATGTCAGGAATAAGGTCGCGCACGCGCGCACCCGGTGCACCATCTGGAATGGCATCCCATTCGTTCTGCCATGCAGTTAGGGTGCCTTCTCTTTCATCCTCTCTGACTTTCCTATTAGAGCTTTCTGGGCCCCTATCCCATAATCTTTGCCTTTCCTCTGCCTTTAGGTCCAAGGGAGGAGTGCCAGCAAGGACAAGTGCAGCGGAGGTGCTAACAGTCCTATAGGCCTGAGTAATCCGTAAGGCCGCGATCCTTTGTGTTCTTCTTAACATATGTTTTAGCCCTTGAGACTTTTTTGCTGCTGTGAACCACACCGGTGCTCCAAACAACGCTATAGATTCGACAGCCGACATAATAAGTCTCCTGCGTCCTGTTTTACTTGGCCCATGAATGTTAGGAAGGATCTTGGTTATTGTGTTGGCCACCTTCTCCGCTTTCTTCACAGCGTTTCTCGCATGGTGCATACCCCTCATTCCTCTGTCCAGATATATGCCCAAATACCTCGCTACACTAACCATCCTTATCTGGACCTCATTTAGGACAAGGTTGATAGGTCGCACTTGCTTCTTTCCTATTAGCAGAATACCTTCACTCTTCTCCGGAGCAAGAGCCAACCCAGCCTCCTTCATCCATTCCTCTACAAGTTTTAGGGCTTTGTTGGCATATAATTCTACCTCCGTAGTCGTCTTAGCCTGCACCGTCACAGCCAAGTCGTCTGCGTATGCCAAAAGCTCAACTCCGACAGGGAGGTTACGTAGTCGGAGTACATCTTCGTACGCTATGTTTCACAGTAGGGGCCCGAGGATGGAACCCTGTGGGACACCCGCCGTCATAGGCATCTCCTTGCCCTCACAAGTGATGACACGATTTTTCAAGTAGTCCGAGGTTAGCCTTACCAGATATTGTGGAACCTTCCTCTTGACTAGTGTATCCAAAATTACCTTCCAAGGCAGACTGTTAAAAGCATTTTTCACGTCCAGCAGCACTGCAAGGTATAACTTGTGGGTGTTAGGCGTGGAGCTGTGCAGCGATTCTGCCTTGGTCACCACTTTGTTAATAGCCGTTAAAACCGACCTGTTTCTTTGGAATCCGTATTGTGCATCGGACAGTAGGCCGTTTTCTTCGGCGAAGACTCGAAGCCTCTCTGCTACAATAGCCTCCACGCCCTTTGCTAACGAACTAGTCAGGCAGATAGGCCTATAACCTCCATTTCCTTTAGGCACAAGGACTACCTCCGCTGTTTTCCATGCTTTCGGGATTTTTCCTTCTTCTATAAGCTTAGTCGTCACCTTTGCTACAACCTCAGGGAACTCCTCGAACAGAGCTTTCACAGCCATTGGAGGAATGCCGTCAGGCCCTGGCGCTTTACCTTGTTTAATTCTCTCAGCTGCTTGTAGTACTTCTACAACAGAAACCTCAGATGCATACATTTCTAACCCTTCCTCTAATTGGTTATTCTCGTAGATTCCTCTAGGAAAGTCTGCGTGCTGGGAAAACAATCTCATGAGTAGACTCGTCCTCTCTGGATCTTTCAGAATAGTTTTTGGAGCTCGGATTTGCAGCTTGCCTCTAACAATTTTGTACGGCTTTCCCCACGGGTCGTCGTCGAGGGTCGCGAGGAATTCTCTCCACCTATTGCTTTTGCTGTCGACAATTTTGTTTTTAAGTAAAGCCTTACAGTTTCGGTACTCCATTACCAGATGGGGGAGTATGTCCGCATTCCCTCTAGCTCTCTTTATGGCCCTCCTTGCTCTTAAACACTCTTTTCGGGTTTTCTCAATGTCCCTATTCCACCAGTGTTTCCCCAGCACCGGCTTTCTTCTTTTAGGATGTGTTCTTGACCTGCAGGCCTTAAGGCAAGCCTTCCTCAAAGCCTTCTCTAACTCTATTGCATCCCTTGGGAGCCGGTCTATCTCAAAGATATTTCGTATTGCGTCTTTAATAACCCCACTATTCTTGATAGCGAACCGCTGCTGAGGCACGGGAGGTAGTTGTCTGGTGTTCCTTGTTATTGTATACTCGATGCAGTGATGATCACTGAGATTCTCCTCCTCAGTGAGTACTCTCCAATCGGTGACCAATACAGCCATCATCTCACTGCAGATCGTCAAGTCTACGCTTGACTCCTGTCCTGCTCCATGAAACGTCGGATCAACTCCATCATTTAAGACAACCATGTTTTTGGACGCCATCCAGTCCATCAGCAGTAAACCTCTTCTATCTGCACGGGAGGAGCCCCACACCTCTGACGCTGCATTGAAGTCTCCTGCTAGGAGCACCCTATCCGGTGTAGGAGCTTCGCCAATTGATATTGCTAGCTCGTCTAGAAAATCCTCAAAGGCCTCTAGTTCAATGTTTGGGCTTATGTAGCAAGAGTATATCCTGCCTATGCCTGCCACATCTATCCATGAATAGCCACTACCTGTCCCATGACCCAATTCTTCTATGATGCAATTTCGAACTATGCAGGTATCTGCGCGAACGTCCGCAACCCATTCGCTTCTATCTTGCACTAGTTTTTTGTTTGGCTCGCTAATTAATGTGAGCGTCGTCTCCCGTCTGCTCGTTATCTCTTCTACTAGCATATGAGCAGGATATATATATATATATATATATATATATATATATGTCAACGCTAAAGTTCTTGATAAATATAAATGGCTGAGAAACATGAACTAACCAACGAGGCAGAAAATCGAGCTTGACAGAATCTAAGGCAAATGCTTGTATAAAGAGTTGTTACGAAAATGAATTATAATGAATAATATTTTGTGCGTTTTTTACAATGCCGAACAATAAATGAGGCAGCACACTTGCAAATATACACCTACGAGGTGTGTTCAAAAAGTATCGCGACTTTTGCATTTTCGCGGGTTACGTATATTCGAATTTCGATTTTTTGTGGCGTTATGTTGGTACTCATGTCTCTCACTTATGCCGACAAGCTCGGCCATTTTGAATGTTCACTTAATTGTTGACAGCTGCTTTGCTTGCACGTGTTTTGGATCGTCTTCGATTTTTACCTATTCAAAAAAATGGATCAAAGAACCTGTATCAAATTTTGTGTGAAAAACGAAATTAAGTGCGCGGATGCATTCCGAATGTTGACTGTGGCATACGGAGAAGCTACCTTGGACCGAAGCAACGTTTATCGGTGGTACAAAATGTTCTCAGAAGGCCGAGAAGATGTGAACGACGAAGAGCGTGCCGGACGCCCGAGCACTTCAACAACAGACGAAAAAATTAATGAAGTGGAGAAAATGGTATTGGCCAATCGTCGAATCACCGTTAGAGAAGTTGCTGAGGACCTAAACATATCGATTGGCTCGTGCCATTCGATTTTTATCAATGATTTGGGCATGAGACGGGTCGCCGCGAAATTCGTACCAAAATTGCTCAATTGCGACCAAAAACAGCATCGCATGAACATTGCTAATGAGATGTTGGACTCTGTCCGCGACGACCCAAATTTGCTCCAGAGGGTCATAACTGGTGACGAATCGTGGGTTTATGGTTATGACGTGGAAACCAAAGCTCAATCATCTCAATGGAAGCTGCCGCACGAACCAAGACCGAAAAAAGCGCGCCAAGTTCGGTCGAATGTGAAAGTTTTGCTGACAGTTTTCTTCGATTGCAGGGGCGTGGTGCATCATGAGTTCTTGCCACAGGGTAGAACGGTCAATAAGGAATATTACCTGCAAGTTATGCGCAATTTGCGCGAAGCAATCCGCCAGAAACGCCCGGATTTGTGGAAGAACAAAAATTGGCTTTTGCACCACGATAACGCCCCTGCTCACACATCGTTGCTTGTGCGCGAGTTTTTGGCCAAAAACAACACACTAATGATGCCGCAGCCACCGTATTCCCCAGATCTGGCCCCCTGTGACTTTTTCTTGTTCCCTAAACTGAAGAGGCCCATGAAAGGACGACGTTACGCTACGCTTGACGAGATAAAGACGGCATCGAAGGAGGAGCTGAACAAGATAAAAAAAAATGGTTTTTTGAAGTGCTTCGAAGATTGGAAAAACCGTTGGCACAAGTGTATAATATCTCATGGGGATTACTTTGAAGGGGACAAAATAGATATTCATGAATAAATGAATAATTTTTGAAAAAACACAAAAGTCGCGATACTTTTTGAACACACCTCGTATATGAAGTAGCCCAGTCATTCAGCATCTTTATAACCCACAACAACTCTAGGTAAAAAAGAACAAATTGATTGTCCAACTTAAGTGAGTGTCTGCCTATGCCAAGCATAACATTCACAACTAAGGATATACCTAGATCACAGGCCCGATTCAGACTACAGTTAAGAGCCATTGTTCTACTTACTATGAGAGAAGAGGTGCCTTGTTTTGAGACATCTAATGTTTTTCGAAGCGCAGGTCCAGGTTTCAAAGAGGCAATATGCAAGTAGACTTCAGTCATGCTGAGGGCACTACGAAAGTTGTTGCACGTCTAGCTAATGTTTGAATGGAGGCTGGAACTAGTGAAAATGCGTAATTAAAATCTTCGTAATTACAGACAGCCGCAGCGTGTATACTTCTTGCACCAAGAGTAGAATCAATCGACTGAACAAGTACTGTATATAAATTGTCATTGACGGACATCACTTCATCAGCAGCCCTTCCTGCCCTGGTTAGGTCACGCCGGCAACAGGGAGCTGCAAGCAAGGCTGGCAAGAATATTAGAAACAATGGGGAACCTGAAAACGCTAAGGGTCTTCAGAACATTCTGGAGGAGGCGTGCGAGGTGCCAAGCAAAAGGCGAACGCATCGATGGAGCACGCCTATTTTGCCGAAACAATGGTGACACGGGGAGATCGCCGAAGCTCACAGGTGGGTGAAACAAGGATTGTGCCCCGTAGGGACGACGGTACAAGCCAGTCCGCGGCAAGACGGAAACAAAAAAGTGTGCTTCTTTACAGGACGCCATTCGAAGAGGATACGGCCGAGAGACCAGCCTCATGGGTGACTGTAGAGGAGGCTTATGTAGCGGAAGAGAGAGACTTAAGACCGGAGAAGCATCAGGCCCTGGTGGTATATCCGCCTCTGCCACAAATATTATCCTTAAGGAGTTTCCTGAAGTAGTGTTCCACGTTGCCACATAAGTATCACATCCGGACGCCTGCCTCTGAGTTGAAAGAAAGCCCTCGTGCTTATCCTCGGCACAATCTGTCTAGTCACGCGAATACAGAGCCATCAAAACCATTTGCGATGATTTGCGGAAGAACGTGGTTTTCCTCACCGAAGCGGTTCGGATTTATTAAAGGCCGCTCGTGTCTTGCCGCAATACAGCGATTTTTTGCTGAGGCGGCAGCACTACGACAATTCCCGGCAAGGTCTAGAGATCTGCTCATTGTAGTACTGCTGGATGTTAAAAATGCTTGCAACTTCTCTTTTACAAAAGATTGGCACGATTCCTTGATGCCTGAAGACCGACGTCGTCGCTTGTGAGCGGAACCAACCAGGAAGAACAAGGAATTAAATGATAGAATCTCTTGGCGGAATGCATGAGACAAAAAGGCGTGAATTAACCGGCCCGGCGGCGAGTAACACTTGCTCGGTTGCTACAAGACCCAAGTGCTCAAAGGACATGGCAACTTTGAAAGTTACCTTTTTCAGATAGGAGAAATAGGTACGCCATTCTGCAAGCAGTGCAAAAACACAACGGTGGACACGCCCAAACACCCAATACTGATGTGGCTGGCGTGGCTGGCGTGGGCTCCTTTATGCACGGATTTAACGACAGCACGTGACGGCAGCCTTAAAAAGCAGATACATATTCTTATATACAAACGTAGTAACTTGAATCTAATAGCTCGTACAATCGCAACATGCACGCCAAAGAAGCAAACATTTATCTTTATTTGACAGGGCCCCGTGAGACATTTTCAGGCAGCTAAGATAAGGACGCTACTATTTACCCCCCTCAATTGTTTGAAGTATTGCTTCCGCACTTCCCAGGTGAGTGCAGCGATGAGGAGATGGCAGCTGAGCTTTTTTGCCGTGGTGTTCATATGTAATAATCGCACTTTCAGTAAGGGCCCTTAAAATAAAAAAAATCGAGGACCTTAGGCTAAGGGACCAAAATGAGATTAACATTTGCCTCGCCCATAGAGGTACCAAACATTACATGCCCCATCTTTTCCAGTTTAGAAAAGCGACAGGTCTCAGCCCTGCCGTAGTATTAGAGGTACATTTTGGCATATACCGCCTAGAGTGTTCAGCAGGATATCTCTACAGAATACCTGGTGGGAATGAAGGTGAATGAACGTTCTTTTTCATGTGTAAACGTATCATCTGGGCATTTCCATCATCACTATAAGCAGGGTATGAAGATAAATTACTGCAGGTGGATCGCACATTGTGTGGCGACGTAGTCTAGTGTTCTAGTGCGTTAGTCATGGTTTTGATCTACAAGGATGTTGCCGGTTCGATCCTCGTTGTTGATCGAATTCTCTTTGACCGATGCTCATAGCTTGAGAATAGATGAAAAACCATACCGCTGAAAGTCAGCGGCTACAAGGACTGTTGGGGAAACCCCAGATATCTCAACATGTCTGGCCCTCGGGGTATTGAAGATATACCTCACGGTGAGTTCTAAGCCCGTAGGGGACGGAGGATGGTCTAGAATTAAAAACAGCAATCTTAAAAAATGTACTAGGTGGACCGCACATAGATGACGACACTGCCGCTTAGTCCCTCCAGACCTCTACCTGAGACAAATAGCTTGAAACGTCTTATGAAGTGAGATGCCTGATTTTTTAATAATTCTAGTTGACCGGATTTTTTTAATTGCCGCAATGCCTGCGTTTAGGTGAATAAAAACTAAACTACTGGGCTCAAGCCCGATGTCATCTAAAACTTGGCAAGCCTAGGTAACGAAATCCCAGTAACAAGAGATCTCAGGTTAGCATCGAGAAAAATTGGCAACAACAAGGTAAGCACCTGAATTAATTTTTAGAACAATATATATATATATATATATATATGCGTCTAGCAGGTCAATATGACAACGAGCATATTTTTGCATCCGACACGTTGTGAGCCCCCAGCACGTGTGCTGTTGGAGAACGTTATAGTCAAGAGACTAAACGACGAGATTCAGGAAAAGAACGCCCTATCGGATGCCCAGTACGGTTTCCGGAAGGGCAGATCCGCATTAGGGGCTCTAAAGAAGGTTCTGAAACGGGCGGGTGAGGAGACTATGAAGACCCCTAAAACAAGGGGATTCGTGCTCCTGATCCTCCTGGATGTCAAAAATGCCTTCAACACAATGAATTGGAAAGTAATTGTGGAGGCGATGAAGAGGAAGGGCTTTTCCCTCTACCTCCGTCGAATGATTTCATCCTAGCTGGATGACAGAGGCTTGGTTGCAGGGGGGCAGGAGTACGAGGGTACTGCCGGAGTCCCACAGGGCTCGATTCTAGGACCCGTGCTCTGGAACATAGCTTACGACGGGGTGCTCGAGATCCGAGGTCTCCCGTATGGGGTGGAGACGTTGGCGTACGCTGATGACCTTGCACTCATGATAACGGCCAGGACCGAAAGAGCCTTGGAGAGCGCCGCCAATGAGGCCTTGTCAATGGTGTCCGAGTGAATGGAGTCCCATCACTTGAAACTGGCACCCGACAAGACGAAGGCGATGTACCTAACAGGCAGAAAGAGAACGACCGGCATTAACCTTGTGATGGCGGGCCACCCGATAGAAATCAGAAAGAAGGTAAAGTACCTTGGGGTCATGCTAGACACTGGACTGACCGGATCGGCACACGTTAAGTACGTGGCCGAAAAGGCCCAAAGGGTCTCCCTGAACCTGGCGCGAATCATGCCTAGGGTCGGTGGGGTGGCTGAAGTGAGAAGAAGCTCCTGGCCTCGGTGGCCGAATCAACGGCGCTATACGCAGCCCCAGTCTGGGGGGACATGGCAATGCGGACGGCGAAAAATAGGGGGCACTAAGGTCGACCCAACGAACGCTGGCAATCAGGGTAAGCGGGGCGTATCGAAGAGTCTCGACCGAAGCTCTCCTGGTCCTAGCCAAAATGCTGCCATGGGACCTCCTAGTGGCTGAACGAAGTAAAATGTATCTAGACGAAGGTCTGTATCTCACCAGGGCCAGGAGTGCCACCATATCGGCCTGGCATGAGGAATGGGCGCAGGTAAGACCCGGTGTGACCACAGGGAGCTGGACCAAGAGTCTGATACCGGACCTCAGGGTATGGTATGACCGCCGACACAGGAAGCTTTCCTACTGGACGACTCGGGTTCTGACCGGACACGGCCAGTTCCAGAGCTACCTGTCAAGGATCAAAAAGGCCATCAGCGATATCTGCGTACTGTGCGACTCTGGAGAAACGCACAACGTAGAGCATACTGTTCTGCGGTGTGATGCTCTTAGGGAAGCACGGGACGCAGCACCAACCGCTGTGAGAGGCCGACCCATCAAGGAGGTGGTCTCCCATATGATGACTTCGGCGGAGGCATGGAGGGAGGCGACGAACTTGTTCGACGCTGTTTTGGCACTCAAGACAGCCAAGGAAACGGCCAGGCGGGAGAGGTTTGAGCGGGTCTCTCGGGAGAGTGGTCGAGACGAGGAGCCGAGGGAGGGGGGAGGGGGTGGGGAGCAACCAGGCCCTCATGGTCTCGACGCACCCTCACAGGACGGATTACAAAATGGCATCCCCCTATCCAACCGCAGGTAGACATGCGGGATGATAGTCAGGGATAGAGCTGATTGAAGGAGAACGGCAGTGACGCCTCTCCCACGGCTTCGATGTAATGCCAAAGTAATACCGAGCCTGGGGGGGTGGGGAGGAATCCGGGTTTAGTGGGTTTGCGAGTCTCACACTAGTCACGCAGGCTGCTAGTGGCGCATGTGCATCATGCACTCCCGAAACCTCCCAGAACAAAAAAAAAACACGTGTGCTGTATCAGCATTTGTGGATAGATGCTTGCTCTGCTGGCAAAAAGCAAAAGGCTTGTAGTTCTCACTTTGTCTATCGTCCCCCCTCTAATTATATGAACAAATATAGGGTAAAGGGCAAAAGCAATATATTCGACAACAAACATCTCCTCGAGAGACATCTTAGAAAGGTTTAGATATTCTCGACTAGATTTCGGAATTGAAAAATCGAAGTTTCGAATAAGAGCACAATACAAGCATCTGGGATTAAGAAGAAACGTAGGCATATATATATATATATATATATATATATATATATATAGCAATCAGTAAAATATGACTATCAAATTGGTCGGCTTAAAAATAGCTGTTTAAGACAACATAGGTCTGATGTACCTGCTGCGGAGAGAGACACACCCCGATTTAAAACCACTTAAACAAGTACGGTCGCTGCAGTAGAGATCAGATCTTACTGTTAAAATATCAACACGGTGTCAGTCACACGTTTGCTTGCCATTACCTATGTATGTATATTTCTCTGACCATAACGCATTCTACACACAGTCTGTGTAATGTGATGATTCTAAATGAAATCTGTTTTTCTAATGATCTGCAATACTGTACGTAAATCCAAACAAGCTCCCATCCTACGAAACGAAGAAAATTCGCTTATTGCCAAAGGTCATCACAGAAGTAGGTGGAAAGCAAAAGAAAGATGGATACATGATCAATGGATAGCTAGGCAGGTAGGTAGGTAAATAGGCACTGCTTGCCAAGAGGGGGCCAGTCGTAGCGAACCGCCGCTGATTCAGTGTTTTGACGCGGGCCCAGATTGCGAGGCGTTCGTGGACGCCTCCGCGCCCTCCGCCCCCCGCAGGATGAGCATGGGCCAGTGACCAAGGGGAGCGCTTCTTCACCCTGCCCGGCCGCCCACCGAGACGGCTTCGGTCCGATCTATATGGCGACACCTTCGCGGCGGCCAAATGCGGTCGTCGTCGGCGGCGTGGGGCGGCGTAACACCAACGCCGTTCAGACAGAAAGAGCTACGATCATCCATTCCGGTGGCTAGCTGCCATTGGATGTTTCCGCTAGATTTGGCACCTACCTGGGCGAGCTGCCCAAGCTTGGAGGCGTGTTGGCCAAGAAACACACGAAAAACCAGTAGGAGCAGAAGAGGAAGAAGAGAGGAAAAAAGGCGCTGACATTGCTAACGTCGTCGGAACGATGATAAGACGACGAGGAAAGACGAGATCGGCGAACGCGAACGCGGCAAGGACTCAGCGTGATGCTGCTGAACGAGGCGCGCGACCTGCAGATCTAATAAGGAGGTTGCCATTGGGCCTTCTGTCACCAACAACCAAAGACATTGAACGTCCACGGCAAGGTCTACCTAGACGCCACCTACCGCAAGTCTCACCTGGAACGTATTACAAATCACTTTTCCCCGTTGACGGTACTGTGACGCTAGCTCGGGCTCACCTGACTATACCTGATGACAACGCCTGCCCTTCACAAAGGCCAGCGGCTGACATGGAACGAATGAGACCACTATCTGACCACAAGGAGTTTACCCCAGCTACTACGATAGTATTGCAATTAGTCCTGCAAAAGTTTGGCTCTGTGCGTCAACTCAAACGCAATGCTCTCACGATTGCCCCAACCCGCCACTCGCTGCAATGTTCTACAGAAGGCGCTTTATAGAAATATATGCAAAGTCCTTATACCGTTCTAGGTCGGTCGTTGGCAAAGTATAAGAACAAAACATGATTTCGCAACGTTGTAAACAAGATGCCAACGTGGTTGGAGCGAGGCAGCGTTCGATCTTGTTCGATTTTTGGTAGAAATAGCCCGACGTCGCTGATAACTGAACCAGGCCCCAATAAGCAACCACACCGCGTGAGCTCAGATAAACGCACCAACCGGGAGATTATTTCTAGAAAAACATCTTTATAAAATGTATTCGACAGAAATATTTGATATTTGAAACCATTGCAAGCAGATATATTTGACTAAACATAGTTCAAGTAGAATTTCGTAACAGGAACAGTATGACATGGATTTTGTCACCGACCGGCCAGCATATCTGAGCGACTATGTTGCCATCTCACTTGATGCGAATCCCAAAGGAACATTAGGGTATACCCGCATGTACGCTGAATCGCTACGCTGCACACGATTACCACGGCTATCGTTACCCTGCATGCTGGATGGATGGCAAACGGGTGCTTAGTAACCTACCAACTGACATGAGAAATTGCATATGTTGAATACAAAACATGCTGAATACTATAATTGAATCGTGTGATCTATATAAAGAAAAATCATCTGTATAAAAAACAAATTGTTCTTGCAAAAATTCAATACACTGTTGGAAATCAAATGTATATACATGTGCTGCCTGGGATGACAAGAGTATAAGTTATGATTGATTGATTGATTTATTGTTCGCTTGGCATGTATACCTAAATACACATGTCACACTTTTATATCAGGGGCGCTTAGAGTGGCAGCAAGTTATATATATATATATATATATATATATATATATATATATATACTGAAGTTATAAAGTTTATTTTTCGTATAATACATTAGGTATATGTTACACACATCAACTAGCAATATATATAGCATAAAAAGCGTATATATATATATATATATATATATGCTTTTCACGGACAGGGACGACAAAAGTATGAGTTGTACATGTCCAAAGCAGAGCAGGCAACAGAACTAATCCATTTTCCAGTCACTCTGACAGACAAACCCTATCTGCTCCTTTCTGCGGTCTGCGGCCTGCGTTCGGCCCCGTTTGCCGCATATCTTTGCACGCGGCAGCAGCAGCAGCCGCTGCAGCTGGAGCTGGTCCTGTTGTTGGCAGACAACGCGACGCCAACGGCTGCGGCCTGCGGGCAGAGAAGGGCTAGCGCGGGGTAGCGATGAGCGAGGGGACGGGCGAAATGTTGATGGAATCCATGCTCCACGCAAAGGCTCGCATGTGCCATTGTGAAATATGAATTTCTGTGACGTGCAGGTCTGGCAGATAGCGGCACACAGAGGAACACCCACGCACACAGGGGGCGGCATATATACTATCATATATTCATACGATAGAGGGGGAATGGGGAAAGGGAGAGCGACGAACGGATTGCGAGAATCCAGCAAGGCTCCTGCAACCTACTTGCCGGCAGAGCAGGCATCTACCTACAAATGCGGGTACAGCATGCATGCTGAGAGCTTATAACGAGTCGGATGCAAAAATATGTCTGTTGTCTTCTTGGCTATATATATATATATATGATCCGTGTGAATGTACATATACACGTTATATATATATATATATATATATATATATATATATATATTATATATACACGTGAGAGAGGGAGAATACGATAGAAGTACGTCGCTGAACACAGGAGAGTGGCTTTTTATTTCCTTCTCAGCGCGTCACTCCAGTCATCTGTTCAGCATATGTACTTATCCACGCATCCATGCAACGCTTAGGATTACGCACTGAACAGATTTCCGCAACCTTGCTGGTAGGTGGCATTTTCGAGATCGGACTCACGGCCACATCTGACACTTGTATAGCGCACTAGTCCCTACTGTTAAGTGTGAACATCGGAATGCTTAAAACGAAATTGATTCCGCCGTGAAATCTGGCGAGTCGAAAAGTGGAGAGGCCCTTATGAACGTGTTTCTGGCCAAAAGCATACGTTGTTATGAAGACCACAATTCTTTGCTCCGTTGATCGTGACCATGACGAGTCAATATTCGTCATCTTTGCCGACGTTGCCATGGAAATTTCCTCATACACAGACATACATCGTATTCGTTGCCACGAGACCACCACCATCTTTGTCATACGGCGTGGCGGCCGACTCCACATGGGTGAAGGCATAACAATGTCGATAGCATCACGTTTGATGCTGACAAAGGATTATTAATATGGCCCTCCTCTATTGATCCTCGTACGGCGTACCCTGGATATTTCGTGTGTCGTTATGCTTACCACCATTTAAAGATCTCTCAACGATCAGATATGAACGTCGTTTTACAGCCCTCTTTCCCATCTCCTCATCTAAGGCCACTAAAAATTCCGAAAGGTTGGAAATTGTAATAATGTGATGCAATTCACCAAATACGCTTGTTAACCCGCTTTGATAGGGAATAATTGTAAGCTATTCAATTGGAAATCGTCGATCAATCGAGTTCACTCACCGAGTGGACTTACCATTAAATATTTCGTGGTGTTATTGGAACCTTTGTATAGACCTTTTCGTTAAACTGCGGGCAGGTCTCCGCCATTCATATAGTCACACTCAACCCGACGTAGACTTTAGCACGAATTCCGTATAAGCGTTCTGTTAGAGCAGAACCTAAGTTTATATATTGAAGCTTTTTTTATCGTTTGGCTAAATACTATATACATATATATATATATATATATATATATCTCAAGTGTCAAAGTATTCCGTCATATTCCTGATTCCATGCAGCTGACAATACCTCGTTTGACGACGTTACATTTAATTGCTGCTAAAAATCAAAAGATTAAAAATGAGAAATCTCTGGCATTAGAAGCGACTCGTCGAGCAACCTCAACTTTAGCATCGGCACCAGTTGTCGTAGTAGTAGTAGTAGCAGCGGCAAAGCAGTTACAAAAGTATTAGTAAAAAGTACTCGACATTCCAGCTCGTCGAACACAAGGCCGACGGCTCGCTTTCGATATCCTTCTAAATTAGAACACGATCTCAAACTCGAATTAGCTTCTGTCGTGGTTGTTGTTGTTGTTGTCGTCGTAATTGTTGTTGTTGTTGTTGTTGTCGTCGTCGTAATTGTTGTTGTTGTTGTTGTTCATCGTAATTGGCGTCATTAGTCCGAGTAAATACGTCGTCGACTAAAGTCGGAGCTGACCCGAGTCCACGAGTTGGGGTTGGTCATTCCGTTCAGTTTCTCACGATCCCCCACGCGGCCGACAAAAGCGTGCCCGGGCGGCGTATAGGCGCGTGTCGATCATTCAGTGAGCCACGGAAACGCGGCCACTTGTGTACAACCAAAGCGTTCGATGTATCCGAAGGCCCTAGGCATACTCCGTGCATACATGTAGATGTATGCAAAGCCACCGGTACCGGTCTGTATATTTGTGCATGAGGGAATGTAATGCAGGAATGTGCATGCGTATCCGTTCATCGTATCTCGACTATCGCACATGGGGGGGGGGGGGGGTAATGTACGTAGGGGCGGATTGTTCCCTCCACTCATTCTTACGTTGCATTGATGGAACACGACGATGGCGACGTCGGCCGCGCCTCCAGCAGCAGCTTCTCGAAGTTAGACTTGACTAGGCGGGGTAGTAGCTCAAGCCGAGCACGCTGCTGAGATCGCATTGCGGAGTTGTGATGAGCAGGGGCCCTTTGGCCTGGTTCACGAGCTGTCCGGGATTTCAGTCCCCTCAAGTTGGTCGACCAGGTCTTCCTGACGCGCTGCCGGACCCGGTACAAGCCATGCCGGCGTCCTAAATGACCCTCGGTGATGGAACTTGCGGTCGGCCATTGAATGGTGATGAGACTCGTTTGATTGGTACGCCGCTCGCAGATTGACTGATTGCCATTTTCCAATCCGTTCCGGCGTGGCGTATCATTACTAACCATCACTAATAATAATGCTAGGCGTCCCAGTAGTCGTCGATTTTACTTGTTATGCAAACGGGGTGGCAGTTGTTCGTTTCACCCCGTGTAAAATGGCCTGCATTTATTTAAAATGTACCGCTATTGTCTATATCTATGCACCATTCAGAACTGCATTAAAATGGTTTAGATATATGTGTGTGTAAGTGTGTTTGTGCATGTGTGTATGTTTTCTAAAATAGCTATTTACAACCTAATAGTTATGTGTATTTTATTTATACTGTTAAAAGTCTTAAGGGAATGTCTTTTATATAGCCCTAAAAGTATACACTTTAGTACAAACGTGGGTCTATTTTAAAACTAATTTTTTTATAACTTAGTTATGTTAGCACCCTAAAGTGATCATGCGCTTTTAACATTATACAGCATTAACTAGGCTAGCTGTCCCCTTAAAGAATGACCACACAATCAAAAACAATTTCACAAGCATTATTAGTATCTAGTAACAAATATTATTCTTTATAGTAACAAGATACTTCCCAGTTAGTCTAGTGCCTGGTATAGACATCAGTTTTCCCTATGGTCCGCTTGACCTGAACTGCAGCTGAAACCCTGTCAAAGAAGACCTCGCAGTGCAAACACATACGTTAATAATCCCTCACAGGAAATAGTCAAGCGAACTTTGAATCCGGCGAGTACGGTGGCCATTCCTAAGACGTAATGAACCCTGCTTTTCATTTGTTGTTAGTTATGAGAAGACGCCGAACCCTGGTGAAACCGTCGGTCTTGAAAGAGCTCTCCGGTCCACGGCATCAGATGGCCCTGATGTTAAAACTGGCTGGCGGTACCTCGCCGTGTCAATTTCGACCCCGCGAGGAACGCTGCACGCTGCTTATGGCTAAAAATGGCTGTCGCGCGTCGTTGGATTCTTACTGCAACCATAACCGATCATTGTGCCTGTTCACAAATTGTTCAACTGTGAAATTTTTTCATCAGATAGGACGACGCTTGGAAGCTTGCCACCAGCGTGATAGACGAGAAGGACGTTAGCTATTTTTAAACGGGCTCTTTTTGCTTATCCGTAAGATTATTAAATTGTCTTATCTTGTAGGCCTTCGCCTTGATGTCTTATCTTGTAGGCCTTTGATGATTCCTCATGACCCGGGCCACGCTGCTGGTCGAGTTTTTTTAAAACAACAAGCGCTTAGCTTCAAATTTCTCTTCAACCGGGCTTGTAGATGTCTGATATTTGATCGGATAGTTACAGTGACAATTCTTATCCGCCGCTGTACCATGCAGCCAGCGAACCTAGATAGAGCGTATTACAAACTTTTTGTAGACTTTAAGATGCTTGTTGCTCGTTCACAATATCCTTAGCACGATTGCCCGCCAAATGGAGCGCGTCTACACTTTGTCGCTTCATCTTCATGCTGCCTCGGCACAACGTACTTCTCACGAGGGGATCAGACTCGGTGAAGAGAAAGGTCATCTGATGTGTGCGTTTTTTGTACAAGAGAAACCTTAAATCCGTCCACTGCAAGAACAGTATGTCCTAGCTGTGATTAAAACAAAATAAGGGAAAATAGCCTCGACCAGCTGAGACATTTGATTATGCTTGAAACGTTCAAACAAATCTTGGAGCGTTGGCCTCGGCCATGGCGAGGCAAGTCGCGCAAAGGCAGGGGTTGACAGCCGGGTGTAAACCTTTCGCACAAGATTTAAATTTGTTTGTTTAGATAGCAGCTGACCTGGACGGATAACGTTTGCCAATTGGTGCCATTTGCCGACGAAGACCGAATTTGTGTCTGCGACAGGCTGGATAATTCTCGGGCTCGTTGCTTTAATTGTGGGCCAACGATATTTAAGACATATCCCCCAAGATTTAGTTCTGCTTGGAATCATACAGGCGAATCAATCTCGTTGTACTCTAAGCCTTAGTAACAATGACACTAAAAGCATCCGCATAATGCAACTAATTATAACGTCTACACGAGATGTAATTAGATCAGTGTAAAAATTACTGTTGTACGGTGGCACTGGATGCAACACGAATATTGCATAACAACCGGCGAAGCGATCGTCATAACTGCAATAGGACAACCAGAAGGGAGGGTCACGTTTCGTTGGCATCTGGTCCGTGACAGCTGGATGAGATAGACAGATAGAGAGGGGGGACTGTGAGATTGACGCGCGTGGAGCGAATCTCGAAGTGCGCGTTTCGTAACAATTAATAGAATACGTACGCTGTGAAAGCGACCCGACGGGTTAGAGAGATTGCAGGATCAAAACACGAAGCCGTCGCGAAAACTGTTCCTTTGCTCTGTACGATCATAAAATGCTGAGTTTTGTCAGAGACGCTCAAGCCTGCTGGGTAAGAGGCATTATATATATATATATATATATATACGAGCAATGTAAACTTGCGTGTCGAACAGGTTGCCTCATTTGATAAACATGAAAGTTGTAGTAGCCCGTTGGTAGAACTCAACGCGGAGTACGGAATACCTCGCGTAAGCCTACTAAAGCCTAATAGCGAGAGCTAGTAAGCCTTAGACTTGCTTGAGTGGTAAAATGATTTTTGTTGTTGTTGTCATTGTTGTTCTTGCTGTTGTTGTTGTTATTGTTGTAGCTCACCGATTATGACGACGACCTGTGCCCGAGGTACGTATTAAGCCGTCCGGTGCAGTGCGGGCCACGTTCACCTGTACGACGAACGAGCGTAGTTTAGGGACACGACATAAATCACTGTCATCATTGCCATCATCACGATAACCAGCATCATCAAAAATCAGGTACAACGGAACGCTAATTAAATGCCAACTACAGCGAAGCCCGCCCTAAGTCCCACCATGCAATAATAATAATAATAATACTAATTACATTTATTACAAGCAGTCCAGCGCAGCCAAACGATATTTCGCCGAGCCAGAACGTCAAATATCGATTGGACGTCGCCGGGCCATAAATCCATCACGAACGAACGGCTCCAGTACAGCCCGGAACACTAACTAGATCCAGGATTTAGCAACCTTTGCAATCACTATGAAAGCTTGCTGATGAACGATAATAAATCGAACAACGACAACCCAAGAATTTATGACACAGACTACAAGAGCGCTGAAGTGCGCACATGATGGAGCATATATATATATATATATATATATATATATATATATATAGGTGTAAAAATCAAGCACGATTTGATTTATTAGCCTGCGAGCTTGCGAACTATTTACTAACAGATGTAGCTTGCTAGTCAGTCGTAGTGCACGCCCATACTAAAACTCGATGTCTCAACGAAGGTATGCACAGAACCCCTATTATTTTCAGTTGACAATTGCTTGAGCATCTGTTTGCAAGAAAAATTCCATAAGATCTTTTTGGAAGTGCTTGTAGAAGCTCCGCGGAATATTGTGTGATTTATGATGCCTTCAACGATGTTAGCGGGTGAGTCACGTGGTCATACGGCTTTAGAAGACTTGCGATAAATTCAACGCATACTGTACACCCAATAAGTGGTTAGTAAACTAACTTGTGTATATTATAACAAACACGCTCATGTTTGTTAAAACTACTAATACATGAGCTATGAACGTACTCTCGAAGAAGCATGCTTGACAATTTATTTGACGGCATTATGGTAATAATCTATTAATATCGATAACGTCGACCTCAGTGCGCCACGATGTTTTCATTACACACTGGATGAACAACCCAAAATGTTGTTTTTTGAATCTTATATATATATATATATATACATACAGAGAGAGAGAGAGTCGGGTTCATAAGCGGGGTTATTGACTAATAGAATATGCGCACGCGAGGACTGTGTTACAGACACCAACGGCTATGTCTATGCAGCAAAAGCCGGTCCGGGAGCATTGTGGTTGACAGAATGGTGGCAAACAGCATACGGCAATTGTACCAATTGCCGACGGCGTTGCACAGCGATCGTTGGTGGGTTGGCGAAACACTACGTATAACAGTTACCGACCCGCCACGCACAGGTCCACACGAAAAGGCGAAACCCAACTGAAGGATATCGGAAGTAACAGTCTTTAGAAAAATACGAAACTTTTCCGCCGGTTGTTTGCCTCACAATGGTGCAGCAATTTTTCACTCCCATTTTTCCCCACTCCCATCCAATTTTTCCCCACTCTTCGAAATTGTTTGTCAACGTAACTACTCTCATAGGTCGCACAAACGACCGCTTTTAGTTCTCGTTTATTTTTGAATTAAATCATTTTTTTTATCGGTGCTTAAGCACATCCCACAAAACGTTTGGCCTCGATTGGAAACCTAGGCGACATCTGGATTTAGCACTTCACACCCGACTCGAAACACCAGCCAGTAAAGTAATGTCGAGAGCAGGGTGGGATAGGGGACAGACAGTCGCCGGAGTAAGTACACTGTTCCACACTTTTGAAACGATATGGCCCACATTGACGCGCAGTAAGAAACGTTTCACCGTGAAAACGATCCGGCTCACATCTTCACAATCGCAGTGGCAAAACTGCACAAATCAAGGTTCAAATTGCTGCCCGTATTAGATTTTTCTGATTTGTCACCCCTGTGACTTCCTACTCCTCTATCTTAAGACCTCGTTCAGACAATATGCATGTTCGTTAGAATTGTAGACACTGTTCGCATATCATTATGTTCGCCCATTTCGCCGACCACCGCCGCTGTCGGTTTTGCTTTGCTCTTAAGTACTTCTTCCGAACATTTATTTATCGTGATTTTGCTTAACTTAGCTTAACTGAGACCTCGTTTCGTTACAGTGAACGGCGTGAGGTTGTAGGTGTGCCCAATACCTGAGTACTTACGCTAATTCATTTTTTCAGGCTTCTCTGCCACAAGCACCCTTTAAACTGCGCTGCATCGAACCATAGAGAGTGTGTGTGACTTAGAGCCATCCCAGCACACCAGCGGTGCATCCTACACTAGTGACTTCTGTGACTCGAGGGGATCATCGTCAGTCGGTTTCTCGTTTAACCGGGACAGACCCGGTGGCTCAGGCATCATTGAGTATATGGCCGACCTATAGACTCTGCCAATGGCGTCGTTGATGGCAGCATGCTCCGCCGCACGGCCGTCGTTATAGTTGCACGATAACGGGTGATGTGCCATTTCGCCCACCGGTTTTCCGCATCTGCACTGATGGAGCTCTACCAACATGCATGAGCCAGTCGAAGGCCGCAACCAATCTTCGGAAAAGTCAAAGATCCTCCTTTTCCCCATAAAGTTGTTTTTGAACTTTTCTAGGCCGACCTCTTTAATTAGGTGGTTTTCGTCCTTAGCAAAATATTGCTTTAAGCATGCGTTGGATCTAACGTCGTAGGATCTTCCGCCATTAACGCAACTTGCAGAGTCGTGTAGGATCTGTATGCGAAGATCACCATACGTGCGAAGATAACGCCGTACGTCGCACGCTTGTCCCCCTCTGACTTAACAGTAAAAATCGGGCTGGCGTCTAGGATTCTGGCTTTAAATAATATATATATATATATATATATATATATATCAGGTTATGGTGCTAACATTACAGATATATTCCAGAGGAGAGCAGCTAACAGTATATGCATGAGTGAAGTTATGATATTTACTGAGAGATAAATATATATATATATATATATATATATATCTCTTTTAAATTCGATACCTACCGTTGATGCTAAATACCGTATTTACACAAGGTGTCTGGGTATACGCTGCACGCACACTGCTCTTACGCATA
Organism: Dermanyssus gallinae; assembly: GCA_003439945.1. Lineage (NCBI taxonomy): Eukaryota > Metazoa > Arthropoda > Arachnida > Mesostigmata > Dermanyssidae > Dermanyssus > Dermanyssus gallinae. The sequence continues at coordinate 945,323 of QVRM01006230.1, read as the reverse complement.
TATACACATATGCAGCAGTTATACATAAGAGGTTCTCTGGTACGGAACTGCTGCATCGCTACATCACCCTGTGTCCACTCGTGCATAACTGTGTACTTAGGTAGCTAGATGACTGTCTATGCGCATATTATATATGTATATATGTACGAGAAGGGGTTATAGTGTGGACTTGAATGCAGCGTCGCCTGCACGTAGAATCGAACAAGAAGCGTTCTTATTTCAAATTCTAGGTATATAGGAGGGAGGGAGTGGCGGGGGGGGGGAGGTATATGACCCTGCATGCCCTGCCGAGACGCAGGCAAGGCCAACGCGCGCGGGCAGGACAGGCTAGTCTAGGCTAGGCTAGGTTGTGCGTAATTCCTCCTCAGATCTAGTTCGCCTAGTTTGACGCCGCCTATGTCTACGGCTGTCCCGCGGCTTACAGATGCACACGCACGTCACAGAACGCACACATGCACAAGCAGTGGGAGCGGCCACACAACCCACGCACCCGCCGCCTTACTACGCACGTATCATAGAGAAGGAGGCACGCGTCCATGAGTAGTTTAAGGTGGTGGTGCCGGGCATGCACGTGAGTCGAATACCAGCGGACGGCGGCCACGAACGAACCGCACCAAGCGGGCTCATGGCTGGTCGTCGTCGTAGTCCATCGCACGAAGGACCGACCAACCGAAAGACCGGCGATGGCCGGGAAGAGCGGCGATGGTGACGGCTGCTTCTCTATCAGAGCTATTATTGGGCTGACGACCTGACGACGTGCCTGCGTCGTGTTGTCCTCGCGCCGGTCGTTCTCCTTTTGATCGGCTTCTCCTCTTTGCAGTACCGTTGTTCTTCCAACAGAGAGAGCAAGAGAGAGAGAGCGCGAGAGGGACGACCCGTTAACCTATTGTTGTTGTTGTTGGTTGTTGTTGTTGTTGTTGATGTTGTTGTTGCCGCTGTTGTCGGGTGACTTTGTTATTGTCCTTCTCGTCACTATCACCACACGCTCATTGTCGTCTGCCGCAGGCAGACTAACTATGGCCGCACCTTGGTCTAGCCCCCGGTCGTAGCACGTCGCGTCTTTTCGTCGTCCGTGCACCGCAATGCCCCCTCCCTCGTTGGATGGTTAGTAAGAGAGAGAGTGAGAGAGGCAACGAGATAAATAGATAGCCCAGTCTCTAACGTGCCGGTGCAAGCCGTTGACGCCGTTCAGCTCGCCAGCCCTTCTCAGTGGAAATGTCGATGCGAGCCCGGTCAACCTAGCCGCTATCCCTTCAGTCGAAGTTATCGTGTTGGGTATACATGGTCGCGCGCTTTTATCGTTAATTCTCTCAAGCCCTTACTCTCTCTCTCTACCTTTATTTATATATATATATATATATATATATATATATATATATCGGATCGCCGAGGAACACCGTAGAAAGTACAGCCACTCTACATACCATCGATCGAGCGAACCGAGAATTAGATAACGGATAGCCATTTGAATGATGAGAGAAACTTTGAATTGCTTGTCTAAATTGTTGTTGTTGTCGTCGTTGTTGTCGTTGTTGTTGTCGTTGTTGTTATTGTAAAGTAAATATGTTCTAAAGAAAAAAAAAGTTAGAAATAATTCCTACAGCAACGACAGACTACGTAAGTACTTGCACGTCCTACAAAAGGGCATACATCGATTGGCGTCGTTAGTCGGCTTCTTAGGGCAACACGTACGTATTTTAGCAAATAGTTAGCACATGTACGACGTAACAGTTACGTCACAAAAGGCTTTATATTTGCTATAAATCTACTAACTATTATCTAGGCAAATACAATATATACCCACCGTCTGCAGGGAAATAAACACTTTCATTGTAAATAAAGTACTTGGAAATACATTACTTCCATCTGGCGAATTGAACAAATCGAGCAAACTAAGGAAGAGATGAGGGGTTTACTGTTTATTAAGACATAATGCATAATTGCGATAGTTTTGCTGAACATATTGGCTTAGAGCAGAATCTATGGCCTTAGCTGAACTTTCTTTTTAGAACTTTGTTTTGGATCGTGTTTGTGGTGAGATTGATTTCCTGACAAAATGTTAGCTTCCTTGGGATAACATTTTAAGTATACTATTAATACTACGTGGTCGTCTGCATTTGTTTAATGGGACAAGTTTGTGCATCTTGATAAAGAGCCAGAACATTGTTATCATTTAATAAATATAATTCACTATGATGGCTGTTGCTATGTATCACGACATCTAGAGCGGGGTGCCCGTCTAAAATGAGCATACCTACGAGGTACCCTCTAGGTATTTTAGTCCAACTAAGGCGCGTTATTGGGTAACGAAACGTCAATCTATGTTATTGATTTATTAAGGTGCGTTGTCTGTCGTGTTCTAGGGCCGTGACCTTTACTACGCCTTGAAATCCTGGCGTGGGCGTACCTAAATCGTAAATAGGGGCTTCGAATGCACTTCGTTACAAAATGATTCGGCAACACGCTATTTCGATGTATCAAGGCATGCGCAAGTTAGGACAGCATCGCATCGTTACATTGGAACAGAGGCAACGTTTCACCATCTAGCTTAAGTAAAATGATTGTAAAGCATGTGGTCCGGATAAGGCATACGCTTATCTTGAAGCCCTTGTCTCGAAGAGCCTGTGTCTATATGTATGCATGCGCATTTTTTATAAAGACCGGCCTGAGTATATTCTAGAACTTAGTGAATCCGCAATTAGTTATCAATGAAGTGAAAAGATATTTTGTAATGTGTTCATGTGTTGTCCAAGAAAGCGAACATTTTAGTTATTTTGTAATAGGTAACCGAAAAAAAGCACATGAAAAGGCATACATGTTTATAGATAACGTCCTACTATACAAGTGCGTGTTAGTCTTTGTCTGTGGTATCGCGAGTCGCAAACCACGTCCACCCAGTGATGTGAAAGCTATCTAGCTATTTTTAGTTATTTGTTGTTTGCTAGATTTAAAATTATTGCTACTTTGCACTCTTTCATTTTATCAGCCGTGGCAGCGTCACCATACCGATGATTATAGCGCGATACTTTATGACATACCAGGCCGTTATGTTTGCTGTTTAGCTATGTCATTAACTAAGCGGTAGGTTTCAGTGGTCTCCGGAATGGTCGGCAGCTTAGGCGCCGGACTGGCATTGGACTTTAAATGTTGTCTTCAAGCAACGAGAAATGGGAAACGCCGTGTTTACAATGTATATTATGTAAATAGAGCAACGTACTCTTCCCCTGTTAGTATGTTAGAAAATTCGTCATACGGAACACGCTGTTTATATTGTGTCTGTGTATTGCTTGGTCATTTAGCTGCGCCCGGCTCTAAATATTGACCTAACCAAGCTACTATTCATAGACAGAACTAGCATCCGTATATCCGTATGCCGTTTTCGAACTATACCATTATCACCAGACGCAAGAAAGCCGTGTATGCTAAAATAGGACGCAAATTTGCAGGACAGGGCAACTGTAACGGCTTGACCACAGCGCGTACATACAAAACCTAGCAGCGCGCTATTTTAAGAGAAGCGGAGTCTGTCAGACCTAGAATAGTATTATCGAGCGTCACGAGTGGGATATTTTGGGGTTTTGAAGTTAGCATTGTGAGCTTGGCGACTCGAGACGCGGATAAACAACACAACCGGCAAAGTTTGTGGGGTCTCGGCAAAAATGCCGCAGGTTTGTTGTCACGGGAACCATGTAAAGGGAGACCCGCCACAGGGGCTAAACAGGTTGCTCTGCCGAAAACAGGAACAGCAGCAGTTTAGCTATAACATCGCATAGCATAAGGCAATTATAGCGCTGTCGGTAGGGACGAAGCTTCCTAGCAGGCGTGCAATAGGGTAGGGTCTCCTATAGAGAGGAAGAAGATTAATTACGTTACGGAACGCTTTGATAACAAAGTCCGATGCCGTGCGAGTCGTTTACCAGTTGGTCAAACGAAAATGATTCTAAGAACCTACTTGTTAAAGAAACACTGATAAAGATGAAAAATTGATTTTCGCATATCACAGGGACAGGTTACAGTAATCATTGTTAGAACTGTGCTTAACCTGGGCCGTTGTTAGAACCAGCTTGTTCTAAGAACCGGTTCGTTCTTAGAACCAGCTCGTTCTTAGAACCAGCTTGTTCTTAACACCGTCTTGTTCTGAAAACCAGCCGGTTCTCAGAACCATCTAGTTCTTAGAAATAGCTTGTTCTTAGAACCAGTTCGTTCTTAGAACCAGCTCGTTCTTGGAACCGGTTCGTTCTTAGAACTAGCTCGTTCTTAAAACCGGTTCGTTCTTAGAACCGTTTTGTTCTTAGAACCGGTTCCTTCATAAAACCGGTTCGTTCTTAGAACCACTTTGTTCTTGAAACCGTCTTGTTCTTAAAACCGTCTTGTTCTTAAAATCAGCTTGTTCTTAAAATCAGCTCGTTCTTAGAAGCAGCTTGTTCTAAGAATTGATTTGTTCTTATTACCAGCTCGTTCTTAGAACCAGCTCGTTCTTAAAACCGTTCTGTTCTTAGAATCAGCTCGTTCTAAGAACCAGTCTTGTTTATAGAATTAGCTTGTTCTTAGAACCAGCTTGTTCTTAGAACTGTCTTGTTCTTAGAATTAGCTTGTTCTTAGAACCGGTTCGTTCCTAGAACCATCTCGTTCTAAGAACCGTCTTGTTCTTAGAACCAGCTCGTCCTTAGAACCGCCTTGTCTAAGAACCGGTTCGCTTTTAGAACTAGCCAGTTCTAAGAAACGGTGCGTTCTTAGAACCGGTTCATTCTTAGAACCGTCTTATTTTTAGACCCAGCTCGTTCTTAAAACCAGCTCGTTCTTAGGACCAGCTCGTTCTTAGAACCGTCTTGTTCTTAGAACCAGCTTGTTCTTAGAACCAGCTCGTTCTTAGAACCGTCTTGTTCTTAAAACTAGCTTGTTCTAATAACCAGCTGGTTCTTATAACCAGTTTGTTTTTAGAACCAGTTTGTTCAAAGAACCGGTTTGTTTTAAGAACCGGTTCGTTTAAAGAACCGTCTTGTTCGTAGAACCAGCTCGTTCTAAGAACAGCTTATTCTAAAAACAGGTTCGTTCTTATAACCAGCTTGTTCTTACTTCCAGCTTGTTTTTAGAACCACCTCGTTCTTAAGACCGTCTTGCTCTTAAAACCAGCTTGTTTTAATAACCAGCTGGTTCTAATAACCAGTTTGTTTTTAGAACCAACTTGTTCTAAGAACCGTCTTGTTCTTAGAACCAGCTCGTTCTTAGAACCGTCTTGTTCTCAGAACCAGCTTGTTTTTAGAACCGTCTTGTTCTTAGAACCAGCTTGTTCTTAGAACCGTCTTGTTCTTAGAACCAGCTCGCTCTTAGAACCGTCTTGTTCTTAGAACCAGCTCGTTCTTAAAACCGGTTCGTTCTTAAAACCGGTTCGTTCTTAGAACCAGTTCGTTCTTAGAACCGGTTCGTTCTTAGAACCGTCTTGTTCTTAGAACGCGCTCGTTCTTAGAACCAGCTCGTTCTAAGAACCAGCTCGTTCTTAGAACCAGCTCGTTCTTAGAACCAGCTCGTTCTTAAAACCGGTTCGTTTTTAGAACCGGTTCGTTCTTAGAACAGGCTTGTTCTTAGAACCGGCTTGTTCTTACACCAGCTTGCTCTGGAACCAGCTTGTTCTTAGAACCAGCTTGTCTAAAGAACCGGTTCGTTCTTACAAGCAGCTTGTTCTTCGAACCAGCTCGTCTAAGAATCGGTTCGTTCGTAGCACTAGCTTGGCTAAAGACCGGTTCGTTCTTAGAACTAGCTTGTCTAAGAACCGGTTCGTTCTTACCACTAGCTTGTTCTAAGAACCGGTTCGTTCTACGAACCAGTTTGTTCTACGAACCAGCTTGTCCTAAGAACTAGCTTGCTCTAAGAACCAGCTTGTTCTTAGAACTAGCTCGTTTTCACAACCAGATTGTTCCGATTGTTCTTAGAATCAGCTCGTTCTTAGAGCCAGCTCGTACTTAAAACGAGCTTGTTTTTACTACAAGATCGTTCTCAGAACCAGCTCATTCTTCAGACCAGCTCGTTCTTAGAACCAGCTTGTTCTTAGAACCAGCTCGTTCTTAGAACTGTCTTGTTCTTAGAATTAGCTTGTTCTTAGAACCGGTTTGTTCCTAGAGCCATTTTGTTTTAAGAACCGTCTTGTTCGTAGAACCAGCTCGTCCTTATAACCGTCTTGTGTAAGAACCGGTTCGTTTTTAGAACCAGCTTGTTCTAAGAAACGGTGCGTTCTTAGAACCGTCTTGTCTAAGAACCGGTTTGTTTTTAGAACCAGCTTGTTCTAAGAAACGGAGCGTTCTTGGAACCGGTTCACTCTTAGAACCGTCTTGTTCTTAGAACCAGCTTGTCTAAAGAACCGGTTCGTTCTTACAAGCAGCTTGTTCTTCGAACCAGCTCGTCTAAGAATCGGTTCGTTCGTAGCACTAGCTTGGCTAAAGACCGGTTCGTTCTTAGAACTAGCTTGTCTAAGAACCGGTTCGTTCTTACCACTAGCTTGTTCTAAGAACCGGTTCGTTCTACGAACCAGTTTGTTCTACGAACCAGCTTGTCCTAAGAACTAGCTTGCTCTAAGAACCAGCTTGTTCTTAGAACTAGCTCGTTTTCACAACCAGATTGTTCCGATTGTTCTTAGAATCAGCTCGTTCTTAGAGCCAGCTCGTACTTAAAACGAGCTTGTTTTTACTACAAGATCGTTCTCAGAACCAGCTCATTCTTCAGACCAGCTCGTTCTTAGAACCAGCTTGTTCTTAGAACCAGCTCGTTCTTAGAACTGTCTTGTTCTTAGAATTAGCTTGTTCTTAGAACCGGTTTGTTCCTAGAGCCATTTTGTTTTAAGAACCGTCTTGTTCGTAGAACCAGCTCGTCCTTATAACCGTCTTGTGTAAGAACCGGTTCGTTTTTAGAACCAGCTTGTTCTAAGAAACGGTGCGTTCTTAGAACCGTCTTGTCTAAGAACCGGTTTGTTTTTAGAACCAGCTTGTTCTAAGAAACGGAGCGTTCTTGGAACCGGTTCACTCTTAGAACCGTCTTGTTCTTAGAACCAGCTCGTTCTTAGAACCGTCTTGTTCTTAAAACCAACTTGTTCTAACAACCAGCTGGTTCTAATAACCAGTTTGTTTTTAGAACCAGTTTGTTCTTCATTCATTCATTTATTTATCACCTTTGTTAGGTATATAGTCAAATATTATACATAAAAACACGGTCACTGAGCCAGCCTGGCCAGTGATTCAACTCTGGGGCACTCCCCCGCATGATATCTCCCACAAGCTCTCCCACACCTGTTACAGATACATTCTTCTGTCGGCTCATGGTACCCTTGAGAATTACAGAGAACATGGTGGAAGCCATGCACTGCATAGCGTACTACCACACTTCGGTTGGTGCGATGCAGTCCCTTCCACGCATTGTTTGTCATTGCACCCGTACTAAAGAAGTCGGGGTCCACGTCTGACAATCTCACCTCCCACTGACAGATAAAGTCCCTGTAGGCCTGTGTTTCCGGCAACCGGAATTGGCGTTGCAGGTCCTCTATGAAAAGCGGGGTACCGGCGAGTAAATAGACCAGACGATTGCGGCATGACGTGTGGAGGCCGCGTTAAGGGAGAGAAGCGTGGGTTTCTCAATTCCGACGCCTGCTACGAGGGCTTTTCTGACCCTCTCGGCGATGTGCTCCGTAAACGACGTACCGGAGGTCGGGAGAGAGAGGCCAAGATACGGAAAATTGTTGACATACTCCAGTGGTGTGGAGTACAACCGTAGCTCATCGCTGGTTGCAAGTCGACCAGCTTTACAGAACTTTATGGCCTTGGTTTTGCCGATGTTGATCTGGAGTCCTACATCCGCCACGTACTGCTCGAGCCTTGCTAGGCTCTGCTGCACCTCGAATCGGCTTGTTCCATATATCGCGAGAAGTTTGTTCTAAGAACCGGTTTGTTTGACGAACCGGTTTGTTTAAGGAACCGTCTTGTTCCTAGAACCAGCTCGTTCTTAGAACCGTCTTGTTCTTAGAAGCAGCTTGTTATAATAATCGGTTTGTTCTTACTACTAGCTCGTTCTTAGAACCAGCTCGTTCTTAAAACCGTTCTGTTCTTAGAAACAGCTCGTTCTTAGAACCGTCTTGTTTATAGAATTAGCTTGTTCTTAGAACTGTCTTGTTCTTAGAATTAGCTTGTTTTTAGATCCGGTTCGTTCCTAGAACCATCTCGTTCTAAGAACCGTCTTGTTCTTAGAACCAGCTCGTCCTTAGAACCGTCTTGTCTAAGAACCGGTTCGTTTTTAGAACCAGCTTGTTCTAAGAAACGGTGCGTTCTTAGAACCGGTTCATTCTTAGAACCGTCTTATTTTTAGACCCAGCTCGTTCTTAGAACCAGCTCGTTCTTAGGACCAGCTCGTTCTTAGAACCGTCTTGTTCTTACCCCAGCTTGTTCTTAGAACCGTCCTGTTCTTAGAACCAGCTCGTTCTTAGAACCGTCTTGTTCTTAAAACCAGCTTGTTCTAATAACCACTGGTTATAATAACCAGTTTGTTTTTAGAACCAGTTTGTTTTAAGAACCAGCTTGTTCTAAGAACCGGTTTGTTTTAAGAACCGGTTTGTTTTAAGAACCGGTTTGTTTTAAGAACCGTCTTGTTCTTAGAACCAGCTCGTTGTTAGAACCAGCTCGTTCTTAGAACAGCTTATTCTAAGAACAGGTTCGTTCTTATAACCAGCTTGTTCTTACTTCCAGCTCGTTTTTAGAACCACCTCGTTCTTAGAACCGCCTTGTTCTTAAAACCAGCTCGCTCTTAGAACCGTCTTGTTCTTAGAACCAGCTCGTTCTTAAAACCGGTTCGTTCTTAAAACCGGTTCGTTCTTAGAACCAGTTCGTTCTTAGAACCGGTTCGTTCTTAGAACCGTCTTGTTCTTAGAACGCGCTCGTTCTTAGAACCAGCTCGTTCTAAGAACCAGCTCGTTCTTAGAACCAGCTCGTTCTTAGAACCAGCTCGTTCTTAAAACCGGTTCGTTTTTAGAACCGGTTCGTTCTTAGAACAGGCTTGTTCTTAGAACCGGCTTGTTCTTACACCAGCTTGCTCTGGAACCAGCTTGTTCTTAGAACCAGCTTGTCTAAAGAACCGGTTCGTTCTTACAAGCAGCTTGTTCTTCGAACCAGCTCGTCTAAGAATCGGTTCGTTCGTAGCACTAGCTTGGCTAAAGACCGGTTCGTTCTTAGAACTAGCTTGTCTAAGAACCGGTTCGTTCTTACCACTAGCTTGTTCTAAGAACCGGTTCGTTCTACGAACCAGTTTGTTCTACGAACCAGCTTGTCCTAAGAACTAGCTTGCTCTAAGAACCAGCTTGTTCTTAGAACTAGCTCGTTTTCACAACCAGATTGTTCCGATTGTTCTTAGAATCAGCTCGTTCTTAGAGCCAGCTCGTACTTAAAACGAGCTTGTTTTTACTACAAGATCGTTCTCAGAACCAGCTCATTCTTCAGACCAGCTCGTTCTTAGAACCAGCTTGTTCTTAGAACCAGCTCGTTCTTAGAACTGTCTTGTTCTTAGAATTAGCTTGTTCTTAGAACCGGTTTGTTCCTAGAGCCATTTTGTTTTAAGAACCGTCTTGTTCGTAGAACCAGCTCGTCCTTATAACCGTCTTGTGTAAGAACCGGTTCGTTTTTAGAACCAGCTTGTTCTAAGAAACGGTGCGTTCTTAGAACCGTCTTGTCTAAGAACCGGTTTGTTTTTAGAACCAGCTTGTTCTAAGAAACGGAGCGTTCTTGGAACCGGTTCACTCTTAGAACCGTCTTGTTCTTAGAACCAGTTCGTTCTTAGAACCGTCTTGTTCTTAAAACCAACTTGTTCTAACAACCAGCTGGTTCTAATAACCAGTTTGTTTTTAGAACCAGTTTGTTCTTCATTCATTCATTTATTTATCACCTTTGTTAGGTATATAGTCAAATATTATACATAAAAACACGGTCACTGAGCCAGCCTGGCCAGTGATTCAACTCTGGGGCACTCCCCCGCATGATATCTCCCACAAGCTCTCCCACACCTGTTACAGATACATTCTTCTGTCGGCTCATGGTACCCTTGAGAATTACAGAGAACATGGTGGAAGCCATGCACTGCATAGCGTACTACCACACTTCGGTTGGTGCGATGCAGTCCCTTCCACGCATTGTTTGTCATTGCACCCGTACTAAAGAAGTCGGGGTCCACGTCTGACAATCTCACCTCCCACTGACAGATAAAGTCCCTGTAGGCCTGTGTTTCCGGCAACCGGAATTGGCGTTGCAGGTCCTCTATGAAAAGCGGGGTACCGGCGAGTAAATAGACCAGACGATTGCGGCATGACGTGTGGAGGCCGCGTTAAGGGAGAGAAGCGTGGGTTTCTCAATTCCGACGCCTGCTACGAGGGCTTTTCTGACCCTCTCGGCGATGTGCTCCGTAAACGACGTACCGGAGGTCGGGAGAGAGAGGCCAAGATACGGAAAATTGTTGACATACTCCAGTGGTGTGGAGTACAACCGTAGCTCATCGCTGGTTGCAAGTCGACCAGCTTTACAGAACTTTATGGCCTTGGTTTTGCCGATGTTGATCTGGAGTCCTACATCCGCCACGTACTGCTCGAGCCTTGCTAGGCTCTGCTGCACCTCGAATCGGCTTGTTCCATATATCGCGAGAAGTTTGTTCTAAGAACCGGTTTGTTTGACGAACCGGTTTGTTTAAGGAACCGTCTTGTTCCTAGAACCAGCTCGTTCTTAGAACCGTCTTGTTCTTAGAAGCAGCTTGTTATAATAATCGGTTTGTTCTTACTACTAGCTCGTTCTTAGAACCAGCTCGTTCTTAAAACCGTTCTGTTCTTAGAAACAGCTCGTTCTTAGAACCGTCTTGTTTATAGAATTAGCTTGTTCTTAGAACTGTCTTGTTCTTAGAATTAGCTTGTTTTTAGATCCGGTTCGTTCCTAGAACCATCTCGTTCTAAGAACCGTCTTGTTCTTAGAACCAGCTCGTCCTTACAACCGTCTTGTTCTTAGAACCAGCTCGTCCTTACAACCGTCTTGTCTAAGAACCGGTTCGTTTTTAGAACCAGCTTGTTCTAAGAAACGGTGCGTTCTTAGAACCGGTTCATTCTTAGAACCGTCTTATTTTTAGACCCAGCTCGTTCTTAGAACCAGCTCGTTCTTAGGACCAGCTCGTTCTTAGAACCGTCTTGTTCTTACCCCAGCTTGTTCTTAGAACCGTCCTGTTCTTAGAACCAGCTCGTTCTTAGAACCGTCTTGTTCTTAAAACCAGCTTGTTCTAATAACCACTGGTTATAATAACCAGTTTGTTTTTAGAACCAGTTTGTTTTAAGAACCAGCTTGTTCTAAGAACCGGTTTGTTTTAAGAACCGGTTTGTTTTAAGAACCGGTTTGTTTTAAGAACCGTCTTGTTCTTAGAACCAGCTCGTTGTTAGAACCAGCTCGTTCTTAGAACAGCTTATTCTAAGAACAGGTTCGTTCTTATAACCAGCTTGTTCTTACTTCCAGCTCGTTTTTAGAACCACCTCGTTCTTAGAACCGCCTTGTTCTTAAAACCAGCTTGGTCTTAGAACCGTCTTGCTCTTAGAACCAGCTTGTTCTTATAACCAGCTCGTTCTTAGAACCGTCTTGTTCTTAGAAGCAGCTCGTTCTTAAAATCGGTTCGTTCTTAGTACCGTCTTGTTCTTAGAACCAGCTCGCTCTTAGAACCGGTTCGTTCTTAGAACGAACTCGTTCTTAGAACCAGCTCGTTCTTAGAACCAGCTCGTTCTTAGAACCAGCTCGTTCTTAGAACCAGCTCGTTCTTAGAACCAGCTCGTTCTTAGAACCGGCTCGTTCTTAGAACCGGCTTGTTCTTAGAACCGGCTTGTTCTTAGAACCAGCTTGTTCTTAGAACCAGCTTGTTCTTAGAACCAGCTTGTCCTTAGAACCAGCTTGTTCTTAGAACCAGCTTGTCCTTAGAACCAGCTTGTCTAAGAACCGGTTCGTTCTTACAACTAGCTTGTTCTTCGAACCAGCTCGTCTAAGAATCGGTTCGTTCGTAGCACTAGCTTGGCTAAGGACCGGTTCGTTCTTACAACCAGCTTGTTCTAAGAACCGGTTCGTTCTACGAACCAGCTTGTTCTAAGAACCAGCTTGTTCTAAGAACCAGCTTGTTCTAAGAACCAGCTTGTTTTAAGAACCAGCTCGTTCTTAGAACTAGCTCGTTCTTACAACCAGATTGTTCTTAAAATCAGCTCGTTCTTAGAGCCAGATTGTACTTAAAACGAGCTTGTTTTTACTACAAGCTCGTTTTTAGAACCAGCTCGTTCTTGAAACCAGCTCGTTCTTAGAACCAGCTTGTTCTTAGAACCAGCTCGTTCTTAGAACCAACTCGTTCTTAGAACTGTCTTGTTCTTAGAATTAGCTTGTTCTTAGAACCGGTTCGTTCCTAGAACCATCTCGTTATAAGAACCGTCTTGTTGTTAGAACCAGCTCGTCCTTAGAACCGTCTTGTCTAAGAACCGGTTCATTTTTAGAACCAGCTTGTTCTAAGAAACGGTGCGTTCTTAGAACCGGTTCACTCTTAGAACCGTCTTGTTCTTAGAACCAGCTCGTTCTTAGAACCGTCTTGTTCTTAAAACCAGCTTGTTCTAATAACCAGCTGGTTCTAATAACCAGTTTGTTTTTAGAACCAGCTTGTTCTAATAACCAGCTGGTTCTAATAACCAGTTTGTTTTTAGAACCAGCTTGTTCTAAAAACCGGTTTGTTTTAAGAACCGTCTTGTTCTTAGAACCAGCTGGTTCTTAGAACCGTCTTGTTCTTAAAACCAGCTTGTTCTAATAACCAGTTTGTTTTTAGAACCAGCTTGTTCTAGGAACCGGTTGTTTTTAAGAACCGTCTTGTTCTTAGAACCAGCTCGTTCGTAAAACCAGCTCGTTCTTAGAACAGTTTATTCTAAGAACAGGTTCGTTCTTATAACCAGCTTGTTCTTACTTCCAGCTCGTTCTTAGAACCACCTTGTTCTTAGAACCGTCTTGTTCTTAAAACCAGCTTGTTCTAATAACCAGTTTGTTTTTAGAACCAGCTTGTTCTAAGAACCGGTTTGTTTTAAGAACCGGTTCGTTTTAAGAACCGGTTCGTTTTAAGAACCGTCTTGTTCTTAGAACCAGCTCGTTCTTAAAACCAGCTCGTTCTTAGAACAGGTTCGTTCTTATAACCAGCTTGTTCTTACTTCCATCTCATTTTTAAAACTACCTTGTTCCTAGAACCGTCTTGCGCTTAAAACCAGCTTGTTTTAATAACCAGCTGGTTCTAATAACCGGTTTGTTTTTAGAACCGGTTTGTTTTAAGAACCGGTTCGTTTTAAGAACCGTCTTGTTCTTAGAACCAGCTCGTTCTTAGAACCGTCTTGTTCTTAGAACCAGCTCGTTCTTAGAACCGTCTTGTTCTTAGAACCAGCTCGTTCTTAGAACCGTCTTGTTCTTAAAAACAGCTTGTTCTTAGAACCGTCTTGTTCTTAGAACCAGCTCGTTCTTAGAACCAGCTCGTTCTTAGAACCGTCTTGTTCTTAGAAACAGCTCGTTCTTAAAACCGGTTCGTTCTTAGAACCGTCTTGTTCTTAGAACCAGCTCGTTCTTAGAACCGGCTCGTTCTTAACACCGGTTCGTTCTTAGAACCGTCTTGTTCTTAGAACTAGCTCGTTCTTAGAACCGGCTCGTTCTTACAACCAGCTTGTTCTTCGAACCAGTTCGTCTAAGAATCGGTTCGTTCATAGCACTAGCTTGGCTAAAGACCGGTTCGTTCTTAGAACTAGCTTGTCTAAGAACCGGTTCGTTCTACGAACCAGCTTGTTCTAAGAACCAGCTTGTTCTAAGAACCAGCTCGTTCTTAGAACTAGCTCGTTCTTAGAGCCAGCTTGTACTTAAAACGAGCTTGTTTTTACTACAAGCTCGTTCTTAGAACCAGCTCGTTCTTAAAACCAGCTCGTTCTTAGAACCAGCTTGTTCTTAGGACCAGCTTGTTCTTAGAACCAGCTTGTTCTTAGAACCAGCTTGTTCATAAAACCAGCTCGTTCTTAGAACTGTCTGGTTCTTAGAATTAGCTTGTTCTTAGAACCGGTTCGTTCCTAGAACCATCTCGTTCTAAGAACCGTCTTGTTCTTAGAACCAGCTCGTCCTTAGAACCGTCTTGTCTAAGAACCGGCTCGTTTTTAGAACCAGCTTGTTCTAAGAAACGGTGCGTTCTTAGAACCGGTTCACTCTTAGAACCGTCTTGTTCTTAGAACCAGCTCGTGCTTACAACCGTCTTGTTCTTAAAACCAGCTTGTTCTAATAACCAGCTGGTCCTAATAACCAGCTGGTTCTAATAACCAGTTTGTTTTTAGAACCAGCTTGTTCTAAAAACCGGTTTGTTTCAAGAACCGTCTTGTTCTTAGAACCAGCTCGTTCTTAGAACCGTCTTGTTTTTAAAACCAGCTTGTTCTAATAACCAGTTTGTTTTCAGAACCAGCTTGTTCTAAGAACCGGTTTGTTTTAAGAACCGGTTATTTTTAAGAACCGCCTTGTTCTTAGAACCAGCTCGTTTGTAGAACCAGCTCGTTCTAAGAACAGCTTATTCTATAAACAAGTTTGTTCTTATAACCAGCTTGTTCTTAGAACACCTCGTTCTTAGAACCAACTTGTTCTAAGAACCGGTTCGTTTTAAGAACCGTCTTGTTCTTAGAACCAACTCGTTCTTAAAACCAGCTCGTTCTTAGAACAGCTTATTCTAAGAACAGGTTCGTTCTTATAACCAGCTTGTTCTTACTTCCAGCTCATTCTTAGAACCACCTCGTTCTTATAACCAGCTTGTTCTTACTTCCAGCTCATTCTTAGAACCACCTCGTTCCTAGAACCGTCTTGTTCTTAAAACCAGCTTGTTCTAATAACCAGCCGGTTCTAATAACCAGTTTGTTTTTAGAACCAGCTTGTTCTAAGAACCGGTTTGTGTTAAGAACCGGTTCGTTTTAAGAACCGTCTTGTTCTTAGAACCAGCTCGTTCTTAAAACCAGCTCGTTCTTAGAACAGCTTATTCTAAAAACAGGTTCGTTCTTATAACCAGCTTGTTCTTACTTCCAGCTCATTTTTAAAACTACCTCGTTCCTAGAACCGTCTTGCTCTTAAAACCAGCTTGTTTTAATAACCAGCTGGTTCTAATAACCGGTTTGTTTTTAGAACCGGTTTGTTTTAAGAACCGGTTCGTTTTAAGAACCGTTTTGTTCTTAGAACCAGCTCGTTCTTACAACCGTCTTGTTCTTAGAACCAGCTCGTTCTTAGAACCGTCTTGTTCTTAAAAACAGCTCGTTCTTAGAACCGTCTTGTTCTTAGAAACAGCTCGTTCTTAAAACCGGTTCGTTCTTAGAACCGTCTTGTTCTTAGAACCAGCTCGTTCTTAGAACCGGCTCGTTCTTACAACCAGCTTGTTCTTTGAACCAGTTCGTCTAAGAATCGGTTCGTTCATAGCACTAGCTTGGCTAAAGACCTGTTTGTTCTTAGAACTAGCTTGTCTAAGAACCGGTTCGTTCTACAAACCAGCTTGTTCTAAGAACCAGCTTGTTCTAAGAACCAGCTTGTTCTAAGAACCAGCTTGTTCTAAAAACCAGCTCGTTCTTAGAACTAGCTCGTTCGTAAAACCAGATTGTTCTTAGAATCAGTTCGTTCTTAGAGCCAGCTTGTACTTAAAACGAGCTTGTCTTTACTACAAGCTCGTTCTTAAAACCAGCTCGTTCTTAGAACCAGCTTGTTCTTAGGACCAGCTAGTTCTTAGAACCAGCTTGTTCTTAGAACCAGCTTGTTCTTAGGACCAGCTTGTTCGTAGAACCAGCTTGTTCTTAGAACCAGCTCGTTCTTAGAACTGTCTGGTTCTTAGAATTAGCTTGTTCTTAGAACCGGTTCGTTCCTAGAACCATCTCGTTCTAAGAACCGTCTTGTTCTTAGAACCAGCTCGTCCTTAGAACCGTCTTGTCTAAGAACCGGCTCGTTTTTAGAACCAGCTTGTTCTAAGAAACGGTGCGTTCTTAGAACCGGTTCACTCTTGGAACCGTCTTGTTCTTAGAATCAGCTCGTGCTTAGAACCGTCTTGTTCTTAAAACCAGCTTGTTCTTAGAATCAGCTCGTGCTTAGAACCGTCTTGTTCTTAAAACCAGCTTGTTCTAATAACCAGCTGGTCCTAATAACCAGCTGGTTCTAATAACCAGTTTGTTTTTAGAACCAGCTTGTTCTAAAAACCGGTTGTTTTAAGAACCGTCTTGTTCTTAGAACCAGCTTGTTCTTAGAACCAGCTCGTTCTTAGAACCGTCTTGTTCTTAAAACCAGCTTGTTCTAATAACCAGTTTGTTTTTAGAACCAGCTTGTTCTAAGAACCGGTTTGTTTTAAGAACCGGTTATTTTTAAGAACCGTCTTGTTCTTAGAACCAGCTCGTTTGTAGAACCAGCTCGTTCTTAGAACAGCTTATTCTAAAAACAAGTTCGTTCTTATAACCAGCTTGTTCTTAAAACCACCTCGTTCTTAGAACCGTCTTGTTCTTAAAACCAGCTTGTTCTAATAACCAGCCGGTTCTAATAACCAGTTTTTTTAGAACCAACTTGTTCTAAGAACCGGTTCATTATAAGAAGCGTCTTGTTCTTAGAACCGTCTTGTTCTTAGAACCAGCTCGTTCTTAGAACCGTCTTGTTCTTAAAACAGCTTGTTCTTAGAACCGTCTTGTTCTTAGAACCGTTTGTTCTTAGAACCAGCTCGTTCTTAGAACCAGCTCGTTCTAAGAACCGTCTTGTTCTTAGAAACAGCTCGTTCTTAAAACCGGTTCGTTCTTAGAACCGTCTTGTTCTTAGAACCAGCTCGTTCTTAAAACCGGCTCGTTCTTACAACCAGCTTGTTCTTCGAACCAGTTCGTCTAAGAATCGGTTCGTTCATAGCACTAGCTTGGCTAAAGACCGGTTTGTTCTTAGAACTAGCTTGTCTAAGAACCGGTTCGTTTTACAAACCAGCTTGTTCTAAGAACCAGCTTGTTCTAAGAACCAGCTTGTTCTAAGAACCAGCTTGTTCTAAAAACCAGCTTGTTCTAAAAACCAGCTCGTTCTTAGAACTAGCTCGTTTGTAAAACCAGATTGTTCTTAGAATCAGCTCGTTCTTAGAGCCAGCTTGTACTTAAAACGAGCTTGTTTTTACTACAAGCTCGTTCTTAGAACCAGCTCGTTCTTAAAACCAGCTCGTTCTTAGAACCAGCTTGTTCTTAAACCAGCTTGTTCTTAGAACCAGCTTGTTCTTAGAACCAGCTCGTTCTTACACTGTCTGGTTCTTAGAATTAGCTTGTTCTTAGAACCGGTTCGTTCCTAGAACCATCTCGTTCTAAGAACCGTCTTGTTCTTAGAACCAGCTCGTCCTTAGAACCGTCTTGTCTAAGAACCGGCTCGTTTTTAGAACCAGCTTGTTCTAAGAAACGGTGCGTTCTTAGAACCGGTTCACTCTTGGAACCGTCTTGTTCTTAGAATCAGCTCGTGCTTAGAACCGTCTTGTTCTTAAAACCAGCTTGTTCTAATAACCAGCTGGTCCTAATAACCAGTTTGTTTTTAGAACCAGCTTGTTCTAAAAACCGGTTTGTTTTAAGAACCGTCTTGTTCTTAGAACCAGCTTGTTCTTAGAACCAGCTCGTTCTTAGAACCGTCTTGTTCTTAAAACCAGCTTGTTCTAATAACCAGTTTGTTTTTAGAACCAGCTTGTTCTAAGAACCGGTTTGTTTTGAGAACCGGTTGTTTTTAAGAACCGTCTTGTTCTTAGAACCAGCTCGTTTGTAGAACCAGCTCGTTCTTAGAACAGCTTATTCTAAAAACAAGTTCGTTCTTATAACCAGCTTGTTCTTAAAACCACCTCGTTCTTAGAACCGTCTTGTTCTTAGAACCAGCTCGTTCTTAAAACCAGCTCGTTCTTAAAACCAGCTCGTTCTTAGAACAGCTTATTCTAAGAACAGGTTCGTTCTTATAACCAGCTTGTTCTTACTTCCAGCTCATTCTTAGAACCACCTCGTTCCTAGAACCGTCTTGTTCTTAAAATTAGCTTGTTTTAATAACCAGCTGGTTCTAACAACCAGTTTGTTTTTAGAACCGGTTTGTTTTAAGGACCGGTTCGTTTTAAGAACCGTCTTGTTCTTAGAACCAGCTCGTTCTTAGAACCGTCTTGTTCTTAGAACCAGCTCGTTCTTAGAACCGTCTTGTTCTTAGAACCAGCTTGTTCTTAGAACCGTCTTGTTCTTAGAACCAGCTCGTTCTTAGAACCGTCTTGTTCTTAGAACCAGCTCGTTCTTAAAACCGGTTCGTTCTTAGAACCGTCTTGTTCGTAGAACCAGCTCGTTCTTAGAACCGTCTTGTTCTTAGAACGAACTCGTTCTTAGAACCAGCTCAATCTTAGAACCAGCTCGTTATTAGAACCAGCTTGTTCTTACAACCAGCTTGTTCTTCGAACCAGCTTGTCTAATAATCGGTTCGTTCGTAGCACTAGCTTGGCTAAAGACCGGTTCGTTCTCAGAACTAGCTTGTCTAAGAACCGGTTCGTTCTTACAACCAGCTTGTTCTAAGAACCGGTTTGGTCTACAAACCAGCTTGTTCTAAAAACCAGTTCGTTCTTACAACCAGATTGTTCTTAGAATCAGCTCGTTCGTAGAGCCAGCTTGTACTTAAAACGAGCTTGTTTTTACTACAAGCTCGTTCTTAGAACCAGCTCGTTTTTAAAACCAGCTCGTTCTTAGAACCAGCTTGTTCCTAGAACCAGCTTGTTCTTAGAACCAGCTCGTTCTTAGAACTGTCTTGTTCTTAAAATTAGCGTGTTCTTATAACCGATTCGTTCCTAGAACCATCTCGTTCTAAAAACCGTCTTGTTTTTATAATCAGCTCGTCCTTAGAACCGTCTTGTCTAAGAACCGGTTCGTTTTTAGAACCAGCTTGTTCTAAGAAACGGTGCGTTCTTAGAACCGGTTCACTCTTAGAACCGTCTTGTTCTTAGAACCAGCTTGTTCTAAGAACCGTCTTGTTCTTAAAACCAGCTTGTTCTAATAACCAGCTGATTTTAATAACCAGTTTTGTTTTTAGAACCAGCTTGTTCTAAGAACCGGTTTGTTTTAAGAACCGTCTTGTTCTTAGAACGAGCTCGTCCTTAGAACCGTCTTGTTCTTAATACCAGCTTGTTCTATTAACCAGCTGATTTTAATAACCAGTTTTGTTCTAAGAACCGGTTTGTTTTAAGAACCGGTTTGTTTTAAGAACCGGTTCGTTTTAAGAACCGTCTTGCTCATATAACCAGCTCGTTCTTAGAACCAGCTCGTTCTTATAACAGCTTATTCTAAGAACAGGTTCGTTCTTATAACCAGCTTGTTCTTACTTCCAGCTCGTTCTTAGAACCACATCGTTATTAGAACCGTCTTGTTCTTAAAACCAGCTTGTTCTAATAATCAGCTGGCTCTAATAACCAGTTTGTTTTTAGAACCAGCATGTTCTAAGAACCGGTTTGTTTTAAGAACCGGTTTGTTTTAAGAACCGGTTTGTTTTAAGAACCGTCTTGTTCTTAGAACCAGCTCGTTCTTAAAACCAGCTCGTTCTTAGAACCAGCTCGTTCTTAGAACCAGCTCGTTCTTAGAACCGTCTTGTTCTTAGAACCAGCTTGTTCTTAGAACCGTCTTGTTCTTAGAACCGTCTTGCTCTTAGAACCAGCTCGTTCTTAAAACCAGCTCGTTCTTCCAACCGTCTTGTTCTAAGAACCAGCTCGTTCTTAGAACCGTCTTATTCTTACAACCAACTCGTTCTTAGAACCGTCTTGTTCTTAGAACCAGCTTGTTCTTAAAACCGGTTCGTTCTTAGAACCGTCTTGTTCTTAGAACCAGCTCGTTCTTAGAACCGGTTCGTTCTTAAAATCGGTTCGTTCGTAGAACCGGTTCATTCTTAAAAGCGGTTCGTTCTTACAACCAGCTTGTTCTAAGAACCGGTTCGTTCTACGAACCAGCTTGTTCTAAGAACTAGCTTGTTCTAAAAACCAGCTTGTTCTAAGAACCAGCTTGTTCTAAGAACCAGCTTGTTCTAAGAACCAGCTTGTTCTAAGAACCAGCTCGATCTTAGAACTAGCTTGTTCTTACAACCAGATCGTTCTTAGAATCAGCTCGTTCTTAGAGCCAGCTTGTACTTAAAACGAGCTTGTTCTTACTACAAGCTCGTTCTTACACTAGCTCGTTCTTGAAACCAGCTCGTTCTTAAAACCAGCTCGTTTTTTAAACCAGCTCGTTCTTAGAACCAGCTCGTTCTTGAAACCAGCTCGTTCTAAGAACGAGCTTGTAGTAAGCATCAGCTCGTTCTTACTACAAGCTCGTTCTAAGAACCAGGTCGTTCTTAGAACCAGCTCGTTCTCAAAACCAGCTCGTCCTTACACTAGCTCGTTTTTAGAACCGGTTCGTTCGTAGGAGCAGCTCGTTCTTAGAACCACCTTGTCTTTAAAACCGGTTCTTTTAAAACCAGCTTGTTCTAGGAACCGGTTCGTTCTTAGAACCAGCTTGTTCTAAAAACCGGTTCGTTCTTAGAACGAACCGGTCTTTAGCCAAGCTAGTGCTACGAACGAACCGATTCTTAGACGAGCTGGTTCGAAGTACAAGCTGGTTGTAAGAACGAACCGGTTCTTAGACAAGCTGGTTCTAAGAACAAGCTGGTTCCAAGAATAAGCTGGTTCCAAGAACAAGCCGGTTCTAAGAACGAACCGGTTCTAAGAACTAGCTGGTTCTAAGAACGAGCTTGTTCTAAGAACGAACCGGCTCTTAGAACAAACTTGTTCTTAGAACCGATTCGTTCTTGGAACCAATTGTTTTATCAATTCAGTTTATTCACCATATCATTGGTAGTTACAAGTGATTTGCATGTCTTATAATTTACTGTTACAACTAAGCAGGTATTTCACACGTTTATGCAGTGATTGTGCGTCGATTGATCGTGTCAAGTGGTAGCGGTTGATGTTACATTCTCCACAAAATTTGCACACACATTCGTCAATTTGTTCTAAGAACCGGTTCGTTCTTAGAACCGTCTTGGTCTAAGAACCGTTTCGTTTTTAGAACAGAACAGGTTTTTTCTTAGAACCACCTTGTTTTTAGAACCAACTCGTTCTTAGAACCAGCTTGTTCTAAGAACCGGTTCGTTCTTAAAACCAGCTCGTTCTTAGAACCAGCTCGTTCTTAGAACCGTCTTGTTCTTAGAACCAGCTTGTTCATAGAACCGTCTTGTTCTTAGAACCGTCTTGTTCTTAGAACCAGCTCGTTCTTAAAACCAGCTTGTTCTTATAACCGTCTTGTTCTTAGAACCAGCTCGTTCTTAGAACCGTCTTATTCTTAGAACCAACTCGTTCTTAGAACCGTCTTGTTCTTAGAACCAGCTTGTTCTTAAAACCGGTTCGTTCTTAGAACCGTCTTGTTCTTAGAACCAGTTCGTTCTTAGAATCGGTTTGTTCTTAGAACCGGTTCGTTCTTAGAAGCGGTTCGTTCTTACAACCAGCTTGTTCTAAGAACCGCTTCGTTCTACGAACCAGCTTGTTCTACGAACCAACTTGTTTTAAGAACCAGCTTGTTCTTAGAGCCAGCTTGTTCTAAGAACCAGCTCGTTCTTAGAACTAGCTTGTTCTTACAACCAGATCGTTCTTAGAATCAGCTCGTTCTTAGAGCCAGCTTGTACTTAAAACGAGCTTGTTCTTACTACAAGCTCGTTCTTAGAACTAGCTCGTTCTTGAAACCAGCTCGTTCTTAAAACCAGCTCGTTCTTAAAACCAGCTTGTTCTTAGGACCAGCTCGTTCTTGAAACCAGCTCGTGCTTAGAACCAGCTCGTTCTAAGAACGAGCTTGTAGTAAGCATCAGCTCGTCCTTACTACAAGCTCGTTCTAAGAACCAGCTCGTTCTTAGAACCAGCTCGTTTTTAGAACCAGCTCGTTCTTAGAACCAGCTCGTTTTTAGAACCAGCTCGTTCTTAGAATCAGCTCGTCCTTAAAACCAGCTCGTCCTAGAACCAGCTCGTTTTTAGAACCGGTTCGTTCTTAGGAGCAGCTCGTTCTTAGAACCACCTTGTCTTTAGAACCGGTTCTTTTAGAACCAGCTTATTCTAAGAACTAGTTCGTTCTTAGAACGAACCGGTCTTTAGCCAAACTAGTGCTACGAACGAACCGATTCTTAGACGAGCTGGTTGGAAGAACAAGCTGCTTGTAAGAACGAACCGGTTCTTAGACAAGCTGGTTCTAAGAACAAGCTGGTTCCAAGAATAAGCTGGTTCCAAGAGCAAGCTGGTTCCAAGAATAAGCTGGTTCCAAGAACAAGCCGGTTCTAAGAACGAACCGGTTCTAAGAACGAGCTGGTTCTAAAACGAGCTTGTTATAAGAACGAACCGGGTCTTAGAACAAGCTTGTTCTTAGAACCGATTCGTTCTTGGAACCAATTGTTCTATCAATTCAGTTTATTCACAATATCATTGGTAGTTACAAGTGATTTGCATGTCTTATAATTTACTGTTACAACTAAGCAGGTATTTCACACGTTCATGCAGTGATTGTGCGTCGATTGATCGTGTCAAGTGGTAGCGCTTGATGTTACATTCTCCACAAAATTTGCACACACATTCGTCAATTTGTTCTAAGAACCGGTTCGTTCTTAGAACCGTCTTGTTCTAAGAACCGATTTGTTTTTAAAACAGGCTTTTTCTTAGAACCACCTTGTTTTTAGAACCAACTCGTTCTTAGAACCAGCTTGTTTTTAGAACCAACTCGTTCTTAGAACCAGCTTGTTCTAAGAACCGGTTCGTTCTTAAAACCAGCTTGTTCCAAGAACCGGTTCGTTCTTAGAACCAGCTTGTTCTAAGAACCGGTTCGTTCTTAGAACCAGCTCGTTCTTAGAACCGTCTTGTTCTTAGAACCAGCTTGTTCTTAGAACCGTCTTGTTCTTAGAACCAGCTTGTTCTTATAACCGTCTTGTTCTTAGAGCCAGCTCGTTTTTAAAACCCAGCTTGTTCTAAGAACCGTCTTGTTCTTAGAACCAGCTCGTTCTTAGAACCGGTTGGTTCTTAGAACCGGGTTGTTCTTAAAACCAGCTTGTTCTTGGAACCAGCTTGTTCTTAGAACCAGCTTGTCTAAGAACCGGTTCCTTCTTACAACCAGCTTGTTCTTCGAACCAGCTCGTCTAAGAATCGGTTCGTTCGTAGCACTAGCTTGGCTAAAGATCGGTTCGTTCTTAGAACTAGCTTGTCTAAGAACCGGTTCGTTCTTATAACCAGCTTGTTCTAAAAACCGGTTCTTTTAGAACCAGTTTGTCCTAAAAATCGGTTCGTTCTTAGAACCAGCTCGTTGTTAAAACCAGCTTGTTCTAAGAACCGGCTCGTTTTTAGAACCAGCTTGTTCTAAGAACCGGTTCGTTCTTAGAACGAACCGGTCTTTAGCCAAGCTAGTGCTACGAACGAACCGATTCTTAGACGAGCTGGTTCGAAGAATAAGCTGGTTCCAAGAATAAGCTGATTCCAAGAACAAGCCGGTTCTAAGAACGAACCGGTTCTAAGAACGAGCTGGTTCTAAGAACGAGCTTGTTCTAAGAACGAACCGGTTCTTAGAACAAGCTTGTTCTTAGAACCGATTCGGTCTTGGAACCAATTGTTTTATCAAATCAGCTTATTCACCATCTCATTGGTAGTTACAAGTGATTTGCATGTCTTATAATTTACTGTTACAACTAAGCAGGTATTTCACACGTTCAGCAAGTGATTGTGCGTCGATTGATCGTGTCAAGTGGTAGCGGTTGATGTTACATTCTCCACAAAATTTGCACACACATTCGTCAATTTGTTCTAAGAACCGGTTCGTTCTTAGAACCGTCTTGTTCTAAGAACCGGTTCGTTTTTAGAACAGGCTTTTTCTTAGAACCACCTGGTTTTTAGAACCAACTCGTTCTTAGAACCAGCTTGTTCTAAGAAGCGGTTCGTTTTTAGAACCAACCACTGGTTCTGTTTCACATGGCCAGATTACAGCAATCATTGTTGAACTCACAGGGCCGGATGCCATGTTAATTGCTAATCACGAACTCGAACTTCTAGGGGCGCCAATCCTAGACAACTCTATTGGCGTATCCTTAACTAAAAAAGGCTCTGACTCTGTACGCTGGTGCTTTCGACTGCGACCCTTGGACGCTCATCCAGCCCTCTACCTGCTTCGCGTAAGTTTGTCAACCCCGAGGCTGATATACGTCTTCCGTTGCTTACGAGCCTATATCAAACCGTACCTGCTTCAATCGTTCGACGAAACCTTGCGAAGTACCCTTCAAGGTATCCTAAACGTTCAGCTTAGGCAAACCTCGTGGTACAAGCTTCGCTCCCAACCTCCGCAGAGGGAAACGGAATTCGCATGGCTTCGCAGATTGCCATTTCTGCCTACCTCGGGTCTCTAAAAAGCACTGAGACTTTAGTGTCAGGAATCGCATCACCGGATGTCTACACAAGCTTCATTGCCCAATCGAAACAAGCCTGCCGCTACTATGCAGAAAAGTGGGGTCCATTGCCTGAGCGCATTTCACAATCGGCCTTGGACTTGCAAGTAGTTAAGTCGATCCAAGAGCGGTTATTGATTCAGGCAATCTTCAGCGAGGCGAGCAGATTGCAAGTTGTCAGAGTATCGGGAACTGGAGCAGAACTTTATTGTTCAACCAATCGCCTTTGAGACATTAGGCCCAATGGGAAAAATCACAAGGAGCTTTTTGACGGAGCTGGGATCCAGAGTCGCTGCGTCAACCGGCAATAGAAGGGCATGGGCAGCACGGCGTCAATAATATATGTGCAATTAAATAACTGCATGTGCAATTAAATATGTGCAATTAAATAAATAAAACTTGGTGCATTCCAGGCCTGTGCCTTTATATCCTTAGGTTAGTAATTATTCTCTAACTTTTGCTCTAAGGCCGCCTATGAAGATTAACTCCTTGTCAAAAAGCCATCGTCTGAACACTTTAAGTGCTTATATCCAGGTGAAACCAGAGAGCAGCATAGCGTTGTCTGCTCACGACATTACCTTACGAGGAATAGAATATAGGTTTTTAAACGTAGTTGTTTGAACGTAACCGCGTTTTACAACAATTGATATATCTGTTGCAAATGTAATACGGCTTATAAGGTGAGTAAAAGGGAAAAAACTATGCACTCAAGCCGATAGCGTCACGCAACATGACATCAAATGACAAACAATGAAGATGCCGCACATATCCTTCCCCATATTTGAGCTAGTAAACCTATCTTAAGCTATCTCTACACTTATCTAGTACACACCATATATACGCGTTTCTATGCATATCATGCAGTTACAAGAAGCTTATATACATGGCTACAACATGCCGATTACATAAAGCTTCTAAATCTCCGACGTCAGTAGATGCAACATGGTAAGGCATCTAATCATTTTAGAAATCAAGGTCGAGATTTCTTGCAGAAAGCTCGTCAGCGCAGGGTCATTATCAAAAATGATTAACCTTTAAGTCTTCAGCATCATTAGAATATTTGGCCTCGTGTCATGTATTTGTTTATGTCTAGCACAAGGATCCATATATATATATATATATATATTTTGTTTAATATATATATGCGATACACCTGACAATACAGTAGATTTTTTGTTGAAGCTACCGAGTACTTAGCTATGCCGTTTTTTTCTGTAGAAGCTTTTGGGAATGTATGATGCGCCTGAGTCGCCGACAGCCAAGGGCAATTAGTGTGTGACTTCCTGACCCAATAAACCCGGGTTCTTTTCTACCCAGTCATGCTTGAAAAGGCGTAGCATCATTTTGCCTTAAAACACGATAGTACGAAAAGATAAATTACCAAATGCTGCATCTGTGCAAAACGCACATAGTGGCAAGGTCAACGCGCACACAGAAAAACATCAAAGAAAACGTAGTGATCCTTCGTTTAGCGTCATTTTTAGTAGTTAGGCGCAATTGAGCAGATGCTGTGTAAAACCAGACTGTGCTGACTGGAAAAGTGATTTAAAGCTAAAAAATGTAAACCCATACATATCGTACATACAATTTATCCGCATATATCATGGATGAATCGTCGTGGTCTATCTGTCACATCAAATTCGGTTCTACGGAGGCAATTAAACCATTGCATTGCAAAACAATTTCCACACTGTAAAAATCATAGGTCGCACAAATGTTCGCTTCTAAAGCAGTTAAATTAAGTTATTCTTAAAAGTGAAAAATGTAATTTTGCTGCCAAACAATCGCAGAAACCAAATAATGATGCGTTACAAGAACGTAGCACATCAATTACGTGTTCTCCTGGCGCGGGGCTAGGGATAATCACAATAGGACGACTTCACAGGCCGCACCTGCGACGATCCTTCGATCAGCCCATTGAGCAGCCTCCTTTGCAGGCCATACACTAGCCGCTACCAGCATGGCACTCCCCCTTGCATCTTGTTTCTGTTAACATAGGATTCTATGGAAATCCGATATCAAGGGCGGAAAAAACGGTCTAGGGTAACCATAGAACGAATCGAAACCACTATTAATTTGGTATCAAAATAATCCCTAATATATGCGCATTATCCCGAAATTGCTTGTTCTATAGGCACAATGGCAAATTTTTCAGGCACTGAAGACGAAAACCACACACTTAGATATCGCGGAATCGCAAACGCTTTGTGAACGTATGTAATAGGATTACTTGTCGAGAATGCATCAACAGATTAATGCCATCATTCATTCTGTTTAAAAAAATGCTTAACCTATTGAAATCTACAACCTTCTTAAGTTTGATCAGACTCCGTTTATATATATAGTCGAATTTGGTCCAAACTTAAAAGGTTGTAGATTTCGATAGGTTAGGCGATATTTAAATCGAAGAACAGAGGCATAAAGCGACAATCCGCCCGGGCAACCTGTGGGGAAACTCGAAAACGCTCCCGTTTTGCCTGTTCACGCTTTCGGATTTGTGATAGGTGTATGTGAGACGTCATCAGCTTCGCGCTACGTATTCGCCGGCTGTCAAGCAAATGCTTCTGAGCTTACGGAGTAAAACCCAGCGACTGTTACCGCTAGTTTGGCATTTTACGCTGGTAGTTTTGGTCGACACGTATGTTATACTTCTATTTTGCCAACAGTATTGCGTATTTGTGGAACAGCAGGTTTTCCAATATTAGTTTATCCACTGGTATACTTTTGGGACACCACTTCCTCTGTGGTTCTGTTTTTGCTGATGTGCCGCTGGGTCTTTGCTATTTTTAACTGTTCTATAATTGTATTGTAATTATGTACCAACTTGAAATGCAATGTTATTGCGAAATAAACAATATATATAACTGTTCTATAATTAGCTCAGTTAAGTGCTGACCGATGACTTTGCCCGTGTTTATTAAAGCACACTTAAATAATACATTGATAACGAAGCAAAGCGAAAAATGATTTAAAGTGTATGCTGTTCTGAATACTAATAACACAAGTCGCAAAAATAAATATATGTTCTGGTAATATATATATATATATAAGCTAAGCGTCGCTAATCGCTAATGCTGTCGTCATATGTCGAACCGGGGTGCTAGGCGGGAATTTTTGGGAGAAGGCGGGGGCAAAAGCGGCTACTTCAAAAAACATCGAGCTTGACCGACCCAGCTCCAGCTAAGCAGAGATCGCCCAATGTGGACAAGAAGATATCGACATGAGCCGCTTATGAGTGGTGGAAGACTGTAATGGAGCTATCGCGGAGAAATTTCCTCTCTTAGTCCCTGGAGAGGCGGGCCGATCGCAGGCCGACAGCACAAGGCAAACGTCAACGGGAATAGGCTAAGGGCAAGCTCTCTAATCCTAGGAACAACTGTTTCGCCAAAATATCCAAGACTGTAGACAGCGGCCGCGTCCGAGCCGTCTCAATGTCGAGTAGCAATTTGCCACTACCACAACTACCCAACTACTGCGGCACGGCGAGCAGACAAAGGACGACCAAGCGTTCGCCCCATGTCATCCGTCTGGTGATTGTAGCTTTGGCCGAAGCTATAAGGAGTCCAAGAGTTTAGGCCGACCACAGCCGCGCCAAGGCTGAGACGGATCAGATCTCCCCCGATAAAGACAAGAAAAAAAGAGAAAGGAGAAACTTCGTGTTTAAGTCATTTTGCTCGTTTGTAGCGGGGGTCCACTTTTGCCCTATATTGCTATTCTCTATAGTGCCTCTGTGTTCGGCCGCTCGACCAAGGAGCGGTAATAGAGGAGCAGTGAAGGGACATTTTCTTTTTCTTCGTGCTCGCTCGTTCGTCTAGGGTCAGAACGACGGATACGTAGTAACGGTGGGCGTAATGGCGCAATCGTGGCCCGTGGCCTGATGAAGAGCCCCATAACTGGGTCCACAGTTACTTGCGAGAGACGTTGCGGGACGTTGCTGACGTCTACAAAGTAGACTTTCGCTTTTCTAATGAACGAGCATTGAATACAGTTCGCTGCAATGATGTCAGCTTTGCCGCCTCGGTAGAGATGTGGTGCGACTCTGTTGATTGCTCCAAAATTCTAGGCAAAAAGATATAACTTGTTAAAAATTAAATTAGCTTTTGCTGTTGGCACACAGCGCGGATAGTGCCCAATCATACCTACATTGTCGTGTGGTTATGATTCAGCATGTAACGTAGCTTATGCAGTCGCATACAACGGGCTAAATACAGCTGGGGCCTTACTTCACCACGCATATAGGCTGCATAGGAGTGTCGGACGCAAGTATTTTTTACTAAAAACTACACGCGTAGGTAAAGCTGTAGGCTCACCTAGCATAGAAAGCGGGTCTTATAAAAATGTAAAATGTCGATGGCATTGCGTCTATTACGGCTTCTACTTGGCCGTGTTGGTGCAGAGAACAGCCGCACAAGCAAACCGTTCCTGTGTAAAACTCGCCTTAACTGTAAATCGGTTTGCTTGGGTCGCTTGGCTTGAGGGAGCAACTACTGGTGAGGATGTCTCTTGAGATTCTCCGTTACGGCTGTCTCATATGTACGGTGCGGATGAACAACTTGCAGATGCGACTAGGCGGAAAAAGCTTGTAAATTTCGCTTAGGCTTTGTGTGCAGCTACGTGCCCCGTCAATTCACTCACTCTATGTCACGTCAGCTCGGTCAATTTGGGTCGTATGTGCAAACTTTGGTATGCTACTTGATCTACTCGGGTGTGTTGTCAAGCCATATATAACCCAAGACAACAAGAACAGCTGAACGAACAAAGGCAATCATTCAATAAGGCTAATATTGTATCGAGGCATTTCACATAAATATATATATATATATATATATATATATATATATATATATATATATATATTTATTATATATTTGTTATCGTTCCTCACCGATATCGTTGTGGTTACCTAGTAGACTCGTTGGCCCATCAAGGCTTGTCATGCGCCTTAAGCGCTGGCCGAAGAGCACGCCACTCGGCTTTAAATGACACTTTTAGTCGAGCACTGAGGTCTGTCGGCTTTCCGTGTATACTAGAACCTCCGGATCTATCCAGAGACGATGGGAAAAGGTCCAGGTTAGCAGAGGCTAACAAATGTAGAAAATACTCTGACATTGATTATCCGCACCAATTTTGTCCGTTGGCGTTTGAAACAATGGGAGGACCAGGCCCGCTTACACTGAATTTGATTCAGCGCGTGGGCAGATGCCTTAACCTTTCCACGGGAGACTCGAGAGCATCGGAATTTTTGCGTCAGAGGCTGTCGCTCGACATTCAACGAGGAAACGCAGCATCTGTTCGGGGCACATTGTCGAACTGGGCTAATCCTAGGTTAGAGAACCCGTGACTACACGTTCACGCGGAGACAATTGTTCACTCCAAAGTGCTAACATAAGAAAAAGTTATATAAATAAATTCATTTCTGTTTTAGATAATAATAATATATATATATATATATATATATATATATATATATAATGGATCACACACATACGTGGTATTCGCCTGAATATGGTGCATTCAGCTAAAGTCCAGCCACGACGTCCGTAATTGTCCGGACGTCAGTGTTGGTAATATCTGCCTATTGTCGGCACGTCTTACGTGGGGATGTGGTAATGCGTTTAAAATTATATTATATAACAAAGGAATAAAAACATTTATTAAAATGACATTTAAGTGTTACAGCGAGATGTAATTAAGGAATACATATTCAAGACAGACAGTTATCGCAAAAAAGACGCATTAGAGCTCGTCCTGGTGACGGAGGGGGTGGGGGCTTTGCCTCCAATAGTCGACTGAACCTTTTCGAAACACTCTTGCACACTGATGTCTTGGTGGAAGTTTTAGCAACGAAAAGTGCGCAGCCCAATTATCAATACGATAATTGCGGTATAGAAACGTTTGTGCTCAGTATTTTGTCATATCATTGTATGTTGGAGAATCGGCTCGAATGTTTCACCGAACACATCAACAAATATGACGTTCAGTTAGTGAATTCGTTTCTCTTACACTCAATTTTTTTTGTTTTGTAAAATTTCAAAACTTTCTTAGGTACCCATGCATGTTGCCGCCCTAGCCTTGCCTTACCACCGAGATGAGCAGACAGCGGAAAACAATACAGAAGGCCGCTGATCAGTAGATGGGTTTCCGATTTATAGCGCCAGTATGATTTTTAAGTGGATGCATTTCCCACAGCACGTGCAGAAATTCGACTTCCACTCTGCCTACGCGACGCTTACATAAATAGAGTAGAATTTAATTGAATAGAAACACACATTTATTTGTACAAAGAAAGTTGCTTTGTGCACAAAACGGTAGATTACATGACTCGCTTATTTGTGTTTCCCAGAGAAAACAAGTTAAAAACCTTTCTCGTGAATACACCGTGTACGACAAGTAAACGTATTGTTTTTGTGTTCAGTGCGTCCAACAGCCTTTGGGTAGACGGAGCACCAACGCCTTGGAGAATTCGGTCTAACGTCAATGAAGCTTGCGTGCTAGATTCACTCGTTGCAACTAAAATATCAGTCGCTCGTTCTGGCTTGATAATAGTTATGCGATTTCTGACAGATTAATGTCTTCGAGGCTTAAGAAACATCTCCAACGAAGCCTCCTTATAAATTGCGACTGTACGCTTTCAAGTATGTTTAGACTCGTATACCTCTTCAAGTACGATTTCCAGGCTGGAAAGTAGTGTAGCGGCTTAGAAACTGCAATATATTCATATAGACGAATATCTACATCATAATTATTGTACAAAAAAAAATAACAACTAAAAACGATATTAATTATGAGTAGAATAGATTTGACTAATTGTGTTACAAAAATGCTGAAATCGAGCTCAACAGACATTTGAACACCAAGATCGCGAGTTACAATTGATGTAGGTAGTGTGAAGCCATCAAATACTTAGTCCTAATCTAAATGTTCATGCCTTAGGATAACGTACTTATGCGTAGATAACAGCATTTCATTTTCCACACACCAGTACCCTTGGCAGCTTGTTGAAGTTTTATGTAAATACGTTGGTTTTCAATCGTGTCGAGAAATTGAGTGCAAGTTGATTGACGAGCACTGAAGGCGTGTTGAGCGGAATCTAGTAGCTTGTTTAGTACAAGAAAACTCTGTGCGCCACAAGTAATCTTTCTGAGATGCAACATACAACAGAGCACGGTAATGCAGCTTTGAAATTTCCCACATCTGTTCTATGCCCCTTCGTGCGGATCGGGATTATAATACTTTGCTTGAACATTACAGGAACGCTACCATCTATATAGGATCTCTCAAAAAGCAGCTAAAATGGCTCAGAGAGGAACAGAGCGTAAAAGGAAAACAGGTGGTATCTCATCTAGGGCAAGACCTAATTCTTACTCCAGCATTGTAAGTAAATTGTCGAATATCTCTACTTTAGAAAACACCACTAGCAAGTCCAACTGGTCGCATGGTGAAGGGTTATAACGCACACTTGTTACATGTAGAGAAGCGACTGAAAAGGGGGCGGTATCTGTCGAGATAAGGCAGATACTGAGGCATGTTTTTCACGTCCCATTGGAGCCAGCGATCGCACTGGCGCTAGTTCCCCTAATCGATGAAACCATATATAAACTTCAATGTCTGCTTCACTTATTGAAAATATCTGCGAGGATTGTCATCGGTTCTCGTAGGCCGAGAGTTCCTCTTCTTGTGTGTGGCAGATAATAACGGCAAGCAGAGAATCGGCGAGAGGGCCGACTGGATGTAACCACATACTTGTGGTATGCTGCATTTGCGCTCCTAGATGAGGTTACCTTTCTGCCTCGGCCTGCTGATGCGTCTAATATAGGATGAAAAATAAGTTGAGATCTATCTACGAATCCAACAGAAGATGATTAACATAGCTGCTACAAACAAGCCTGGTACTGCCATGCTGGGGTAAGTGATGAGCATCTTTATATATATATATATATATATATATATATATATTTTGTGTGCACTATTCTATGTCTTTTAATTTGTGGCCTCGTCATGTGACTTCTGTTAGTGGAAAACCAAGTGCACGTCATATAGTGTCCCGCCGCGAGCAGTAGCCTTTCTCGGATTAAACACACGGATACGTGTACTAATAAAATTGTGACGTAAATAGAACATAGATCTTTCCTTATCTCGAAAAACGCGAAGCTTAAATATACATGTTTAGACACATTAAAATGTATTGGCGTAAAAACGTCGAAAGTGTCGGACTATTTCAATTCCGTGTGCCTACCCAATCTAGTTCTGGTTCCTTGCGCTTTTCCTGGCATTCACCTTGCACTCGAGTCACTATTTACGCACCCCTTTAAATTTTAGCGACTAGTTATTTACTATAATCGTACGAATAAACAACAACAACAAAAAACATCTCAAATACCACGGACCCGTTAGAGCGGCATTCTTCAGAGTATCCACGTTCATGTCCACGCACTGCCGCACCACTGCCCTTGCACTATATGATCTCCTCACTCCATGACACGTCGTACCAACTATTCCCAACGTTACGTCCCGCGCTCGCTCGAACACAGAACCGCCCGGACCGGCGCGTCTTCCCATTGCAGCGTCGCCCACGGTCCACCAGCGGCCAGTTTATGATTGAGGTTAACACCGCCGTATATTACGTCGCATTCTCGTTCGGACAGCTTCCGGCCGTCATGATGCTAGTTAGGCTAAGGCTGCCTCCTCTTTCGTTCACGTATGTGTATACTCGTATATATATATATATATATATATATATATAATCGTATATATATATATATATATATATATATATATATATATATATATATATATATATATATATTTATAGTACTCGTATATATATACGCACGAGACGGATATATCTCGTAGAGCCAGCCAGGCCCTCCCGGATACGACGCGGCTTGCGTCTACGAGATCTGAGTAGCCAATAGCAGCAGCGACGACGACTACAACGGCGAAGAAGACGCAGTCGCCGCAGTTGTCAGAGTAGTAGTATGTCGTTGGTTTTTTATGGCCTATCATTGCGGCGAGGAAGAAGGCTCGACGAGGAAGACCAAACGGAGACGTTGCCGTTGGCTTCCGCTGCTGCAGACCCAAAACGCCCCCTCCCGCAAATGCGGCGGCGGCGGAGTTAGAGGGTATGTGCGTGTTGGTGTTTGCGTCTCTATATGTCTCGCTTGCTGGTATGAGTGGTGTTGGTGAGTGGGTGGGTGACTGACTGACTGAGTGTGTGAGTGAGTGAGTGAGTATAAAAGCGTGTGTTGTTAGCCTGCGTACGACGCATAGCCGGCAAGGCCTGGCGGCAAGTTCGTACGGAAGCCGTTAGTCAGCTGGTCAGCTTTCGAAGCTTGGCCGGCCGAGTTCTAGACGCTAGAACCTCTGCATCGGTTACCAGCCATCATGGGCAATGTCGTGGTCTTTGTCTACATCTTCTTGCCCTAACCGGCATCATCGTTGTCGTTGTCGAGATGTCAAGATGGTTGTGTATGATGATGCAACGTCGTTGCCTGCCTGCCTGCCTGCCATTATAGCCCTCGAGCGACGTCTATGTTTTATTAGCAGCCCAGCATTGCGGCCAGCATACGACAAGCAAGCCGACGATGATGTCGCCTGCCCGAGTTGAGTATGTGTCGTTTTGTTTGTCTCCTCCTTTTCGGGGCTCCCGTTCGTCGCTGTCGTTGTCGTCTTCCGTTTCCCGTCTTCTCCGGGTTTCTTCTTTTCCAGCTTCTTCAGGTTCATTTTCGTCGTCCTCATCGTTTCTTCCTCCTTGGCCATCCGTTGACGTTCTTCCTCGTCCGTTCGCTTTGCTTCTTCACCGCGAAGCGTTGGCGAGCGACTTTGGGACGGGGTCGTCTCCGACCGAGTCTCCTCCGAACTATGAAGGCTAAGGGGTTAGTTGCGGAACACCAGCCAGCCAGTACAGCTGCTCCAAAGGCCAAGGGGTCTGTGGGGGTAAACGAGGCTAGAGTGGGAATCGGGCAAACTGGGCAGACGAGCGAGCGAGCGACCGATGGAGTAGATAGATCCAACCGGGATGATATGGCCATGCGAATTCGGCGCGGCCGTTACGAACGTGAGCGCCGACGGTGCAACGATCATATGCTGCTTAGTTGGCCAGTCGCAGCATGTAGTCTTAATACTTGTTCTGTTCCACTTCTACTAGGAGCGGGGGCATCAGCAGCGGCGGCAGCAGCAGCAAACGACCTAAGCGAGACATTGAGCGACGACCGGAGACGACACTGCCCCGCGCCCTTTTACCGCACCCGCCCAACGGCTTATTATCTTATAGACCAGCCCGAGCTAGAGGCAGAGAGATAAAGTGTGTCTAAAAGGGACGGCCGCCGGAGAAAGAAGGAAACGGAGGGAGAGAGAAAAAGAGGTGCGAGAGCTAAGAAATGGATGTGTGTGTGCGGAAGGAATGAAAATAAGACGGAAACAGAGAGATGCAGAGGTAAATAGCCACGTGGGCAAGGTTCTTGAAGCAGAAGCGTGTAAAGGAAGGATAATATTAGACCGAGCACAATGGCACAATGACAACAGAGAACAGAGGACAAACAGGCACATAGGTCGGGAACCGAAACAGCAGAAAAGGACAACGAGAGAGAGAGAGGCAGAGGAGAGAGCAGACAGGTAGACAAGCGAAGAGAACACAGGGGAAAACATGGGGATCAAAGGGACTGCGGCTGGGAACCCCCATGAGAATTGCGGCAGTGCCTCGCTTCGATGTAGTAGTAGTACATTATTCAAGGTTTGTGTGCCACTTCCACTACTACTACTACTACTGCTACTAGTGCACCGAGTAGACCGAAGAGTGCCAGCATACATGTCATGGTATATATATATATATATATATATATAATATTGCAGGAAAGGACTTTTCTAATTAATGCGACGAGTTAGACTGACCAACTCGAGGGTGCGTCGGGCAGGGCGTTTCGATTAACTTTTTGTGTGCCATACATGTTAAACGTTGAACCATGAACATATGGTAACATGAATACGTCTTTACTATCATTAAAAAAAACTGTATAGACGTTCATTTATTTCATGACGTGATACTTAAATAAAGCAGGTGGCAGGCATATAAAAAGCTTGCGCTCAACAACGATTTAGACTGCAATGGATTGGGTTTGTGTGGTTAGACTCATCTGGGCATCCACCATGCATATAGACCATTAATTAACTCGGAATAAGCTGGAAAGTTTGAATTTATAGAATAATTATATTATAGGTTATTTAGACAATTTGATGTCAGTGAAGTAATCGAGCAGATAATCTGGTATTTATTGTGTGGCCGTCCAAGTCTTCCGTTAATCCCCACGTTCGTGTTGGTAGCAGCAAGGGAGGGAAGACTAAGGTTAGTTCGCTTGGTGCCATTCCCAATAGCGCAACGGTGGTGCCACACTGTAACATGTCACTAGTTAGTTTTTGCCGCCAAAAAATCCGCCCTTCTGTTGCCGTTGACAATAGATGGGTGTTTCGCGACTATCTCAAGTAGGCGCGTCGTGAAATCTATAATGCTCGGCTCATCCAGCCGAATTGTAATGCCTGTATGCCTGTCGTCATTCGACCATGCGTCCTTGCGGCCACAGAGAGCAGCAACCGTCAATGGGGCCGGACGGGGTTCTGTGGCGCCCTCCTGGTGAACCACAACAGCAACCAGATATATATTTTCCTTCGCCCCACAATTGCAACCCTATCAATTCTTACAAACCGCCACTGAAATAGCTGTCAACGAAAAGCTGTCTTCTTCTTTGTCCTCTTTCCCCAAAAAACGGCTTGGCGACTAGCTGCTGTATAACATATAGTCAACAAGATTCTACTCGTGGGAAAAAAGGCTTGTCGACCACACATCGCAGACCACATGTACATGTATGGCTCATTTCAACAAAGCTTTCTGGAATAGCAAATTAACTAATAATGTTCGTGCTTCAGAAGCATACTATTTTATCTTCACAGGAAGGCTCGCATGCACACACATTTGAGACATGATCGATGAGACTGCTAACGCTTGCATGAGAAACCGTGGCGTGCTGTGAGCGTCTATGGCTTCAAAGTAATGTGAAGAAGATATAGCTTTATGGGCTATTCTATCCTCTGCAGCTGTGCGAAAAACTTGTTTTCCATGGGTCAACCCATTCAACAGTATATGGGCTTTGTGACACGTATGAAAACCATTTATTTATACGGACTGGGTTATGTCATAGATCTCAGCGGGGCCATTGCTCTTTATTTTTCGAAGGTAGGCATATCCCGCTATCAAGTCATGGATATGTGAACTCGTATAATAGGGCACCATAACTCACCTTAATGTCAGCCTGTCAGCATTCACTAGAGCAAAAAGAGGATGCTCTTGGCCTACTGCAAACCATTTTCTTCACTATCACACAGGACATAGCGCGCAGCGTCAACGCTAAAAGCCTATATCGTCACGCACAGCCGGATACGACCCAACGACGATTATCGACCATACCCGGCTATGTCAACAAATTCGCGAGGGTCCTCTTCTGTGATTTAAAGCATCATCAGATTAAATATGAACACGTACACTTCGCCGCACTCACAAGTTTGACGCTGTGATATGTACTGCGTACACGGCGGTCTAAAACGAATCACGGCGGAAGTCTAAATTCTTAGTAGCCTAGGTAAAACAATAATAGAGCCATACAAATTTTGAATATAAATGTGTCTTACAATAATAACGCTATACCCTTTACAGTAAAGTGCTATGGAACCACAATGATGTTCATTTCAAATCCTATCGCTTTGTTCTAAAGTTTCAAACTGTACGGAAATATTGCAGGAAACGAGCGTTTTATGTTTTAAAACCTCAAACTTTTTTGCTAGACTTGAAGTCTTACATTTCCTAATGCCAGACCATTGTTATAGAAAATCAACGAGGCTTAAAAAAAACAGGAATTCAAAATATGCGCAGTCATCCATTCCAAACGACTGCTCGGATGATATATGAGAACCCGAGGAGGCTTGCAATAGTCAACGTGTCTATTTTTGGCCCTACAAGTGGCCTTACTCCCACTACCTTATGACAAAACATTTTTTTTAATTTTAAATCTGGATTATTCGAAGGAGCTTATTCGAGACTGGCATCTGCATGAATTGGTAGCCATATTTGCATATAACACTCTCCTAAATGCAAATGCCTTTGCAAAACAATATCTACTGGCACCAACCCTTTTATATATACTTGTACGGGTTACGCCGTTGCATGTAGTTCTATGAGCGGATCATTTAAAAACGTTCTCTACATTTTTGCCTACATGTACCGACGCTAATTACAACAAAAATGTAGGTTAAGCATATTTCGTGGCGTTTTTAGCGATTGATAGCAAGTGTCACTTTAAACGCATGCTTTACCAAAAAAGGGGCAATACCCTCTTGCCCAATTGGAGGGCCTCTTTCGAACTTCGAGCCATTGCATAGATTATTACTCACGGTAAAGTATTCGTGTTCCTATGCTCCCCCCCCCCTCCCCGTGGCCGCTGTGGTGGACGCACAGCAGGCACACTACATGTATGCTATGCAATTTTGCAAAACATGCATTAAAGAGAACTAGCCGTCCTCATTAGTTGCGGCTCTAGCTGTGCCAGAACCCGCCCTCTTATGGATAAAGGCTGCCCGCGAGCTGATACCCTCGCGACAGGCTCTGCGAACGATAAAACTCGCTTCATAATATTATATCCGAGCGTTTTTCCAGTTAACTGCTTTCTAGGCTGGCGAATGGAACGCACCTTTTCACTTTACTGGTTGTAGTTAAAAATTAATTTAAGTGTGTATTTCGTTATGTCGAATGCTGTCGTTACTTTTTTGATATGGGGTGACTACTGTGAGAAAAAGTATGCTTTTAGTCAAAAGTCATTAATAGGTTATGCAATGGCCCGAATTATGTATATTCCTGTGATGTTTATGTGTAAATTAATCTTTGGTATATATATATATATATATATATGTATATAGTCGCTATATTAAATGAAATAGATATCTGTGGCACAATGGCTAAGTGATTCGGCGTTATCAGAGTCGTGCGAATTAATAGTTGCATTCAAATTAGTTGTTGCGATCAAGTTGTGCGTGCGCCCGTGTAGCCAAATGCCAAGCGAACAGTTAACTCATCAATTGTACGAATATGTGATATATACAGAATCGTTTACAAATATTCCCCGAAACGCGTATTACCTACGTGAGTGGCGTCACTAGCTCCTTGGACGTCTAGCTTTACAACAAAACGCCAGAACGATTTCTCTTTCACTCTGTGTTCTCCTCGGAGTTAATTCAGCTCGCCTGGCACCGACTCCATACCGACTATAGTGGTACGGGAGTAAACGCCGCCAGTTCCACCACGAATCAACCTGAAGGCTTTCGCGCTGAGCCAGCTGAGCGTCGACCATTTCGTTGTTCATAGAAACGCTGAACACCGAATGTTAATAGAGCTTGAAGAGGAGTCGAAAACACGAGATCACGCCTGGGGCGGCAACGCGCGCACCGTCTGTATTCTGGGTGGCGAGTGATATGTATGAACGTGTACGACAGAGCAACAAATGGCTCCCTGGAAACACTTGTTTATTCGTCGCCGGCATGGTTCCCGCTGCCGCCGCCATTCCCGTCCTCAGAGCGGCGGATAGTCGTTAAGGCCTCCCCGGGCGGTGCCAGTGGGCAGACCCCACTCCCCAGACGAACAGAACTACGGCTGGCTAAAGTTGAGCCTGAGGAAATGACGCGGGGTCTGGTCATCTCAAGGGCAGTATTTGGCCCAAAACGGAACAACAACGGAACAGTAATAGTATAGTAGTAGTCGTAGTAGTTTAAAAAAAGTAGTAGTGATAGTTAATTTATGTTTTTCACTTAGATAGTTATTGTCGTCACACGACGACAACAAGTGATAGTTATTGTCGTCGTCGTCGTAGTAGTAGAGTAGTTGTCGAGCCCGGTGGCGTAGTGCACTTCGCCTGCGCCTCGCGACCGGAGGAGACACATTGGTGCGCGGTTTCGAGCCCCACCGTTGCACATTTGTATTTATGGAGGTTCGTCTGTGAAGCAATGCGAAACGCAGTCCAGTGGACGTTAAATCTTGGCTAAGGGTCAGCCTGAAAAGTTTATTTTTAGTAGTAGTAGTAGCAGTGTTGGTTGGGTTGGTTGAGGTTCAGCCCGAAAGGTATTATTTAGCAGTGTTGCTGTTGCTGTTGTTGTTATTGTTGTCGCGCCTTGAGGACACTCTTTTCAAGCGGCACTCGGACAGTCATCGGTGCGACCATCGGCCATGGCTAGACGCACACGCGGCTGCATATGAGGCCGACGAGCTCATAAATGCGTAAGGCTGCTCGTTTGGTCGGCGGCGGCGGCGGCGAGTCTCGGGCTCGTGCGCACAGAGCATGCGCCCATGCACGCACAAAGAGGACGCACAGAAGCGGGGGGGTGGGGGTATAGTGGCAGAGAGACAACCCCCAAGGACCATCCTCATCGTCGCCGTCGTCGTCGTCCAGCGCAAAGGCGAACAGCAGCCGTGCAAAACAAACTCCCCGGCCGTCAAACATCCACTCAAACCAGGCACCCGACCTGCCCCGCCCCGGTACCCACCCAAGCAAGCTTGCCGCCGACCAGCCATTGAACACACCGGCTCGAAATACACAACCGACGGCCAAGTTCATGAGAAACATACAGACACACCAGACGGCCCTACATACAAAAATACACCTACATACGTCCAGATACACACACGTGTATACATATACACAGCCACGCGAGAGCCACGAGAAGGATGCTCATGCACTTCACCCGCAGGCGCCGCTGCAGCTTTAGCAAAAACAGCAACAGCAGCAGATGCAGCGGCAGCAGCATTGCAATGCAGTGCCCGTTGAGACTCATGACGCCGCCGACTTGGCTAGCAACAGCGCTATGAGAGGCGTATACTCTCGTTGTCCTCAGAGATGGAGAGAGCGCGCGCGAGAATACACTCCCACAACGATTTCTCGACGCCGTCCAGCGTCACTTGGTGGAACAATGTTGTCGTTATCGTTCGTCGTCGTCGTCGTCGCCGCCTCATGAATAAATCGGAGCGTAAGGGATTCTGCGTCGCCTCGCTTTACTCCGGCTGGAGCTAAGCTGGCTGGAAGCGGCGCCGCTAGCTTGCAGCAAGCACCCCGAGCCCCCGACACAGCCCCGTTTGTTGTATCGACCCCTCTGCTTGCTCTGGGTGCGTCTGGCCGTGCCTGGCCCTCATCACCAAACCATTCTATCCCCTTTATCTCCATCGTACAGCAAACTTGTCTTACCGACGGCAACAACAACGTGCAACTACAACAACAACAACAACAACAGTAACAGTAACAACAACAGTAACGGTAACAGCAACAACAATAACGGTAACAACAACTACAGCAACAACAGTGGCGCAGTATAAGAAAGAACACACCAAAACCCGGCATCGCGCTCGTGGTCTGGCATCCGGCATCGACTGATTTTTCATCGCCAGCCGGTCATCGCCGCTGCCCAAAGGTCCCATCCTCTTACGATAGGGAAGAGAGCACCTTGTCCTTGAAGGTGCCGGACTAAGCAGACAGAGCGTTCAAGTATGCCGCCAGCCGGTGAAGATGGTACAGACGATGTCGTAGCATGAATAAGAAACAATTTCTTCCTTGTCGAAGAAGAGACAGACAGGCAGACAGACAGATGAGTGGACAGACTGGTTCGGTACAGGCGTAACAGCCGAAGCGGCCGAAGTGTATCCCTCCTCTGACTTCGGAGCGCGACTCTGCCTGTGATCTCTCGCGTTCTCTTTTATGCCTCGCGGTGTCGCATATAGATCGATTCAGCATACTAGCCACCTTATACACTACAACCACATCTTCTGTCAAATGGAAGGCGAGCGTGTACGAAAGTGGTGTGAAGAGAGGCGTCTAAGCGCACTGCCTAGGCACAACAGTGCGTCGCATGGCTTCTGCCATGCGGTGGCTGCCGATTTCGATACATCCATACAATTCTGAACAATACAAAAACGAACTACCGCACATAATAATGCAATATCAAGTATCAGCAGTTAGTATCGCAGCCTGGGTTAGTTGCATTTGCTGTAGCATAATAGCTAGAGAAGCCCTAAAAAACTAAAAAGTTCTTGTCATATCTTGATGCTCTTGGGATGTCCACAAAATTTGGATCCGGTCCATTTAAATTATGAATGCTAGTTACAAACATGCGCACAAACGAAGAAGTTCGCCTATACAGCATCTTCACATTTCACAACTGTGGGTAAAACAGATGGATAATATTATTATCCAATCTGAATGTCTGTCCCTATGTACAAAGCGCAACAGTCCCAATTTCGAGATATATTTAGGAATATATTTGGGAAGCACGTCCAGCTTTCAGGGAGACGGCATGCAAGTGCATGCTGACTAGACTTCAGGGACACAGAAGACGCTGGGAAAGCTGTCCAGTTGATGTTCGGCTGAGGGTTGGGATTAGTGGAAACGCGATTTCCGTAGACACAATACCTCGCAAAATGTTGTATGCTAACATTGAAACTCTTAGCATGTACATGCTTTCTACCGTGAGTAGGTGAAAACGACTGAACAAGTCGCGAAGCGAATCCCTTCGCCTCCTAGCAAAAATGGCTTTAAGTGCATCATTCTCTATCACGTTGGCTCTCCGGGGAATTCCGTCATAGCTACCATCCCGAAGAAGGATATAGCTGGTAAGAATACGGCTTATATATA
The DNA here is from genome assembly GCA_003439945.1 of Dermanyssus gallinae. Classification (NCBI taxonomy): domain Eukaryota; kingdom Metazoa; phylum Arthropoda; class Arachnida; order Mesostigmata; family Dermanyssidae; genus Dermanyssus; species Dermanyssus gallinae. The sequence goes on along the minus strand of QVRM01006230.1, from coordinate 903,115 downwards.
TATACAAAACAAATAGCTAAATCGTAATCTAATATATGATTAATATTTTTATGTTGTATAATTGGCTGTCTGTTCAAAGGATGTGTCTGCTACTGTCATACTGTCAGACATAATGATCAGTGTCTGATGATTTTATTTACTCAGCCGGAGTGGTACGAAACCATAATATTAATAAGACTAGGCATTATGATCTCTAACCTATCTAAGCAAAGAAGATCGATACATATCTATATGGATTACTCAAGGTTAGCGGCACAGGTAATTGAATAATTATGCGGTAATACCCTAATAGCAACCTTGCTGCTTGCAAATATGTATTTTACTGCAAGGGTCATCTGTCGACGATACAGCATGGTTTCGGCAAAAGAGCAAAGCCATGCACTGTCTACAGGTTAGTACATAGTTTAATTCTATAGTAAATTTGCGATCAGCATGGATCATCATGGCCTCATTGTTGCTTTTGTATAGTCATCTACTAACACGTTTCCATTCTGTGTGCATTCCGTACTAAGGTTTCATACTATATATATATATATATATATATATATATATATATATATATATATATATATATATATATAGGGTTATCTTATTGCTTCGTTAGCTCTATTATGAACTATCCAAATTTTAATTTTATAGTCTGCAAACATACATGGCGTCTACAAAAAGTTCAAGGAAGACCCTTTGGGAAAAAGAAGGTACATGTCCGACGAACCCTGTTTATAGAAGTGCACAATTAGCGACCTTGTATGCGCAAAATATGCTTTAAAGTTATCGAAGCGTGCCAGAGTACTCGTTTCAGAAACCGATCAACATGACAGCAACACGCGCTCCTGTCGCAAAAAGAACTCCGCAAAGATCTGCGGATATTTTCTTCCGAGTGAACCCCGATTCCTTCTCGCTGTCGAGCACATCACACTTTCTTTGCCTATCTGCAAATCCTTTTTTGTATTATAAATATATATACAACAATTTATTATGATAACTAAAGCATTGTATTATGCAGTTCCTATAGTAAACTACGTATTGAATCTTGAATCTTGTGACCATACGGTGACCATGTTATACCCCATCAGGTCACAGCTTGCCACTACCAGTAAAACATTTTGCCTCAAGCTTGAAAGACATTACTGCTGCATAAAACTCTTCTGAGGATGCTAATGTATTCCGCATATTTGTCTGGAATTATAGAGCAAGTCAATGGGTATAGCCCATTTGGGTTAGCCGGTTCCGCTTGGGATTCACACGGGGTAGGCTCACAGATGGGAACGCCGATACTGATAGCCAACACCATGTAGAAAGGGTTGAGATGCAGCATAGTGCCGCCAGAAACGCAGTTAGTTTTCTCGGTGATGTAATGTCCCCATGATATCTTTTGCGAAAGTCCTGCTATTGTATGCAAGACTATAGGCCATGCGTATATTTGTTTACGTGTGTGTTACGAGAACTTATCTCAGGAGAAGTCCTGACACTTTAAAATGCTAGAGTAGGTGCTTCTGTTATTTCGTGTTTACTGTTTCAAGAACAAGCACTTTCACAAGCGAGCCAAACTGATCTAATGAGGTCGTGTAGCAGACCTCGGCGAGGTCAGTAGTATTTATATTCCTAGGATCTCTTCAGCGTATTATCGCGGGCGTATCTGACTGCTCTGCAAGCTGAGACAATGCCACTCATCGTCCTTTGGCCGGAACGGGCACGCTTCGACCTCGCTGGCAAGCATCTCGAGATCCTGGAGAGTGTGGCACAATTAACTTCTACAGAAGTATCGACCCAGCTTCTTCTCTTCGGCTGTAAGACTCTCAATCTGAATAACCACAGGAGTGGCGAGGACCTTTGACCGCGTCTCCTCCGCGCCCTTGCTAAGATCTGCGATATCGTCACCGCGGAGATGCTTGAAGACATCCGAAACGCGCTACGTGGAGCATGGCTGATTTCCAGAAAAAAACGGTGATTTTCGCTATCGTGTCCATCTTTAGATGGCAATGAAAATTGCTCTAAGGTGTACCCAACGCCGCCTCGGAGAACAGCTATGGCCTCGGCAGTTGAGATACGGTACGAAATCAAAAGCTAAGCCTGCCGTTCGCGCAGCTTCCTCCGGATGACGTTCAAATGGTCGGTTGTCATTGACATTAAGAACGCCTTTAACTCTCACCTCCGAGGCCCAAACTTCTTCAAGTCCGCAAGCACGCGCCTGAGCTTTACAACGCGCGCACTTTTCGCATGCAAAACTTACGTGACACTGCTTTAAAGACACAAGTATAACGTTGGCGTCCTGTTGTCAAAAGGATGATCCAGGTGTCTGCTGTTTTTCAGCTTGCTCCTTTAGCTAATACTTCTCCGGCTAAGAAGTAGCCTAGACGACCTTATTTTGGCCGACCCTGACCCGGACGTGGCCGTCGAAACCAAACGGGAATCAACTGTTTAAACAGGGCTGTAGGTGAACGTCAATAAGTGCGAATTGTGTTACTGAGAGATAACGGGCGATGACCTAAAACGCGCCACCACGACCTTCGCCGACATTCTTCCGAACATCCAAACCTATCGCAGGCACAGTCTAAAACTCTTCGGTGCTGCCGTCTCCCTCTGACCTCGTTCCACGAATCGCGTCTTATTTCGCGCGTATCCACGTTCGTTTTCCCCTGGTTAGCGCCTATGCGGCTTTCTTTTTGCTGCGCCATTCTTCGCTATCGCTGTGCAGCAAGGGACCACGTACTTCTCAACAGCAAGTTCAGCCCTCAAGATACCAGCAGACCTCGGTCCTCAGCAGACCAGAGTCGGTTCTGCTCCAATGGGCGGATGTGTGTCTGAAAAGTTTCTTCGATAGATCCGCGTGCCCCTAACTCCAGCCAGCGGTCACCTGAATGTTCTTAGGCTTAGAAACTTTTCTGACCTCTACCTGGATTTCTCTCGTTCAAGTTCGCCTGCCAGGAAATTGGTCCTTCTTTACTCGGACAGGACTCTGCGGTAGTTCGCCAAAACGAAACCGTTTAGAATTGACAGCTCATCTTCGGCGACCTGGGCCCAGAAGAAGGAGAAAGGGGTTTGCAATCGGCGTCTGAAAATTTCGTGGCGCACGCCCAAGTCTCGCCTCGAAGGTTCCCTAGTCGTAGGTCTGAGGGAGCCCAATTTTGTACGCCACTTAGGTTTTAATATTTTTGTCGCTCACCTATTTTATTGCGGGACGAACATGTGAAGGGTTACCATAAGCTAAGCTGCAGTGAGGCGGCACCCATAAAGCAGTCACACCATAACCGGTGTGCTAGCTAGAGCCTTCAAACAGACGAGCTTTGCCGTACACGACGAGCCAACACATCTGTGTGAAATTAAAAATATTAAACCATGCCATGGCAGCCACTGATTTGGGCGTGTCGATTCGGAACGCTTATGGCACAAGCCATACGGCGATCTCCGGCACGCTTGGTGGCATTGCACTTAAAGCGGAGAGGGACAAGGCTCGTATTTACAAAGCATTGGGGAACGCGCACATGACCTGTCCATACATCATGAGAGATCATGCATTTGGGAACGGGAGGTCATAGCCATTATGGGGACAATTGGCCGGACACCAAAAAGTCGAACAGAGACAAGCGATCCACAGCGTTTTCCTTAAAAGTTCAGCGAGACATCGCGACAATGAATTCTCAACGCGTTCCCGAGTTGGGGCGGCCTGACAAAACTGATGTATATATGTACAAGGAATTCAAGTTGTACATTCAACTGGTAATTATTTCAGACTAAAATAAATAAGAATGATTAAAATTGTTATATCAGATTAGCCTCTAGAAAATACAGGCGAAATCAGCGCAGTTACTGTATTGGTTTTCCGAGCATTGCGCTAAAGCCCATAAAGTGCGAACGTCGTAGTTGTTCAATATATTAGGTTCTTTATAGAATTTGGGCAAGATAACTATCTGCTCAGCGGCTTTTCGGGCTCCTCGAAATAGGAGAGCCCCGTTTGAAAATTGCAAGAACAATCTATGCGTTTGTAAGTTATTGAATAAGCTAAGAGAATTGGGAAATGTGCATTACATGCCGTTGACCCGGGGCACAATTTAATGGATATATTTTGTGCGCTGTTTAGTTCTGCGGACGTGTCGAGGCCAGCTCTCGAGATCGACAGCCGAGTGTAGGCAGCTAACGAGGTTCAGCTGCCGAGGTCCATAAGATCTGGCATCAGAGACCCCAAAAATTGAAATTTATCTAAAGGCCAGCTTATAAATCTGGCCGTATTTTTTTGTCAAGCCAGACGACAATTTGGCTATATCATTAATAATAGTACATATGGTCTTACGGCTCCTGTCTACTAAACCTCCGTATTCCCTATTTCCTCTACCAGGATTTTAAACCTGCGATATCTCGACGGCCTAAGAATAATTTTGTCATTGAAGCACTTTTCCAGTTTTTTTACCAAGTCAAGAGGCACAGCAAGACTATTCTTCTGCATGGTATACTTATTCAGAAATTCTATTAAAAAAAGAGCGAATTAAATTGAATTTATTAACAGTTACAGCGATTGCGCCTGCTATTCGGTAAATACGTCCGTTGATCTTCTCCGTTTAGACTTACACTTATACCAAATACGAAAAGCTGTACACGTTGGTAAGACATATTTTAAACAGTTCTATGAAAAGGAAGCCTTCAGGCCTTCTAGTCTGACACAATTCGCTGCTTATGCATTTATCTAGCACTTTCTGCTTACTTGTGTTTGTTATTATATCATTAATTGTTTTTAATTAGTAGGTTGCTAATCATATAATTTTACTATTTCCCCGTATATGCTTACACCCCACCAAAGCTTTCTTAGGTGCTCACATGCTCATCAAAAGGTTTGAAGGTGTCTTGACACCGTCAAGCGATCTTAGGTCTAGATGATTTGAAGCGCTGCTTCGAGTTAGTTATCATTTGGTTGTGTTTAAGGGAGCTGACGCGTAGCCAAAACGCCGTGATTACCAAACCTCGTGCACGAAAAACTTTACCATGACTGGGACTCCTGATATCCTACTTAACGGCGATCTGAAATTGCTTCTCGCGCCTGAATACAAGTGCTTGCAGCGACCTCGATAATAAATGAGACAACCATAGCGGCGAATTTTGTGTGTGCTTTTCAAATACAACCACCAATAGACATGATAAAACCCTACCTTCTGAAAAAAATACGTGGTGCAAAAAGTGATTAAAAATCTTTTGACTTATTTGAAAGACTGTTCCCGAATATCATCGCAAATCCAGTGACCATAATTTAAACACTAGATAAATACAAGAGATACAAATTCCAGCGACGCCTATATATATATATATATATATATATCTATATATATGTATAAATGTTACTGTCTGCAAGAATATATATATATACTCGTATATAGGCTTTTCGAATGGCTTTTAAAGTAGTAAGGGAGGTTGACATATAATCGTAAGGCAACGCGTAATTATCGCCTGACTTGTCTCTAGTTAGAGGGCTTCCTCACCAGATGTGGCTTAAAAGTTCCTTAAACATGTCGGACAAAGTTACTCTGTAATTTTCGCATTGCCGGCCCCAACCGAAGACACAGACCATATATTATGTACTCGAGAAGGAAGGTCTATACCAAGTTATCGATTTATACGAGGACAGAGGATCTCTTCGAGGAGGTCATCGATCACGCTGTCCAGTGCGACGACGTACAGGCAAGGAGTGTAAACTGGCACCCCAACATATATATATAGGGTGGAGCAGGTGGCCGCGTCTGGCCGCAGCTCCGCAAAGCTCTAACGCTCTTAGATTGTTAATGGTTACAAGAGACGACGGTCGAAAGAGTTAATTGATAACTATTATTATAGCCCAACCCTTTCCCGAGAAGCACGCTAACCCAGTACATAGCATTCTGTAAAGTATTGCTTAACATAAATAACAACCACCACCCTACATAAGGTAGTATCGACAACAACGCCACGAAATCAGGGCACTCACATCACATTAACGTAGCCACGCATGTCTCTTTCCCAGCATGTTCCAACATAATCTAGCAGAGGGCAGCCAGAACGCCTTCTCATGTTTGGGATTAGCATAGTGAATACATTCAGTATTGAAGAGAAATAATAATTAAGATGTTTTCTTTATTAGAGGTTCTGCTCAACCTAAATTGATGAAAGTATCCAATGTCACCCGACCGTGCACGATCAACTTCACGTTTTCCTTTAGCTCTAATGGGTGCCTAGATTTAAAACCCAGAGGCAGTTGTTTCGATGTTTAAAGGAGACACGCGTGGCACACGCCTAAGGAGACGGACAGCAAACGACTTGTAGACTGGTCGCTTCCTTAAAAGGCATTTATAACGTATGCAATAATAATAATAATAATTTGAGACAACTATAGTCTCTCGCAGTGTGCAGGAACAATGTCTCTTCTAGAGGTGGCGCCATGGGATAAGTAAGTAACCTACTCTTTCTAAATTCAATAAACTAGGTTCGAACCTCACAATTGTAGAAGTAATAGTATGGATATTATGGAGACGTGGAGAAGAAACGCAAACAAACCTAATGGGCCTTTTCCTATCTCGCCGTCGCGTGTCTGTAGTGTTTCGCTATTGCTTTTGTATGGAAGACCCGCTGAAGGGACGTTTTTATATAATAATAATAGTAATAATATATGCAACAGTTTTGCGAATGCGATGGTCGGAGTAATACGAAGTGGGCTTTTTGACATGGCCGAGACGAGGTACACCACATACGTGCTTCAGCACCACTAACGCAAACTAGATGGGCTAATAAGAACCCCATCATCTATCTGGCTTGGATCACGTCGCCATATTTTTGTATACTCATTCTCTTTGCCTCGAGCTAGTACCTGCCCCTGTTCGAGTGTCCTTCAGTTGCGCGGATGTTACCCGTTGGCCCTACAATTCCTGTTGGCCCTACAATTGTTCTTCGTATTCTCAAATTGCTGTGCCTGCTGCCTTCGGCCACTGCTGTCAGAGAGCACTTTCCCGTTTAGGTAAATAAGTTTTAAATAAATCTAGCAATCCCAGTAGCTCCATGTATAGAACGTTTGCTGGTTTGCAACATCCATCATGTATTAGAGTGTCAATAACAATACTAAATAGCAGTATTGTTTTTAGTTCCTTCACTATTAGTATTATTATATTTATTAAAATGACATTTAAGTGTTACAGCGAGATGTAATTAATTATCAACACTAGGGCTTGTGGGGAGCGCTACCAGTCGAGCTTATCCTCGAGGCAGCCCCTCATTGTGCCCATTATTGCTGCCGCATTGCCGCGTTGAACTGCCAGCGGTAGTCGCTGAAGTAGAAACTCAAGTGCTCTTTTTTCCCCTGTCGCCAGTTCAATTTGTTTGCCAATCTTCTGTAAAAGCGACCATGCCCCAGGGCCGGGCCCCCCGAGTGTCTCGAATACTAGCGGCACGAAAATGAACTCGTTGGCGAGCTGGGCATATTTGTTGGTCTTTAGACGCTCAGCCTTGCCGGCTGCGGAGCCAGCGGAAGATGCACTGGCCTCCAGGTTCGACGGGGCGAGCGTGTCGGTGATAGTCGCATCCCAAACAAGCGCCTTTCCCCTTTCAAAGGGGATAAGGGTGAGACCGTCTGGTCTCTTTTTATCGCTTCTCAGGAGGCCGGCGGGCTCTCGGATAATCTCACTGGCTGTAATCTCATTAACCTCGCTATGACGGCTTTGGCGTCCTTCGCTTCTACTGCAGGACAACCCGTGAGTCCCCCAGATGTCTACCTGTGTTCCACACGGACACCGGTGTTCCTCGGTTAGCCTTGTCCCCAACCTCAAACCAATGCACAGACGAAAGCTTTTGTGATCTAGTAAAGTGCCTAGGTTTGAGGAGGGGATGGCTTGGAGCCATTTGCTAGCTCCTTTCTGGACGACCGCACGTAGTCGGGCTTTGTCTGCCGTGGTTAGTGCGTCAGAGAGCAAGCGCTGGTACTTCATGGAGACGATGAAGTCGTCATAGGACCTCTGCAGGTGTTTGTTTGTCTCCGGGAGTAGGCCTGCGAGGTTCTTGAACTTCGTATCCGCAACTTCTTTGGTGTCCTGGAAAGCCTGCAGGGCCATGGGTGGGCTGAGGTGTCGAACAGTGCTCTCTGAGGCGTGTAATGATGAAGCGTGGCAGCTCGCTGCTAGGTCTGCTGTAGAACGAATCCCCAGGCCTCCGAATCTAAGGGGGAGAGTATTATTATTATTATTAGTATTATATAATAATAATAATAATAATAATAATATATATAATAATAATAATAATAATAATAATAATAATAATAATAATAATAATAATAATAATAATAATAATAATAATAATAATAATAATAATAATAATAATGATAACTGTGCAAGATATTCTGTTCTTCGGAAATCCTATTTTGCGCGGTAATTCGGTTGTACGTTCTGCATGCAAACATTTGGCAATATATGCAAGCAGAACGCCCGCCATTGAGCGAGTCCTCTTTGAGAAATGCTCATTGAGAATAGATGATAAACCATACCGCTCAGAGTTAACGACTATGCTGTCACAATAGCTATTGAGAGCATGTTCGCCTGTGCTGCTGCTCTATGCGCTCTTGATGGTAAAGGGCTGACATGCGTAGTTATGTATACATCTCAAGCGAAATAATTTCAGTCCATCTATCCAGTAAGCTAACGTGCTAGGACCGTATGCTAAAGATACCGCAAGTGCTATCGCTAATAACTGAGGATAATGTTTTAAACAACAATGTCTCCAGAAGAGCTACAGCGGCAAAAGTATACGATGTAACCTGGAGCTCGACTAGACATAAATAAACAATGCGTCTATAGCACGCATAGACTAGAATCGAATAGCATAGAATAAACCAGACTTTTCTGACAAGCAACTTAGTCCATTCTTAGAAATACCTTCGTAATTCTATCGATCACGGGAAGCAAAATATATTTTTATTATTTTTTTTTCTTTTTAAACACGGGAAAGCTTACCTGGTTCTGACACTAGAAGGATTGACAGATTGATAGCTCTTTCTTGATTTGGTGGATGGTGGTGCATGGCCGTTCTTAGTTGGTGGAGTGATTTGTCTGGTTAATTCCGATAACGAACGAGACTCTAGCCTATTAAATAACACACGTTCGGGGCCGCACGCGCGCTACATTGAGAGACAAAATGAGCTTTCCAGTCTTTAATAAGGCTAGTAATCTTTAAATGTTTTTCTTATGGGGATAGGGGATTGCAATTGTGCCCCTTGAACGAGGAATTCCCAGTAAGTGCTAGTCATTAGCTAGTACTGATTACGTCCCTGCCCTTTGTACACACCGCCCGTCGCTACTACCGATTGAATGGTTTAGTGAGATCATCTGAGTAGATGTCCATGTACTTTGTACGTGTAATATTCGCAATGAAGATTCAAAAAAAAAAAAAATATATATATATATACATTTATTATTAAATAATTTTTATTCGTTAGCGTCCGTATGAGAATTTTTCAACAAGTTTCGGGGTTGTACACAGTTTAAGCGAGCACGGTGGGTTAGCGGCAAAGCTATTGCTATGCGTTCGTAGGTTCAAGCCCCCCAAGATTTTTACTCCTGGCCGCAATTGTTCTTAGAATAGTAAACAATAACTATCTCGCAATAAGTAGGAGCCTATATAATAACGCAATTGTTAGCAAATTACGATACAGACATAGGCAGAAACGTATTCTTGCAATTGTCGTACTTTTTACATTGACATCGGGCATCTCTTGGATTTTCACCCGTTGGCGTTTGAAACACTGGGTGGGCAATGACCGCTACGTGAATTAATTATGAGCGCCTAATGTTATCCACCGGAGTCCAGCGGTTCGGAGGATTCTTCCGCTAGCGCGGAAACGCCGCTTAATGCTAAGCAAGCATACACAGGGTACACAGGTCAACGACGGATCTAGTGCGTATAATCGTCGAGTGGTAATATTTCTCACGTTCGGCTCATTAGCTGAATAATGAGTGGTGGTATCCTGTGTATATTTTACTGCCAAAAAACTGGTGCTTTGTTACGACTAGTTTATCGGACGTTTCTGTGCGTTTTAGCTTATGGTAAAGCACTAAACTAGAACACAAACATTTGTTTTCCGTACATATGTGTCTGTTTATCAGACCAAATCCTACCTAGAAGTCACAACGGCGGTAGCTAGCTATTCTAGAAGCAAAGCGTGTGAATTGCATTTAGACGCTGCAAATCTGCCACGAAACAGTGAGGCTGTCTACTGAAGATTGCTGTTGTGTCACTGTATATTGCAATAGTCGGGTTCAAGTACGACGGTATTCGAGCTTTTGCAATACCCTCGTAGAGTAACGTAACGCATTCTGCCAAGCGGCGCCGAGTAAACGATATCCTTGTATAGATGTCTAACATAGTATCGCACAACTGGTGCTACTTACAAGCATTGTTTGACATCGCCAAACTAAGGTCGAGCAGAGGTTGACGGTATTCGACGTATAACAACGAGCCGACAGCTATTGCCAATAAGCGTTCTCTTGTCGAACAACGCAGCAGCTTTGTGCGTCTCCCAAAGTCCCTTCTTTCAGGGCCTCCCGCCTCCGAAGCGTTCCGATGCGGAACACCCGTAGTCCCAACGTATCCACCTTTATCAACCGTCTCGGTGGCGATGGGCTACGTGGTCAAGGTGAGCCGGAAGCCTACGGACAATGATATATTGCCTTGCCCTCTGCGACCCTTGGCCAGCGTCTGAAACTTTGTTATATGACCATAGTAATATGGGTAATCGGGTCATTTTTCCCGTTCTTCATCTTCGTCTTATTCACCTCGATTTTTATGGCTTTGTCTATCGAGAAGCAGGTTGAAGCCACCCGTCGGTATCGTAAAACGCCTCCTTTATTGTCTTGTCTGCTTGGTTTTCCAGTTACTAGCCTGCTGTGTGCGACCTGTGCGTCTGAATGTTTGCCGCCTGTGTCTCTTTGACGGCGTTCGTCCTATATGGATCTCGTTCTCTTTGCAGGACGAACTATCTACGCATCTACGTGTACATCTCCTATGAAGGACACCTACCAATCTTGCCATCTCTAAACGCGCACGGTTGCTGTTGTACCGTACCGTCGACGTTGTCATTCAGTCGTGTGATAGCAGAAGGGCTCTCTTCGAGCGTTTTCTTACAACTTGCCCCGCCCGTCTGTCCCGCCTCTATTCCTCTCTCTCTCTCTCTCTATCTCTCTCTTTTGCCCTCGTTCTTACTCGGTAGGTCGCATCGATTGTATCCCGGCAGCATGGAAGAGATTGCTACCGTTGTCCAATAATATCGGCCGATCAGACGCCGCCATCACATCTATGAGATGATGGAAGAATGGTCCCGCGACCATCACCACCACCACCATCGTCGGTGGCACCAACGCCATCATCATAGCGGGCAATGATGACGTCCTTTATCGCTGCCTGCCCGTGCCACAGGGCAATGGGCCCAAACGCAGCGCTACGGCTACACCAGACCCGCTTCGTTACGCTGCTCTCAACGTTCGTCCTCTCACTACTGTGTGTGTGATCTTTTCTCCTCTTGTCCACCTCTCCTCTTACCTCATCTTGCTGTTCCTCGTTCGCTGCTGCTGCTGTTGCTGCTTCTACGCCCGCTCGCCTCGCTTTTCCAATCTACGCCGACAGAAATCAACATCGACAGACACTTCAATCTTCGCCGCTTCGTAAAGAAAAACAGCAGCAGCAGTAGCAGCAGCAGAAGAAGAAGGAGCCCGCGCTTCTTGCTGAATGAACGTGGGTGGGCCAGATTTCGATCTCGATCTCGCGATGTCGCGCTGTCGAGTTGCCGATGCCACGGCATCATCGCGACGCGTTCATCGGGTGCAATCGGTGCAAACGTACATCTATCGTTTTTCGTCCTGCTCGGCCGCCTGCCTCTCGCAGCTTTTCTTCGCAGCTTTGCGGCCTTTTTCTTTTCGTCCTATTCAACGGAGATGACGAAAATGATGATCATTGCAGCAGAAGCAGCAGGAGACCCATCAGCGCCCGTATCGCCCTTTGCTCGGATTCGCCCTTGCGCTGCTTTTACCGCTGGTTCACTCGCTGTCTGCGAGACAGTCGTTCTGTCGGCTGTCGGTTGGCGGGCCGCCCTGGCGCTCTTCGACTGTCTTTGTCAACGTACATGCATGAGGGGCCTGCCGGCCGGCCGTGTTTACTTACGAATCGATTTCTCAACAAGGCAAAACAAGGCAAGGCAAGGCCCGGCTTTTGATCGGTATCGGCGTCACCCATCTCAGCTCGGCGTCGTCTATGTACATGCTCTGCCGTCGTTCCGTTGTGTATACACTCTCGTTTCGGTACACGTTGCCCGCACGCACACATACGAGTGAGCACATGAGCACGTTAAGTCATTCGACGGACGCTTCTACTATGTGTACGTGCTTCAATCGGGCACAATGCCGATGTGCAGCTTTTTTAGGTCACCTGCAAGCAGCACACCGCTTACGAGCAAGAAAGTATTGTTGAACAAACAGAGACTTCGATTGACGGTTAGTGAATCAGGACGCAAGACCGCCTTGCCGCTTTAAACGTCTACACCATTGCCACTTTTACGTTTCTAGTTTGTTCTAGCCTATAAGGCTTACTACTAATGCAATGCTGCAGTATTCAAGGATTTACGTTTACTGCAAAGAGTTTCTTTACTAAATAGCGCTACGACATTTTGCAGCGGCTGTGGCTTGGAGGACTAACACACTGTGTTGACAACACGAAGCGTTGACGACTCTCGCAAGTTCGAGCCCCGACCGCCCCCCCGATAGCTGTTTCTATTGGATCTTGTTGAGCATTGATCTACTGCTAGATTCCTCTGCTGGAGAAGGCCCTTATATAAGACTAGGTAAATCGAGAACGCGATTAGCATTTAGCTTACCTTATCGCGCCATAGGCTTACCAAAGACTTTTGGGAGCGTCTAAAACGGTTGCCAGAGTACAAGCAATAAGACACAATTACACGTCATGCCACACTGTACGACAAATAAGAAAATATAGCATTGAAGATAACGTTCTTGACTAGTAACAAGACGTCGTCACTCGAAGAGTTCGTGGTTTCAACTCTGACGTTGAAAAAAGACGAATCAAAAGCCGGAAAGTTTTGTTTGGATCATTTCGTGACCTGCGATAAAACGCTCCTGTACAAAAACCAAAGCAGAAAATATAGAACAAACAAACAAGCACTTCACGTGACTAATGCAAGCAAGCCAATGTTATACGTAGTCATCCACAGCAAGGAACTCCAGTGAGTTCAACGAAAAGTTGTTTTAATAAAAAGTTCAGCCTTTTACTAAGACTTCAATCAAAAGAGAGATATGTACTTTGTAAGGACAACGTTTCGCCCCATGAGCAACGACCATATTCACTAGGCTTACACTTGCTAACCTCTATCTATTTTGGTCGCTTTTTAAAATGCTGGCAACGTTTTTAGCTAAGGACAGCCCGCGTCTTCAAAGAAGATAGGTAAACAGCATGCATGCTTTACCAGCACAATACACTAATGACATGTGCCGAATAAACTGCCTGCCGAGTACACTACTATGTAGACGTAGCAATGCAGTAGTTGATAACACGGATTGCTAATAGATTTGTAATTGCTTTTGTCTGTCGCCAGTACATCTAATCATTACTTACCGTAATAAATATCTATTATATATATATATATATATAATAAATATCTATTATATATATATATATATATATTCGGTGCATATTTGCATATCTAGATGTTTACCAGTCTCCTTTATTGGAATTATATTAGGCAGATCGTATTAATGCACGATTTGGTACTGATCTGTCAATCACGTTCAATTATCACGGTCTACATTTAATTAGTTTACAAAGTAAACCCAACACGGCTTGGTAGAGTACACAATGGAAGTCATAGCTGAATCAATAATACAATTTCGTTTAGATGTTATTTATCTTATTAAGTACGACAAACGCCTAAAGTGTTCCATTCCAGCTTACCTTGTGTGAACGTTAACTAGAATTGCCTTTTCCCTTCAAACTATATGCATGATATATGTATGTTGAATATATGTATATATATATATATATATATATATAATGAGCACACACAATTGTTGTCAACTTTTTGAAGTATTTATTTAAATAAATAGAAGAATCGAACATGAAAGAGTGATATGATATACTGTTCTTCGTATCGTATTTTCTTCTTACTATTAGTGTTATTACTTTTTACGTTGCTGCTTACGTCGTGTCGTTAGTTATCACAATCGATAGGAAGTGTTTTAGTCCTCGTAACTTCTACATATCCACTCGAGATCTCGACGTGATGGCACTGCTTTTGTGTTCTCCGTCCTCATCGCCTTTTTCACCATATGACATCACCATATTAATATATATATATATACTGTGTCCCGACATCCGCGGTTTCTTATACTCCATCCATTCATTTCCCCCTATCTCTCGTGGTCTCTATCTAAATCCCCCAGATAGAGAGCTTTCTCTTGCTCACTCTCCCTCGCTAAGACGACGCTCCACTGTCACCTGTTTCCACGTATGTCGGAGCGCTCAACAACACCCTCCCTATGGCTTCCGTGTTCTACACGGTCAGTAGTAATAATAACAACAAGATGATTTAGTCGTATTCGGATTCGTAGTAGTATGAATGCATTCACGTGCATTCGCTCATACAGGCGTGCGTCGTCCGTACACACAATTACTAGCATACATACATGCATTCATACATTCATACACACATGCATATATTCACAGCCCATACGTACAGAGATATCCAATCAACCAGTCAGTCTTCTTCATGCAGCCTTCATATGCTTGTGCACTGACACATCCGAGTGCAACAACAATAACAACAGCAACAACAACAACAACAAAACAGCAAACGAGCTGCTTGCCGACAGCTCGTAGACTAGGCGGCATTCTTGTTTCATGTTGTTGTTGTTGTGGTGGTGGTTGTTGTTGTTGTTGTCGCAAACTAAAACTAGAGTAACATTAGTACAAGTTTGGTGGTGGTGGTAAGCTCTAACAGCTACTCCTGCTTCTGCTGCCGCCGGTAATCATCGGATTGCGCATAGTAGAACAATAGTGATTCATAGTGCACAAGTCTCGTTGTCATTCGTATGGTACACAAATGCACAAAGCTCGCAACCGTTACAGTTCTACCACCGCCACCTCAACGAGGCAGCGTTCATTGGCCGCTACGTAATCAACCAACCTAGCACGACTCACGTTCATTTGCAGCCGTTGCTGAACGCAGCAGACTCAGCGTCACAATGGCGGTGGTCCGTATATATATATATATATATATATATATATACGAAGGCGGATCAACAAGTTCCAGTACTTTGAATTTCCAAAGCTGAACCGACACTAACTAGGTCTTCCGGTTTGTTTTTCGTAGAAAAACCACTTCTACATTAGCTACATACTGGTCAAATGTCGCGCTAGTCAATGATGGCATTTGTTGTCGGAGTTTGGTTCAAAAAAGTGAAAAAAACGAGGTTTAGCAATTTTTCGAGGAGCCAAAAGTGGAGGCGCGCAACGAATCTGCATCAACTTCTGTGTTAAAAACCAAATCATATGTTCTGAGGTGGTGGAAATGTTACGAACTGCTGGAATAGTAATCAAGCAGTATCCCGAAGCACTGAGTATACGTGCCTGCTTGCTTCTTGCGACTTTTCCTGTTCACACGAATAAAAAAAAATTGAAGGGAAAACGTTTTGAGACTATAGAGGAGTAAAGAAGAATTCGCTTAATTCCGAAAGACGTGGTAAAAAATGTTCTAAAAAGTGAAAAAGAAAGTAATACAAGTGGATTGCAGCGGGCGCAAGTGATTTTAAAAGTAACAAAACACTTTGGAAGATTCAATTTTGATTTAGTTTTTTATACATTTGCATCAGAACTTTTCGATCCGTCCTCGTATATATATATATATATATATATATATATATATATATATATATATTGCATGCACTTCGGCAAGGGGTAGCGAATATCGAGGCGAAAAGATAACGGCCACCATTTTCGATATGAGTGGTAGAGGGGATTTCACCTTGCTCTTGGAGTTTATACACCTGTTCAGCGATCGTAATCTGCCGACAGTCTGATCCGCCTGACGATCCGTTCCCGCAGCTAGCGTGTCATCGCATCCTGCATACAGGGCAGGGATGTGTACACGAATATTGTATATACAGTGGCGCAGAGAGACTGCAGTGGTTCATATATGCTCATGTACAATTTGCTGCTCTCTCTATATATATAATCCAAGAATTCGATCGCGAGCAGTACCTTCTTTCTCTCCTCGTGTATGTAAATATATATATATATATATATATATATATATATGCCCGTCCTGTCTCACTTTCTGCAGCCACGTGGTTAAGCATAGGTGTATCAGTTTAAACTGGTCTCATTGGTTTCGTTCACAGTAGGAACATTGGCAATGTCGTGATGGCACCACCGGGCGTACTCTAAGTGGCCAACTAACTAACTAACTAACTAACAAAGAATGTGACATAAAAACGTGCTTTGGTACTTCTTCTCACATGCTCGTCGACCTCAAGCTGGGAACGACTTTTTTCTTTTAAATCACCATCATCTTCATCATCACCATAAGTCGCGGGCAGTAGTATTAATCTTGCTTTCAATACAGTCGTGTCGTGTTCAACGCGTCTTCACGCGCGCGCGGCAACTTGTCGTTGGTAAACGCTACATTCAGCTCTTTGCTAATCAGAGTCTTGGGACCCAGGTTACCCGAGCCTTTAAGGGAACTGGTGTCCTTTGATTTCACTTCCTCAAACATATACCTTCGCGACAACATGCGCCATGGCCTTCGACAAAGAGACTGAGCCCAAACTCGCATTTCCAGCAGCCCAACTTCAGTAAGCTTTACTGCTTCTCCTGTTGACCTCGCGCCCGCTTCCGCCATGTTTAAGGCCAGCACTTTTTCAAATCACGTGGTAACACGTTGTCGAGCAAGGATGACCTCCTCGACACGTTCAGCGTGGCCTAAAAATGGCAGGCGAAGTTCGTCCAGTGGCCTAAAAATGGCAGGCGAAGATCGTGCTGTTCTTGTGGTTTCCATTGATGTCGCCATTAGATCTGTAGCTCGGGAAATTCAGTAGCATCGTCGCGGTGATTGCCTGTACTTCTCCTTGAGCTCTGTCTTAAACTGCCGAAAGTTGAGCCTATTCCTCTCGAGGTCCTTATCCTTCTCCTTGTGAAAATTGTCGGCGCGCTTCAGACCGCGATGTACGACGAATGCGCTGTTGAGCACCGCAAACGAGTATCCCGCGATATGCATCTCGCAAGCCTGACTGATTCGGTTAAAGCCGTATTGCCGGAAGCGCTCATCATACAGCGGCGCTGAGTTGTGGGCGATGTAGAACGGCTCCCACGGGTCTTTCCAGCTCACCTGAAAGGTTTACGTGATTGCGTCAGCTCCGTTATTTTCTGGCAAGTACCTATCACAAATACAGCCACACACATAGCAAAAATCTACCAGAATCGTAAAGATTGGCTAACTAATAGGCAGTGTACTAACTCGTAACGTATGATGCCTAGGCAGAGTCCAGCACAAAATGCCCATGTAAAGCTTATCACGTATAAGGTCCTAAAGTGGCTTTCCCTTTAAGAGCTTGAGTGTCTCTTTGGTTGGCTCAAGCTCCAAGACGTGCTTCTTATAGGCGCATAATCAATAGTCAACGTTGTATACTCCTTTAGCATTCACAGGCAAAATAAATATACTACACAGATCGCCACGGGCCAACTGTACCCCCCGTGTAGTGCTACAGGCTAATAGCTAGCTAAAAAAGCCTTGCAGTGGTTTTTGTACGCCTAACTATCGGACTACACAGCATGACGAATCGAGCGGTACCTACCTGGTAGAGAATCTCGAGCTTGTTATCAGGAGTCAGCGGTGCTTTCGTCCACGCGTCATAGTCGGTATGCTTGTGGCACTTGTGGCACAGTTCAGCATAGAAAGGACGAGCTGAACCCCGCTCGAGAAGCTCGAGCAGTTCTGCCTTCACACGAGGCACCGGAACGTCTTCGGCAGTCTCGAACGCGGGAACCACAAACGCCTCTCGATTACTGTCGGCTCGAGTGTACAGCGAGTTCTCGGTAGCGAATGCCACAAATGCATTATGTAGACCTGCAGCGACAACGCAGAACGGTAACCCACGCTGATTACTTAACAACTTGACACAGCAAATTTGACGACTCACCTCGACGGCGTCAAAGCGGCCTTACGCCTTCTGGCCGGATACGTCTTTACGCCACGCACTTGCTAGCAATCAACTCAATTTTGAGCGCGTTAATTAACGTTGGTCTTGTCGGAAGTAGCTTCAAAGTGACGTAAACGAATAGCCGTTCAGCCACTTTAAAAAGAGGTAAGTGCACTTGATAAACCATTAGAGAGGAGACAGGCGATGGGGCGTGCTAGAGCCAGGCTGCCGGTGACACCGTCTGGCTGGAAGCTAATTGCTACGTTAATATATACAAACATATATTTACACACGCGCGGTCGGTGTTGCTGTTATCTTTGTTGTTGCTACTGTTTTTTTGTGCTACCTCATCGTACTGTTGTCGATGACAATAATGTAACGCTAATAATGTTAACTCTATTCAAGAGTTGCTTTCTCCGCGGCGTTACTCAACCCTAGCGCTGACTCAGAAGCCGCAGTATATAACAGATAACATGTAGCATGATCTGCCAGCCACCCGGATTTAGAAAGCCAATTGGAAGGCCCAGAAGTACGTCGCTCCGATCCAAAAACAAACCAGCAGTGGATGCCACCTCCATCTATAGTTCAAATGTCTTCCGGCCAGTTATTTATAGAGAAATAAGAGAGAGAGAGATAGAGGTGGGGGGAAAGATAGAGATACGAAAGGGCTCTCTTTCTCTCTCTGCTAACAGGCTGTCGGCGTCTGCATTGCAGCTTGAATATTCGAGGTCGTTCCTTTTCGAGCCCTCGTTGAAAGGACCTGGAGGAGTGAGAAGACAGCCCAGCAAGGCGCTGTTGATTAAGATCCTTCTCACACTGCGGCCAGTGGACCCGCCGCTTGCCTGGCCCTGACCTCTCCCGCTGCTCCGGGGGCCCACGCCGCCGGCCGGGGGCCCGCGACCGCCGTAATCAAGAGGGCCATTCAACATTCAGCACCGCCGCCGCTGCGGCCGCCACCACCACTATCACCACCTCCACCAAGACGGGGGGAGAGCGGGGTAGGGGGTGGGGGGCAGTCTGCAGCGGCAATAAGTGAGTATGTTAGCTACTTGGTAAGTTTGTTTATGGGCCCGCTTCGTCTGCCCGCTAATCGAAGACCAACTTCTTCGAAGATGACGGCGACGACGACGACGACGACGAAGAAGCTGATTCACTCGTCCGTCCCGATCGTCCGTCAACAAAGCAAAGGCGCAAAGTAAGCTCCCTTCGCAGCCAGCCGGTCAGCCAGTTAATAAGTGAATTCGTCGGTCTCAACTCAACGATGCCAGGCTACATTATTGCAAACTCATCGCCAAGCTCCACCAAGTGTCTTCGAGCGAAGGCCGATAACGAAGCTGACAGCCTCATCATCATTATTATTATTATTATTATTACGAAACAGGACGGGGACAGCTATCGAAAAAAATGAATCAAGATACATCTTCCAACACTGTCAGCGAAGCGTGCGTTGAAGCTGATATCTTCGTCATCACCATCCTTGTGCTATTCATTATTCAGCGTTCCTGGGGGTGGTACAGATGACGCCCAGTACGCCCCCAGGAGCGACAAATATATTATTATTATTATTATTATTATTATCCCTGGATTGGTAAATGATATAAGACGCATCGTATTTATTGCACGTCACTGGATGGCACTTCTGCTGCCTTGCTAGTTTGGCAGCTATCCACTTGATCGCTGGACATACGCATGCGGCTTAGTAAGTATCGCACTGGCCGAAGTATCTCGCGGATCTACAACACTGCTGAGAATCGTCGAAACCTTCCGTGCTGCAAAACGCGTAATGAAACTCTGTGCTGCAGACGCCGTCGGTAGATGCCTACTCTAACAATTTGGCTACCCGCCAGGTCGTACCTCTCATCGCTACCATAGTGTAGACTACTATGTTGATTTTCTTTCATTTCCCCGTCACTTTATAGAAACAGAATCCTCACAACCCTCGTCCTCGGTAAACCTCGTCGTGACTGTAGCTCCTGTACCCTCTCCAAAATATAAACCATTTAATTTCTACAAGAATCAGCTAACCCCCCAAAAACCCGTTTTATAACTAAAATCTAACCCAATTCATTAACAGTATTGCTGCCCAATTTCTCACATATGCTGCACCAAACGGTGCTACTGGACCCACTTTAATATTAAAACGGGCGAACGCGGTTTGCGTTTGGAACTGCTCAAGTCTCTTTGATACTATCTTCAATAATGTCTTTTAGGAGCAACTTTTTTAAAGTGCTGTTCCGTTCTAAACGTATCTCTCTTCATTGGGTTGAACAATCAGGGTATCATGTTTCCACGTCTTAGGAATTTCCCTCAATTTCAGACATTCATCAGATAGAGCTTTCCAGCATGGTGCAAGTGCCAATGTTTGATTCAAGTGTCTGCTTCCAATCATTGTGTCTGCTTCCTGTCTTACATTGTCTACGATTGTGATTGCATGAGCTACCCATTCTCGTACTGATTCTGATAAGCTGAGACACCCGGCAGACAAATATATATTAAACTTTTATTTTACTAGTGTAATGGAACCAAATATTCTGCTTCTCTACGCGGTTAACTTAAGGCGAATCAAACCTATAATAAATACAAACAAACTCTGCCAACGAGGTTTTTAAAGGTTTAAAAAGAAATACAGCATAGCAAGAAGCTGACGTACCCTGGCTAACTTGGAGGTCGGCGTCAACGACAAAGACATACTGCGATCGGGCGTTTCTTCTGGCGACATTCCGCAGTAGGTTGACAGGGTACGCCACCGTATGGTCGTAGTTCACAGAGCCATTCGGCTGGAGAAGTTTGTGAAGGCGCTGCGTGAGCGTCGAACAGTCCGTAATCGAACCCTGACCACCGTGCTGGTAATTTCGGTGGTATTGTTGTTGCTGCTGCTGCTGAAGAACTCCGATGGATGACGACGTCTTCGAGTGCAGTGGATAGACGAGATGGAACGTCACGTTGTGTCTGGAAGCACCAATCGAGTCAGACAAAACAGCAATCGAACAATGAGATAGAAGCCGAAAAACAAACAAACCTTCATGTTGGTCTGTATCAGTGGACAAACGTCTCGAGTTAGATCGATTAAACGCGACCACTAAATAGATAGGAACAGCTATATATACCATGCTATCCCGTAAAAAAAGAAAATTAATAATAATAATAATAATAACTAAAGTTAATGCAATTACGCAGGATTTAGTTTTTAAGCGTTAAATGGTACGTGCATTGGCTGAGCTGGACTATACTCATTGTTCTACAGGTGGAGATAAGGCCGAGACTCACGGCCTACGGATTGTCTGACCATTTATCAACATTTAAGTAATAAAAATTAGAAAACAAGTCTTAAGAGTCGCAAGCGTGTTCGTTATTCTGTAGCCACGAACGCTCAATAAAGCTGATGGCGCGAGCATACGTTTCTTGTCGCACGGTAAACGCTTAGCACTCGAAAATGTTACAAATTGGCTCTCCCGTAAATATATCCCAACTATGTATCTTAAGAAATTAATAGCGTGAAAGCGAAGAAGAAAACGTAAATACAACAATATCGAAAAAGTTATATTTTTATGTGCAGCTATGTCAAAAAAATTATATTGTGTTTAAACTACCTGGCAAAGGTGAATAAATGTCTGAATATGACAAAAAAATCGGAGCCGCTCAGTTGCGGAGCGGAAACGTTTATTCGAGAACCAGCAAGCCCAATAGAGTCAGACCTGTGTCACAGGACCGCCGAAAAAGAAATATTGGAGATGACATTGGTTGTCATACTTGCAGTGTGTGAAGCTTGAGAGAGGAAACGCTGTCTCCATAGACGACGTCATGAACATATGAGGAAATAACCTAAGGCAACTGACAGCACACGTTTCTAACGTGCGTACGCATCTCACACAATATAGACGACTCCGTCTAGAATGATGCGACTCACTCAATGTGGAATGTATAATGCATATGTGATCCCGAACCAATAAATATCTGCCCAATTCCCAAGAGAAAAGTAGCTCATAAGCTAGATCGAACTGCCACTTATGCCAGAATACCCAGCATAGTAATGTATATGTACGTTATGACGCATATGTGATCCTGAACCAATAAATATCTGCCCCGTCGCCGAAATACACACTGGAACGAACTACCCCTGTTATCGCAATACCGTCGTATCGTTTATGTATGTATGTATATATGTATATATATATACATACATATCCTCATGGTGTGTTACACATACGTTATGGACCCAATTGCTAACGTTCGAGTAACTAAGCATAACTAGCATAATTACGGCTTTGCGTATATATATATATATATATATATATATGGAAATACCGGAGAGCTACGTATAAAATGAATCTATAGAAGTAGAGAACTATACATTGTAGCTAGAAAGATTACTATGACATTCAGGCCCGCCCCTCATTGCCTTTTCTGAAAATGTTGGCAAAGTATC
The DNA here is from genome assembly GCA_003439945.1 of Dermanyssus gallinae. Taxonomy (NCBI): domain Eukaryota; kingdom Metazoa; phylum Arthropoda; class Arachnida; order Mesostigmata; family Dermanyssidae; genus Dermanyssus; species Dermanyssus gallinae. The sequence continues at coordinate 880,495 of QVRM01006230.1, read as the reverse complement.
TGGTAAGTTTAAAAACCAAGCAAGCTTACCGTATTGCCGGATAGCATGATCGAAGTTGTAGAATGGCCTCGATGAGATTGGGAAGTTCGCGCCGTTTGGCAGCGAACAGAGCCATGGAGATCGGCCCGCTCCATTGGCTGGCCAATGAGTCCAGATAAATGAGCGGTCCGGCGCTGCTCTGTGTCACCAGTGTGACGTCGGGTGTCAAATAGTTCCCTAAGCCGCCTAAAACATAGACATATTATAATATAACAAAAGCGCCACATTAGCAATATATATATATATATATATATATATATATTCTCACTGCCTTTTTAAGAACGAATTTTCGGCCGTATTGGTTGTTCTCATGCTGTAACTCCATAATCCGTAAAGACTCGCTGCAAATATAAATGGATTCCCTGTATACAGGTAGTTCAATAAGTTCTTAGAATGAGCTTTTTAGAATTCGAATTTTGGCCCGCTTTCACCGCTAATAGGAACTGCAACTTTTGCTGCTAGCACTCAATATATTATGGTGATTGGCCGTTGCGATTTCGTTTGATAGCTTTTCCCGTGCAACGTATCGGCGTGATTTTTAAAAAGGGAGAAAAAAGAGTTTCGAGTGGTTATCAAGCATTTTTATTTCAAAGGTTGGAATGCGACCCAAGTAAAAATTGAGTTAGACGAGACGTACAGTGACTCTGCGCCATGTTTTGCCACTGTTTCCAACTGGATTAATGTGTTAAAAAGAGGTCGCAGGAGCACCAAGGATGAACTACGTCCAGGAGGCCAAAAAACGGCAACTGATGAGGAAAACGTAGAGAAAGTGCGAAAAATTCTTGGCACAGATAAGCGAATGAACATTAAGGAAATAGCGGAGGCATTAGGGATTAGTTTAGGCAGTGTGCATTTTATCCTACACGAAAACTTGAAGATGAAAGAGCTTAGAGCAAAATGGCTGCCGCATTTGCTCAACCAAGGCCAAAAAGACGCGCCTGTTTTGGCTTCACAGCGAAATTTGGCCAAGATGTCGAAAAATCCGTCGGATTTTTGGCGCAGATTCGTGACCGTCGATAAAAGCTGGGTCCATCACTACACTCCCGAGACCCAAGAAGCATCTCGTCAATGGTGTGCACCTGGTGAAGGACCTCCGAAGAGGGTGCGGACAACGGCATCGGCCGGAAAGATGATGGCTACGGTTTTTTGGGACCAACGTGGAATAATTCTGGTCGACTACCTTGAGAGCGGTAAAACGATCACGGGAGAATATTATGCAAGACTGTTGGACTGCCTGAAGCAAGAACTCATCGTGAAACGGCCCGCTTTGCAGAAGAAGGTTGTCCTGTTTCACCAGGACAATGCTCCCGCACACAAGTCGCGGCAAGCAACGGCAAAACTGGCCCAACTGAGGTTCGAACTTATTGAACAACCTTCCTATTCTCCAGACCTGGCCCCCTCTGATTATTTCCTCTTCGGACATTTGAAGAATAGTCTCGGTGGAAAGCGTTTTTCCAGCAATGAAGAGGTTAAGGCTGCTGTCAATGCCTATTTTCAGTCTAAAGACGCGGAATTCTACTCAAGAGGTATAAATGCTCTGAAATCTCGGTGGGAAAAGTGTATTGAGCTTCTCGGGGAGTATATCGAATAAGAAAAAATTAAAAACAAGATTTGGAAAATTCTTGGTTTTCATTCTAAGAACTTCTTGAACTACCTGTATGTGTACTCTACAAGATTCTAAATATGCAGAGGATGTTAAAATACTGGAAATGATCAAAGTATCTGATTAATCGATCGGAACTTTGATTGAACTGACTTTTGCTAGAAACTACGTTAAGGCCGACGTCAGCCGTTGCTGGATGGAGCATCAGCAGAACGGGTAAACATAAACTATCGATTGACGGCGGCAAGAATTCAAGGAACTCAGCTTACTTCGAAGCTTACTAGTTGGTCTGGGCATTTACGTTCGCTCACAACCACAAAAACAGCTAACAACATACATTCAGCCCGAACCACCAACAGACATCAACGACCAAGCATAGCTACCCCCTTCGTTGCTATCCTAGCGACGCACCCTTTCCGCTGAAAAGTCATTTCCGGTTGTTGTCCTCTCTAACCTTCAGATAGTTCCCGTCCACATACAGATTTATATATATATATATATAGGGCGTGAGAGACTTCACACAACCAACTCACGTTTCTCGCACTTCCTTCGCTTGTCGGCCACCGCCACAGTTTTCGCCTCATCGAGCGGAAACAACATCTGTCTCGCTCTATGAGACTCTCAACCTCAACCTCAGCCGAATGTGCATGAAAGCACACATGGCTTGCTGGTTTGTTGTACGCATTCCGGTTTGGGAAGGCAGCTTGACGGGGTGCCGTTACGTCCGGCCGAATCTATAGCCCACGCATTTGGCAACCACCACCAACAACAACAACAACAACAATAGCAGCAACAGCGACGACGACGACAACAACGGTAACAGGAACCCTCCACTCCCACGCCACAGTCACTCAAAAATGTTCGTTCAGCGAAACAGCACAATAGAAACATACTCCCGCGTAGACGGACCTCGCTCGGACGGGCTCACGTTATGCGATGCCGACTGTCCATCTTTGACAATGGCAGCTATTCAACTTCAACACACACACCCAGACTTTCTACGCAGTGTGCCAAAACAACACGAGCTGCAATAAAATAGAGTTTGCCCATTTTCTCTTCCCGCCAAGTTTTCCCAACCTCACCCAACACACACACACACACATAGACCATAAAGCGTGTTCCTTTCTTTGGCCGTCAAGACGTCCAACATCAAACCCCGGGCTCATCTCATTCCCGCCTTCGGCTGCCTACAGCAAAACGACCAGCTCAGACCGATCACGATCGGTGTACCAACGGGGCTCAGCTGAGCCAAGCAAACCGAACGAGGGTTATCTCCGCGGGTTGACGAAAACTCCCGCGTCCTCCAACTCCTCCTCTTCTTCGGCGGACAAGAAAAAACCGACCTCTCAAACCGTCCGTCGTCGTAGAATTCTCGTCAGTATCTCACGCCGTACTGGTCGGTCGATACTGTAGAGAGAGAGACAGAGAACCCTAGCCGTTAGCTCGGCGGCCAGACTCGACCCGTAAAGAACGTGCCAGTCGTTTTGCTACTCGCCACCACCAACTGGCCGTTTGCCAAAGTCATCGCAGCGAAGACCATGAGATCAAAGATCATACCGGCGAAGGCGGCGGCGGCGCTGATGTCCAAACTACTACGATTATTATTGCTGTCCGATTGAAGCTCATTGCACCTGCCGCTGCCTTCGAACGCTCTCCATGTAGTCTTTGTCTGATAGAGCTAGCATGCTACGCGACTAGCGAGGACGACAAAGTCATCTCGATGACCCAAAGGCGAGCTGTACAGACGAGCTCCACTGTCGAAAGCGAAAAGCAATCACTCGATTGCCATCCTGTCACCCGCCCCAGTTACAGCGCTCCGAACCGGTCGGCCACATTGACGGCGGCCGCCCGATATTCAGTCGTGCCGCTCACTACTCTACGACGATGTCCTACGATCCGGGACGTGACGTATCTCGCTGCACACACGCTCTATACCGATACCCTGTCTGGGTGAGCCGGTCCGGCAGGCGAACCCGGACCTGGCTGGGTCTGCTTGCCTGTCAGAGAACCAGTCTCGCACGCGCACGAGGTCGGTCTTGACGCACGGTGTCGTCCGACCGAACGGAATCGAACAAATACGTTGGCCTCTCTTAATCAAACGTCTCGAATCGATGCCCTTCTTTTGAATACGCTAGAAGATTAAATGGAACGTTTCGTTCGCTAACGCGAGTTAGCGAATCTGCCGGTCTGCCAAGCGCTAGCCGGCAGTGTTCAACGATTGAACGGGTGAACAATGTCTCGTCGTGCACATGGTCGCAAGGGAACAGCTATATATAAATATATATATATATAGCAGGCAAGATAAAGCCAAACGCAATTCACTTCTACTTCTACAAAATATTTTATAATTAGAAAACAAGTTCTATTGTATTAAATAGGCAATTCATATGTCGATTCCAACCTAGCATACTTATGTACTGTAGTATATACACTGACTGCGTACATACAAAACATATAAATCATGTTTTTATTCTATATTTTAGGGTTACATATGTGATTAACTAACTACACAAGGGCTTATGAGAAGTGCCAAGCTTATCCTCGAGGCAGCCCTTCATTGCACTCGTTGTTAATGCCGCATTGCCGCGCTGAACCGCCAATGATAGCCGCTGAAGTAGACAGTCAAAAGCTTTTTTCTTTCCTGTAGCCAGTTCGTCTGGACAAGCGACCATTCCTCTGGTCTGGGTCCTCCGAGTGTCTCAAATGCTAGCAGCACGCAAAATGAACTTGTTTGCAAGCTGGGCATATTTGTTAATCTTTAGTCGTTCAGCCTTGCTTGCCGCGGAGCCAGCGGCAGATGCACTAGCCCCCAGGTTTGAGGGGACGAGGGTACCCGTGATCGTCGCATCCCAAACAAGCGCCTTTACCCTTACAAAGGGGATTAGCGTGAGACCGTCCGGATGCATGAAAGGCTGATTATTGTCGTTGTTGCCGTTACCCGGAAAAAGATGTACCGCAAAAACTGTTCCAGTCGTTCTTCACACAGTGACTCTAAATGAAAATGATCAATATTGCCAAGGATGCAAAGTGTTCCGATCGAGTCTCTTCCAAACCAGTCATATCAGTAACACTGTAATAATTTGTTAGGTGTAGAAGAGGACTAAGCAAAACAGGGTGTATATGTGGTACCGTCGATTTCGCAATGGCCGTGAAGAGACCGTGACGTGGGCGGGGTCGTGGTAAAACAGTGCAGTTCTCTTCTTCATGCGCGGGTCGTGGTGTTATGTATGACACTTCTGTTTAGCTGGTCTATGACTTTTGCATAGTACTTCACAGTTATCTCTCTTCCTGCAGAAAGGCAGTCAATAAATATAATACATTTTGCATTCCAGAATAGATCGCCAAAACTTTTGAGTTTTTACTCGCTTGAGATGTGCGTCTTTTTATTCTGGCGAGAGAGGCCTTTTGCGCAGCTTAAAACGGCGATCAATCATCATCACGAGTTTGTAGACTATTAGCACAGTGTTCTCATCCAAAGCTGTTTTTGGCCGTCCAGAACGTGATGCATCGTCGGTGCTTATACATTTTTCTAGTTTTAAAAGAGGCAATGGTACTGTATACTGGTGCATTAGTACAGTAAACTGCATCCAATTTGGCTTTAATTTCCGTAGCCAGTCAAGCCTTCAAAATGCCTATCTAATAACAGCACGGTACACGTTATGCTCTAATGTCACTAAACGGCCAGACTTGTTATAGTTGCGCGACCTGCTACAAAAACAATTTGAAATAAATCCACGTGGTACTTATTTTTACTTCCGAGAAATGTCTCTCTCCGGCGCTGTGGTCGGTATGAGCTTTTTGAAATTGTAGACAGGCGATTTGAGTCACCTATATATGGATCTATATATATATTATATCGATACCAGATAGATCAAAAAGTTCCTAGCACCGCCTGTGTCTACAATTTCAAAAAGCTCATGCCGACTACAGCGCCAGCTAAAGCGAGATGTTTTTCGGAAGTAACTAAAAAGTAACCGGAACACAAAATAATACATACAAACTGCATTTCCATATATATATATATATATATATATATATATATATATATATATATATATATATATATATATATATATATATATATATATATATATATATATATATATATATATATATACATATAACCTTGCACTCCCTATGCGTGCGTCTGTCTGTCCGTCCGTCCGTCGTGGCTTTTATTTATCAAGAGCATCCTCGTCGGCGGCTCGCCTCGTCGCGTGACGAGAGTGCATAAAGTGCATCGAAGTGTGCTGGGAGCAGGAGAAGCCGACCGAAATCCCGCTGTGGCAACATTATCATCGGCAGTAGCAGCCACAGCCGCCACAGCCGCAGCCGCAGCAGCACCACCTGCAGAAACAGAAAGGCTCCAAGGAAAAGCCGGCCACCGGTCGGGGTGTGCAGTCTGCTTCGCACTATCGCTGCTGCTGCTGCTGATGCCATTGAGAGCTGCCGCTTGACGTCGCTCGCCACGCTGAGAGCAGGTTCTCGCCGTCGTCGTCGCAGCCAGCGGCGCGAACATGAGCACAGAGAGACAGCCGAACAGAGAGCGACCGAAACAACGGCCACACACCATACACAACGACAGAACCGAAGCCATATGCATGGTTTACTTGCTTGCTTACTCGCTCACTCGCTCGCTCACACGATGCATATTGTACACCACCGCCGTCCGCCTAGTAATCGCCAGTAGAAGTCGCCAAGCGAACCCGTACTAGCCAGTTGTAGTCGTAGTAGTAGTAGTAGTAGTAGTAGTAGTAGCAGTAGTCGTAGTAAAGTACAAGCCAACTGTACGCAAATTGACTGGGCGTGCTCAACGACACCTCTGTGGCCTGTGGCGGTACACTTCACATTATCGAGACACCTTTCTGATTCATTTGGTCGCGATGTCTTTCGCGTCGCTTCGCCGATCGCTCGATAGCTCAGTCGGTTTTTTAAGCTATTGATACAGTCATATAGACAACAGCGTCAATAAGAACAACAATATCAACAACGTCAACAAAAACAAGAACAAATACGTCAACAATATCAGTAACAACAACGTCAACATCAACTGCAGCAACGTCAACAATAGTAACAACAACAACAGAAGAAGCAAAAACAACAACAACAACAACAACAACACCAATATCAACAAGAACAACAACAGATACGTCAACAATATCACTAACAACAACGCCAACATCAACTGCAGCAACGTCAACAAAAATAGCAACAATAGTAACAACAACATATACGTCAACAATATCAGTAACAACAACGTCAATATCAACTGCAGCAACGTCAACAATAGTAACAACAACAGCAGCAACGTCAATAATAGTAACAACAACAACAACAACTACAGTAATCGTGATAATCAACGATAGACAATATGGTGGTGATAAGCTGCGATGAACCGATGATGTGATGAAGGCAGCTATAAAGTAAGGACAAGAATGTTTGAGCCTCGCGTCTCGGCTGTGTCTTCCAGCCGAAGTCGATCGGGTGCCGTCGCGCACCCCGTCGTGTGCCTCGACGGTTCACAGCCACGTGAACGGCTGACGACAGACGGAACGCGACGGCAGGAAGAATAGTGGGAAAGTCAACAACGGCTTCTATTTGGGCGCCACTGTTGTCTGTCTAGGGGTGACAACACAGCGCGCTGTTCTGCCACAGTGGCGACAATTGCCACATCTACTGTTGCGTTAACCATTTTTAACTCGTATTACAACGACTAGTATACGAATAGACTACTACTACTACTAGTATTGCTGCTGCTACTCAAAATGCTACAATGTTGTCCCTAGTTATCTTTGGTTAGAAGTGGTTTTTTATCTTTGATCCGCACACACACATGCACACTATAAGAGATGAACCGCTACCGAGGAACTGTCTCAACTAGAGCGAAAGGGAAAAACAGACGACCTGTTTGTTTGACAATCGCCAATCCTGCCAGACTATTAATACATTAATTATTATTATTATTTATTCAATTTTTCAGTAGTTCCCTACAATTGTGGAACCCAAACGTGTACCCGCGTAGGCTCACCCCCCTATTATTATTATTATAGCTCGCTCACAACAATTAAAAGGCGTACACAAGCATAGGTATTATGTCGTTACACTATATGGTGGACTAGTCACGTCATGACGTCAACACAACGTACGTGCCACTAGTAGTAGTACCTTATCGAAGCAAACTTATCTTTGGTATGGTGTGCAATCCGCATATGTCGTATGCTATTATTTTTCTACAATTTGTAATGCAATTCCAATAATTCAATAACAAATCACGTTGTGAATTAACCGAAAATTGAATAATGAACACACTAACAAAGCCGGCCGACCTAAATAAGACCGCCAATATCTAATAATGGCGACTATCTTGATTTAAAAATGTTTATGGGGGAGCCGAGACTGGGGGGGGGTGGGGAGGAATCCGTGCTTAGTGGGTATGTAAGTCCCACAGTAGTCACGCAGGCTGCTAGTGGCGCATGTGCATCATGCATTCCCGAAACCATCCAGTATAAAACAAATCAGGTACCAACAATCTATTTAATCCGTGGGTTGAGGCAGCGTATGAACCGCTCCGACGGATATTGCTAAATATTGCCTTAATAATATCGGACTTTGTCTGACCTTAAACACGTAGGTATTATAGAAGCATGTTTTATTAAAAAATATTATTAGGGCTGCCAAAAAATGCGTCGACAATACTTGCACTTGAATCTCAGCCGGGAACGAACCCTAGTCAAGGGCCCTTTGGAGGACAAAATCCCAAAATTAAACACACTCAGCTTGGAAACTTAGACAGTTCAGATCCTCACAAAAAACTCCCTCTGTAACGTAGCTAACCTAGGGCTACGAACCATATGAAGGTAACTTGAGTATAATGCAGCAGATGCTCAACCGGCAACACTTCAGGTACTGTCGAGAAAAACATGAACGTCTATAGCAGCAGCAACAACCACAAGTGCGCCAGTAAAAAAAATGTTCGAAAACAATTCTTTCCGTAAATGGAACAGAGGGTTCATGATGATGTCTGCGTTGTCCCATGTAACAATCCATTGTGTACGCTCTTTGTTATAATTGCTGCGGTCCATGCGCAGTACGCCGATACGCGTACCCTGGGTTCGTCGAGCTTAGGTGCGCTCTGGTACATGCTAATGATAACAATGACTAACAAAAAACATCCACTGCTGTTCAGTAACGCTGTAATAATGGGTCCCCTAATGGGCAAGCCCCGACCACAACTTGTCCTATTCGTCACAGTTATACGTGAAGGCACCCGCAAGAATTAGTGACTTTTCGGGTTGAACCCTCAGCCAAGATTTAATGCCGACGAAACTGCTTCTAGCATTGCTTCATAAACGTACTCCCATTAATACAAATGTGCAAGGGTGGGGCTCGAACCTGTGCACCTATGTGCCTTCCTCCGGATCGCGAGGCGCAGGCGAATGCAACATGCCACCGGCTAGACAATGATCAGTGACTGATATTAAGTCGTCTGCGGATCTCCTTTCTAACTGTCTGTCTCTTACAGACCCAATGTTATATACACCTAATCGATTACATAATCAAAGTTATAAACATATCATCAATACCTTTCATTCGTGTTCAAAAGTGCCATAATCAGCAATATTCTAATTTAGCAAATTATTCGTTACTGATAAGTGTGGGGTATAATTACATTGATCACATATGACTAAGGCCATAAGCTCGGAGCTCAAGGTAACAAAAACGAAAGCTCACGTGTTGCCTACGAGTAGCAATGTAGGATTGGAAACAACCCCACGCTTCACAGGGCAGTCGCCGCGTAACGCATATCGCAGGCCGTTTGCCTGATTCGACGAGGTCGTTAAAGCCCAAGGGAGGCGTTACTCTACGAGATGTCACGACGTTGCGTGTCTACCCGTTGGCCTCAGAGAGGCCATAGTAATCACGAGCTTTTATCACCATCATAAGGTACATTATCCTCGACTATGCACCGAGGTCCTCCCGATCAATCTGGCTCGTAAGAGTGGTACTGAAATCCATACAGATATTGCCCCCCTCGAGGCGTTCGCCATGCCTTTACCCATCAAAGGCTATGTAAAGTAACATCATACGGAGTCACAAAGGCAAGTCTCAACAAGTACACACGTACAAGACGCGAGACACAACGCACGCCACGCTACTTTACGAAGAGCTGCAACTGTTTTTAGCTCAGTTGAACCTCACCACTCAGAACAGAGTGGTGACTAAGAGACTCCACACGTCTCTGAGGCTCTGATACTGCTGTTATTGCGCAGTGACGTCACGATGTTCTTCGCCAGTTGTTGTTTTTTTTGCTTTAGACTTGCCTAACCTTCTCTGATGCTTACCGCTCAAGGCCAGCGATCTAGGTCAAATGCACTAAAAACCTGAAATCAGCGTCTTGGCCATTGCGTACACATATTGTTTGATGTGGGTCTATGGACCGACACACGCTGGCCGTACAGTAAACAAATGGCACGAATCTTTTACAGCGATGTTACTGAAAATGTCCCAATAATATGCGTGTAAGAGTCAATGCGCGTGGAGTATACTGCACAGCAGACGTGCAATATAATACAATACGCTCTGCATATACTCACACAGCGACTCGATAGCTCCAGTCTGTGACTGTTAGTATTTCTTACGTAAGTCCAATACCCTCGTAGTCAATTCAGCCGTAACGTTTGGAGATGCAATATAGTTTAAGTTTTTTTTTTTAATTTAGGACTTGGGTTGATTACTTATATGGATGCGCATAAGAAGAATAACTATGATGCAATTACCGGAAAACAAGTTTTTAACCGGACCAAATCGCTTGATCGCTAAACTTCTTCGTGAACTTCTAGATTGCATCAGCACGTACTACTCCCAAGGCTTAACGCATATGCGTCGGGCTTACCGAGCTTGTAATTTCTCCCTTTCCATATAGCAGAAATTAGCGCAAACACGCGACTACGCCGCAAGCACGTGTCCCAAAAACAACAAAAAAATTCCTTCGGGGCTGACTCTCAGCCAAGATTTAACGTCCATGGAACTTATTTGCAAATACGAATGATGCAACGGTGGGGCTCAAACCCGCGCACCTATGTGTCTTCTCCGGTCGCGAGGCGCAGACGCATGCCACCACGCCACCGGGCTCGACGTCCCAAACAACAACAATAGTGGCAACAATAACAGCAACGCCCGCAAACAAGTAAGTCACCATTAAACTTCCACATGCCGAGATTGGCAGAGTGGTTACTACTCTCTGTGCCGTTCCTCACCTCCTTCGCATTGACTCACTTCGGACGCGCCCTCCCACATTACTTCATCTCAGCCCTATATATCATACGACAAGACCAAAGTCCTATACGAACCTAAGGGTCTGGGTTGAAGGCACCATCTGTGCACGGCATGCGTTTGAGTACACTGTGCACTGAATGGAACTAACTTTGTGTGCGCTCGGCTAGGGGACAAGGATTTAGCCATGATGAGTGTCAATTAAACATCACAACACCAGGTGGCAGTCGGCCAGTTCAAATGTAGTTGTTGCCAGCTGCATGAAGGTCAGAAATCCTTACAGCCGGATAGCCAGTGTGCATGCCTTCACGCTCGCGAAAATGAAGCCCCTATGCTTCTAATACAAGCTTACAGCCGTCACCAGAGAAGGTCCCATTCTTCAGTTCAGGTCAATATACTAGAAAGCAGATAAGCACTGGTAGATATGCCATCCCGTCCAAATGGATTGGCGGTACCATCGCAAGGTACCAAGTCGATGCGCTGACTAACAATGTCTACAATTGTTTGATATACAATTAAACATAAACTTGCGTTCGCAATGTCATAAACGGTGAGATAATGCGACAGAGCGAAGTCTGTGACTGTTACGAGAGTGGTGCACGTTTATCCCCGCGTCCGTAACCCTTACTCAATTACAGAACGTGTTTTATAAACTGTGAATGTAAGAAAAATTAGCCTTGTTTAAGTCGATTAGCAAGTGATCCACCTTATCTAATTCGAAAACTGTACAACCAATTCGTGGCCGTCACCGCGGCCCGTAACAATTCACACTAACCCACAACCCACCGAGAGGTCAACAACAACAATAAATAGGCAATAACCGGAAAAACCAACGAGACTAAATGCAACGAAGACAAGATCAAGAGATATAAAGGTAAAAGAGGCTCGTCTATCTAGAGCAATCAAGAGATTAGTTAATTGAACTCAAATCTGTCTTTGTATGCCATCTCGTACTGTGAGGATGATCAACACCTTTGGCGAAACTTGCTACATGTAATGGTGTTTGCTTTTGCGTATCCTTCATTTTTTTAACACAGAATGGTAGTTATTATTCCTATTATTATAACAAACAAAGTATGCATGTTTAAAAACATTTCTCCTCTCCACATAAAGAGAGACAACAAGCGGAGGAGAGACCTTGAGAGATAGGGAGAGAGAGAGAGAACGAAAAGAACGAGCAAAATGCAATTAATTTGGTTGATTTGACGAATTAATAGCCTGCAATAGCTACCAGTCTGACAACCAATACGTCGGGAGCGCCGTTCCTCAAAGGCAAATAATAACCCACTAATTAAGCCAGACAGACATGCAGACATATTACGTGCCGAAGGCAGCAAAGAGCCAAGGGAAATAAACTAACCTCGACTTCGGTCGTTCGGCGCCGTGGACATCGCACCCCCTTGGGCCGCTGCTGCCGCCGCCGCTGCAGCCGCCCGTTGCGTTGTTACCTGTGACGAATCCTGGGGGTGCCGTCCGCCGTGAAGTTCCTGTTGTTGTTGCTGTTTCAGTCCGGCTGAAGTACGTGAAGAACGCGTGTGTCCGAGTGCCACCGACGATGCCGAAGACAAGCCGGACAATAACGATGACGACGACGACGAAGATGATAATGATGATGATGATGAAGAGGACGACGACAACGACGACGACCCAGATGATGTGGGCGCTGACATGGGCGGCGGAGAGGCCGGCTGGAAGTTCGACACGAGACTAAACTCTCCCGAGACGTCGAGTACTGCTGACTCGTCGAGCAGCCGTAACATTCGAGCACGATCCTCAGATATCTCCGCCGGGCCGTACCTGTCAACACCCCACTGCTGCTGACAGAAACAGGGAGACGACAGAGAGAGAGTCAGCGAGGGCGAAATCAAAGACAGCAAGCCAAGACCAACACAATACCATTAGTAAATCCGCTCATGAGACAAACATATATGAAATATGGGGTGTTGTTATTATATTACTATAGTTAATGTTGTTGTTAGTGTTGTTTCATTCTTATTGTTAAGATAGCTTGTACTTATTCTTCGTCATTGACAGTTAAGCAGACGCAGATAAAACGCGCGTATATATATTTGTAACGGGCGCATAGATGTCTTAAAACGTAAGTCCTAAAAACTAAATAAAAGTACATACACCAATGTCCTGGGTGCACTAAATGTAATATATATATATATATATAGTGTTCAAACCCAGTTTGGCCAGACTCAAGGGCCTTGTATATTTTGTTAATACAGTTTTTTTCCCAATTTAATAGGGGGGGGGGGTCTTAATTGGGGGTGTCAGTACTAATTTGTGTTATGCCGATGTAGCTAGGCGGACATCACTTCAAAAGTGAAGTTGTTGATAAAGAAACTGAGGTTACGAGCGTGTTCAGAAGAAAATTCTGATATCTGTAAAAGACATCCAACGTTCACTAGCGCTAGGCAAATAACGTCAAACTGAATAAGTTCAGAAACATCGAAATCGTAAAATATCCTATGTTTTTACCTTTTGCGTTCAATGGTTAAACATTCCATTACCCTCATAAAATACGCACACATACACATACATTAGGAACATTTATTCAGCATTTAATAGGCATCACTCTGGTAACAAATCGATGACACGTGATTTTTCCTCTCTCCGGATGTCGGATTCCCATAGAGTCCCTTGGTAAGGGAGAGAGTAGAGGGAGGGATCTAGCGGCTGAAGGACGGTCCGTATCAGGTCGTGCTCGATGTGGTGAATGAAAGAAGATGGTCAGAACTATATGGACCATATAGTGCCGTGTAGATTTTCACTCGAGTTAGCATGGGCTAATCAATCCGTCGAAATCCGATGGTAAGCGCTTAGATGAGTCCATACATAGCGTCATTGTGGGCTGCTACTCAATCGTACTGGCACCAAATCCTCGACCAAATGTAATATTTTGCAAGATGTGTGAGAAGGCTTTATAACCATAAGATAATAGCAAAAGCATCTATCGGCAGCAGAGATAGGTGACTGCCCACTGATTCCGGACCGATTGGTAAAGACGCCCTGGACCTAGCCTAATCTGGGGTACCAGTCGGAATGCCTGCTAGCTTGGCTTAATGGGCATAATGCGATGAGAATACTGCCACATGAAGCAGCCTTCCGAAAGAGTGACTGAGTAATATGCTGGGATGTAACGCGGAATCGCGGGGGGACTTAATTCGATTGTTGAGGAGGAATAGCGTAGTAGCCCCTACCTGAACCGTGATAGCGGGAGAAGGGAGAGGACTCCACTGGTCCGCCTATTCGGAATGACGGCGCGCCCCCCTTTACGGGTGAGTAAATCACTTGGTCGGCCGGAGTTCAAGTATATCTCTCTTCTCTTTCCTGATAAAATCCTGCTCAGGGTATCTCTTCTCTTCCCTGGTAAGGCTCTGCTATCCGCTCCCCTATCGTGCCCTAGCGTTCACTCCCACTACAAATGACATTCCATCGAAGGGGGCAGAGTTAACACAGTCGCGGCGCGCTGCACAACAATGTACACCCACAATACGCAACATGTGCCCATTCAATGCTTCAAACGAATGAGTCAAACGTGCAAACGGCACCCTGTAGCAACCAGAAAATCCTTCTCCTGAAAATGGAGTCTAATCACCTGAGCCTCTACGTGCGGCATTTTTTGGCATTGTGTTTTCGCTAATGGGAGCGGAACATTAACAAACCTATTTCTAAACTGGCTGTAAGTAAGGAGCATATCTAGAAGACAACAGAGGAGATAAATCGCTTGCCCGTTTAGTCTGTTCTTAACAATACGCTGATAGCAACAATGACAGCACATAATGACCGCATTAAGTCAAACAATATGTCTACCGCAAGTGCAATTTGTCGCCACTGCAGAACGTAGAAACGGATCGCCCTCTGACTAAACGCGGCGTTTAGTCGGAGGGCAAACGCTTCTTGAATTTGTCGTTGCAACAACAACCAACATTTTGGTTTTGACAGTACTATCGCTGGTCACTCCAACTGGCCAGTGTTGCTTCACTGCATTGACCCCAACTCAATGCAGGACCAAGATGCCCAAGTAGTTAATCACATTTGGTTCGTTCTCTCCTTTTTTTTGCTTGTAAAGTCACTCTTCGACAAAATACTTCCTAACTTTCTTTTCGAAACCTGTAGAGCTCTTGTATCGCAAGCTTTTGCATATAGTGGGGGAGCTTATTTCAGGCGACCGCTTTCGAGAAGATAGGCCCTTGATATACGAATATTGTATGATGTCGTGCAATGACGAGCTCACTGCCCCTATCTGTCCTGAGATTCTTGCTTGGGACTATTTTGAAGCACCAGTCGAATACATATCTGATCAGGGGCCTTCCTACACACGATTTACAGATATTCGTTGTGTTTTTTAGATAAACACGCCGCCAATGATCAGGATTGTACTGTTGTTACGAGTTGCTTGCGAGACCGAGCGCAACCACTTGAGGCGAAACGCGGCCTTTTAGCACATCGTTTTAAACTACTTGAATTATTTGCACATTCCTATACACGTTTTCCCACAGTGCAGTACAATAACCTAGAAAAAAGCCAACAAATACTACGTATGCGTGCATCATCAGATCGACTTCAGGTAGGCGTAGTCAAAAAAGAGCCAAACAAACCGTCATATGCCCCTTAGAAGCCAGCAAAGACAACTTCATATCATCCTGCTGTGGAATACCGAGCACCAAATCCGACTTGAGCACATGCAGCGGGCAATTGTTCATTTTTATATTCCCATGACGGACGCTAAGTTGACAGTGCGCAGGCCTGAAAACAACAAGTCTTCGTTTGGACAAGTTTAAGCTCACACGGAGTTAAGCATCTACAGTTACTTTCTTCAGAAGGTTTCTCTTCAAATTTCGAGCAATGTATACTTACATTATCTATCTGAATACAACACACATTAGGCATCTAATAAGATCAATAAATCATTTCGTAAAACAAACAAAGAGTGACCCACACAAACAGAGGAGGAATTATGCTTCTCATGGAACGATGATTTAAGTCAAACAAAGGGACGGACCTGTCTTGGCAAACCTGTAGTGCGCTATATGAGCGTTTTTATACACTTCCTAAGTGTAGAACTTACATCACCATAGCTTTCAGGACTTCAATGAACACAAAGCAACCTGTCGATCGACCAAATCAATCATATGTGACGCCAAACTCATTACCGCCGGCATTGGCATTAGCGATAAAGTTCGGCGCCAAACGACAGCCGATAGCAAACGTGAGAACCTGCTTCCCTTCCCGCAATCGATATAAAAAATATGTATATTTGAGTGTATATATATATATATATATATATATATATATATATATCGCGTATTTTGCGCCGCTATATAGGGCAGTCTATTTAGTGATCCCCGTGTAGTGCCCGACATCCGACCAAGCGTCGGAGTTCGTTCGTTTGTGGGACGAGACTTGACCAGCTCTGCCGCCGACGAAGACGACGACGGCGATCACAAGCGTAGATATCTCAATGTTGCTGGCTGCTGCGCGGCGTCATCCGCCCCCGCCATGGGTGCCTACTGCACCACCTACTATTGGCCGCCCACCCCAATGTGGCCTACTCTGGCTGTCGTTGCACGAAGGGTCATTGTCTCCTCACCAACACACCCCCGTCACCCCCCCGTCTCGTGTGGAAACGGGGGCGCTTTTGCCCCCGTCGAGAGCCAGCGAGCGAGAGAAAAAGAAAGGGTAAGAGAGAGAGGAAGAATGTGCCATATACTTATATGCAAAACAGGCCGAACAGAGATTATAATCGTTCGGCTGGTTTCAGTTTTTTAATGTGAGTCATCCACATATTACTATTATTATTGTTACTCCTGCGCACGTATACTACTAGGGTCGCTCTATCTCCATTGGCATAGTCGTGGTGGGCAAAGCTCGAAGTTTTAGTCCGATTCTAGAGATATGGGGGGGCAGAATCAATAGCTGTTGCGTCGCAGCGAACGCACGCGCTAGCACTCTCCGCTCCGCCTTTGTGTAGCGAAACGAGAGCAATGCGTACGGTACTTTGATGCATTTGGCAGGCTGATCGATCTTAATTCAGTCAGGCTAGAACGCACCCCCGTGACTTGTGACGTTTTCGCTATGTGCTTTTTGCGCCTTTGTGCTTTTGAATATTTCGTAAAAAGACACTCGTAGGAGGGCACACACATATATATATATATATATATTTTTTTTTTTTAACATTTCAGTATTAGCAAGTAATTTACGTATATGAATACTAATATGCATAACCTATATTTTATTAAATTGTTCGTTGTAGAGCCAATGAGTGAACTAAAGAATTATTTGCTCCGTCTCGGCGGCCCACCATGAAACCTCAGATGCGATTGAGTATTGTCGAATTCGCGGACACTCTTGCACAACTTAAGGCCACAAAGCTGACCCCTAAGATAAAGGCAATCACGTGTGCATCTTCGGATAAGACAATGTCTAGCTTGTGCAATGACACATTTTTTAAATCACCGAGCTAGCTAGTGTATGAAAAACAAACCATACAGTAGAGCGGATTTAACACGCGGCCTAAAAAGATAATCTGTTCAGGGTCGGCACTAGAACGAGTAAAAGTGCAAGAAGACACTTTGTAAATAGATGCGTGTTGGATAATGTGAAGAAAAGATAAATACTACGTAAAAAAGCAACAGTTATCCGTATATATGCAAATGTATACACTTGCCGGGCTGCCTGAACGTATCCAGCATGCGTTCATGCGTCATGCCTAGTATCCAGCGAGAGTCTGTATGAAATACATGGTAACAAACACCAACCATATCCAACCGAGCAACTGCGTCTAAGGAATTCTAACAGAGGTCGTCTATAACTCTCGTTCTTCGTGCCGGACTGACGGGATTACAAACAAAAATTCTTTCGTTCTCCGAAAACGATAGTTTACAAGAGTACGGGCTCAGTGCACGGTTGCAGATGAAGCAGAATCCGGTTAATATACAGCGGAGTGGGGATATTCATGCTAGAGTGCTCTGTTTGAGAGGACTTCCGAACTAACTGGGGTCGTACGATTAATGCGCACTTCTAGCTCCAAATTTGATATGTTTTTGCAAACCACTGGTCAAACTGTTCACGACAGCGTCAGCTATCAGTCGTGTACCATAAACGTCACATACAATCCTGCTTGCTCAGACGCAATTTGATCTGCCTTATCGCCTCCTCGGAGAGCCGATAAATAGCGGAGAATAGACTGGCTCGATGTTTTGGTGCTCCTGGGTTCAATTCAATTCAATTCAAATGCACCTTCATTTTGTCAAAGGGGGGTTTCCTCAACCGTAAAGCCGCAGACTCGGCTCGATTTTTCTCTGCCGTGGTTTTTCCCCGTGGACGCTAAAATCAACCGAAAAAGTGACCGTTGGCTTGCCCTGGTGATTCAAGATAACATGTTCCTGTAAGATGTCTGTAAGCGATTTAGGAGGCGGTGATTTGAACAAACGGCATTTCAGCGAAAAACTGCATCTATCTGTAATGTCGATACCGAAACGTGAAAAAAAAAATATTTCAAAGATTTGCTTTCCTTTAGATACAACATCTGAGCCAACCCGCATCAGTTATTCCCTATCCCTGTATATATATATATATATATATATTTTTTTTTCTTTACGTTTCACTTCTCCGTAAAAATAGAAAGCTATCTCACACAACGATGCTTTTCACAGATCGCGTCTGATTTGCCGTCTAAAGCCTGAAGTATCTCATATCACACAAAACATGCTTTTGCAAACCAGAAAATATATATATATATATATAAATAAGGCCATATATGTTAAGCGTGTTTTGCGGCTTTCAAAGTGCGCGTCGGCAACACTTGCCTTAGAGATGTGCGGAGAGAGAACACTTATTGAAGGCCTAGCACTTAATAACACACCATTTACAGCGCATATTCTAGCCTCATATCGAGCCTATAGAGAGAACAGAAATTTAAAATTTGTAGCTGTGAATTATACTGATGGCCCGGCCTTTTTTTCACGTAGATGGAAAGGAGCCATGCAGAGGAACCGCTCGCTATCTGCCGAATAACCTGGCACGGGCGCCACCATTAAATATGCATGAAGCCAAGCTGTTTTAATATTGAAGAATGTGGTTGTAGCCTTTGCGGAGAGTGTGATATTGGACGCTATCATATACTTTTGTGTGCAGAAATTTGCGGAACGCCCTTATCATTCAGAGTTAAATACATATTGTGAGACCAAAAAGTCACATTGTGACACCTTGTAAAATTGAATCAACACTCTACCAATTTTGTGATGAAATAAATACTGAATATATATATATATATATATATATATATATATATATATATATATATATGTATATGCCTTGCCCAAAAGAAGCGTCTAAATAAAAAATTTAATTTGATTCTGGTGGAAACCGTAAGCAGTTTCCGCAGTCACTCGTGTTTACTTCGAGCATACGAGAAAAATTGGAAGGTCAGCCCAACGCATTGGTACCAACAGCTAAGGCGACTTCACTTACAAATGGCCCAACTGCGTCTGAAATCCTTCTTTCACCAGAACAACACAAGCTCCTCTGCGAGCGGCCCTTGCCGCCAGAAAATAGCCACCTGAGCTAAACACTAAACTTTCTCAACATCCGTCATATTCACCGTACCCCGCATCAGCAGGTTACCGTTTAGAGTAAAATAGATTAACTGTTCACAATGAACAATAGTAACTAAAACATATATATATATATATATATATATATATATATATATATATATATATATATATATATATATATATATATATACGCAAATTGTGAACTTTCTTAATAACAATTTAAATATGAATACTCCACCACTCCCCTAGCTTTGATTAACAGAGCGCCAGCCTCCTGTTTACTCCCCGGAGCGAGTGTGTACACATAGACACACATTTTCACTTCTATTCAAAGCTTAATTAACTCCTAGAATCTCTATCTCGGCAGAAGCAAGCCCAAACAAGGCGTTTTCCCTTATATCCAATGATATGAGTTCCTTGTGTTTATTAAAGGCAACGTGTCAATAGCATAGGAATAGCTGTACGCTTGGAGACAAAGGCAAACAGACACGCATATCTGTACGCGAAATGCTAAATCCAAAAGTATCTTTCGTATTTGATCGAATGACGGAGCCACCAAAAACTCTACCTTAAAACACACAAATATTCCTTCATATTCTATTTGTCCATGTCGGATACACTGTCCGAATAAAGAGCAACATAGTTGCAGTAAAGAGTGATACCTCTTTGTGTGAACATTTTATATATTCATATATATATATATATATATATATGCACGTGAAACATGATGATAAACAAAACACGATATATATATATTTTTTTTTGTTATGCTTTTTTTGTGAAATGTATATCGCTTGAAGTTATACACGACGGTTCGCTTAACAACGCCAAGTGAATCTGCTAGTGCTGCAACGTTGAAATCATCAGCGCACTGTCACGCCAGCGGAAAGACACGCAGAGAATACATACTGATCCCTTGAAGTGAACACGAGATGAACCCGAACGCCAGAGCAGTATAAAGTATCAATATCGCGTCTCAATTTCCACGCATATCCTATAAAAAAACAAGCGCGCCTCAAGCGCACCAAGGCCTGACACGACACAATGGAAATACACCAAAGGACTGCGCGAAAACAAACGACGACCAAATAGACAACGCGACAAGAGCAGATGAGATTCTATTACGGCCGTGCGGACGACAGGAATCGGTTGCGAATCGCACTGTGCTTTCGCCATTTGAGGAGCGGCTCTTGAAGATTGTTTTCAAAACAAAAACGCTACGAGTTTCGCATCCGCCTTATGCACACACACGCACACACAATATTACACACGCTCGATGACGTGCTGCGTATAGCTACTATAGTATAGCTGCGACAACAACATTTTAGCCACAATCGACCGGCCGGTACCGGGTGTTCAGTGTATTTACACGCTTTACACTGTCTTTGAGGATGATGGCACAGCGATGGCTCGTTTCGCGTATCTCATCTCGATCGCCAGCGAACGCAAGTCAGCGAACTTGTGACACTGGTGACACATAGTCTTGGCATAAAAGTTAGAAAAACTCACAATAGTCGCAGTGTTAACAGCGACAAAAAAGGTATTGATGAGTAGATACTTGATTTATCGCCGTGAGGAACAACAATCCACAACTACAGCAGTAATAATAACAACGCCATCAGCCAGACAAAACAACGGTAAGATCTACACCGGTCTGTCTACCCGACCATCATGGAACTGATCGCTCCATGCTTGATTGCTACCGGTAGAAAAAGAAGAAATCGGAAAAAGTGGCCAGGCTA
Organism: Dermanyssus gallinae; assembly: GCA_003439945.1. Lineage (NCBI taxonomy): Eukaryota > Metazoa > Arthropoda > Arachnida > Mesostigmata > Dermanyssidae > Dermanyssus > Dermanyssus gallinae. Next base: position 859,271 of record QVRM01006230.1, on the reverse strand, counting down.
TAAACACACAGCTTGACTGCTTTAGCATGTATTAACCCAATTTATTGATTTTGCTGCGCTATATATGTATATATATATATATATATATATATGTATTCACTGTACATCCGCGTGCTGAGACGTTCTAGATGACCTCTGCATATCACTCCCACTGCATTACCGTGCAAAGGTCAAGTAATTTATTTACATCACACGTGACTTGAAATGCTTTATATTTTGTTTCACCGCGTATATATATATATATATATATAATGATTGGCATTTATTTATTTCGTCAGATATTGACAGTATATATATATATATATATATATATATATATAAATATATACATATACATACATAGACGCGTTTGACAAAGGAGACCCCGATCAGGGACATCAGATGAGGGTACCACACTTGTTCAACCACCACTATCACGTGTATCACGCAAAACGTTGCAGAGTGGAGATGCATGCCGGATCAGATCACCTTGTGTTTTCTAAACGGGCTACATTGCTACTACTGCTATTCATGTTGTTGTTCTTGTTGTCACTGTTGTTTTTGTATTGTTCTTGTATTGTTGTTGTTGTTGTCGCTGTTGTTGCTGTGAGCCGGGTTGCAAGCTGAATTCTTGCGCAGCGGGTGCCCGTACGCCTATTTCATCATCTATCAATCAGATTTATTGAACTGGCCGGGTCAGATCAACCGGTTGATTGGTCACCCACCCCATCGCTTTGTGTGCGCTTTCTTTAAACAGGCTGTTGATGTTGTTATGACTGCTGTTCACATTGTTGTTGTTGTTGTTGTTGTTTTTGTTGTTGGTGTTCTGGTGTTGTTGTTGCTGGTGGTGTTGTTGGTGCTGTTGTTAGTGTTGTTGCTGGTGGTGTTGTTGGTGCTGTTGTTAGTGTTGTTGCTTTTGGCCGAGTCGCAAACGGGATTTTGTTGTTGCAGCGAGTTGCCAAATCACCGCCGTCGTCTTATACTACAATAGTTATAGTGTGTCGTCGGCGAGCCGGGTGCGAGGTGGAGATGTCCGATGTGCAAACTCGGCGTATCATAGGTCGTGCGGTTTCAGTTCAATCCCAGCACGATCCAACATCGTGTCTAGATGCTATGGATGTCAACGTTTCCTGTGTAACCCAGCCATTCGAAATCCGTAAGGGTAGTTTATACCAGTTCGGTATAAAAATGGTGATGGCGCCCACGGGATCTCCGCAGCTCCTCTAGCTGCACCCACTCGGCGCGATCACCCTGCCAGCAACGCCTCTCTCGAAAGCCACGACCACAAACGATAACTTCCACCATGTTCGCCTGCCGGAGAGCCGTCGGTATCGTCTCTCGTCGCCGCCGTCGTCAGCACTGCTCTCTCCTCGCAAAGAGGAATACGGCCAGGAGGGAAGAATACGGCCGCCGACGACCATTCGTTGCTTCTTGTTGTTTAGTGGTACAGCCGGTTGTGCGGCTGAGTTCTCGGAAAGAAGTTCTCAGAAAGAACCCTGACGGCCGAGAGTGGAGTCGACAGTGGAACATCATCTCATCATCGTCGTTGTTGTTGTTGTTGTTGCTGTTGTTGTTGTTGCTGTTGTTGCTGTTGCTGTTGTCGTTGCTGTTGTTGTTGTTGTTGCTGTTGTGTCATCGTCGTTGTTGACACTATTGTTGCTGATATTGTTGTTGCTGTTGCTACGGTTATTGCTGTTGTCATAGGCAGCAGCAGTAGCGGCCGCCGCTGCCCCTTCTGTTGCCTTCGCCTCCGCACCGTATGCATTAACAACTTGGTGTCAATGCAGAGACAGGGACAGTCATCGAGACGACATAGAGACAAGACGAAAAATTAAGCTGTTCCACGTGTGCGTTGTCGTGGTCGTCCTAATGCCAGCAACGTCATGTGTGCGGAGGCCAGCATCAGTAACAGCGACGGAGCCAGCTCGCCGATCGGGTTATTATGATGATCGTCTCTCTTGGCAAAATACACACAGCTCACTCCCACCATCACCTCGACGCCCTGGCGCCTCAGCATATATATATATATATATATATATATATGCCTACCACAACCTGCGTTGGCAAAACTGTAGCGGTTGCAGACGGATGCAAAGTCAAAATCGATTTGAGACAGGCATCAATATCGACTTTTCAATCGCAAATTCGAATGAACATACTTCATGTCTGCATACCATTATTGACTTTTCGGTTATTAAAAACAAACTGTTGATAATGCATTCGTCGTGCTTTAATCCGTCCACCAAAACTCGAAAATATATATATGCTCGAAATATATATATACATATATATATGCTCGAAATATATATATATATATATATATATATATATATATACTCGAAACATATATTATCATAATATATCGCATCATTTAGATAGGACAATCAAAATCAGTTCGCTAATTGAGCAAACAGAGCCTATTTTATTTGCCGGTTAGACATTCTTTCTGATAATAAACAACAAGAAATCGTCTTCCATCGTTCGCACGCATTCGAAACATAGTGGTCCACAGTGTTGATAGACCAGATTCGACAAAGAAGTACGTCTGGCAAAGGCGTTGATGCTAGCATGAATAACTGTAGCTCATTCTTAGCCGCCGCCGCCGCTTAGTTTACCTATTTTATCCATGCTCAACGGGTGAGCACGGCGACTTATTTAGGCAAAGGTGAGAAGGTTCTTTTTCGGCACGGTCGGCAAACAAACATGAACAACAGCATGTCAGCAGTCAGCGCACGAACTCGTATCGCTCAACGTATATTTTGTTAAGAAAAACGACGGATCAAACACATTGAGCTTTAAAACCGGGTAAGAGGAATCTCGAAACTAATATTAAGAAAAAAACAACAACAACAACAACAACAACAACAATAATAACAACAACAATGAAGACAATAGCACGCTGTTTTTCTATAGGCCAGATGGCGCATTCACGAAACGTACCTTAAAATATGTAGATTGTATATCAAACTATAGACAAAATATTTTATAACTTAAAAATTGCATACAATATCAGCCCTACGTGGCATATTTAGTATTATACGCACGTTATTAATATGTTGACATGGTCATACCTCATAATCATATTGACATTGATTGGTCTAACGTTCTTCGCGCAACGACAGTAACAACAACAACAGCAACAACAACAACAACGGCATATACTATTCCTACTTGGGCTGCATACATCTTGTAGACCTTCGGAGACCTCAACCAAAACCGTGTACGAGTTACGACAGTCAGACAGACGAGCGGACGGGGGCAAGGCCAAAAGTAGATACATTTTCATATCATCTACTACACAACCATAACTGCTTTAGCAGGGACATCTGCCCACACATCTGACGTTTCAGTGTGTTTGCGTAACTAGTTAAGGAAGCTATGATGTCTGATGTACCGAAAGTAATCCCAAATTTCGCGTTAGTTATTCGCTCCGCCGCACAGCTCCGACGCAGTCTGGCCTGTCATCTTGGCCTGGCCTTGCCTCGTTGTGAGCGGGCGCGCGTACACCGTCAACAGTCGCCAAGACAATCAATATTGCGATATCATTGTGCAATATGCCCATGTCGACTATCACCACCCACCACCAGTGGCATGCGTTCGGCGTGACGGCTAAATCCCGTCCCATTGTAGGCGTCGAGCCCGTTGAAATGTCTTTGTTGTCGTCGTCGTCTTCGTTTTGTCGTCGTCGTTCGTCGTTGTCGTGTTGTTTGTTGTCTCGTTGTTGTTGGTTGTTGTCTCGTTGTTGTTTGTGGGTGTTGTTGTTTTGTTTGTTGTTGTTGTGTTGTCGCTGTTGTTGTTGTGCTCCTTTTTGTCAATTTTGTAAGTATTACTTCAATATGATCTAGACTTAGCAATAGCCAACGACATGACAAAACAACAAGAACATCAACAACAACGGAACTACAACAACAGTGTTGTTGTTGTTGTTAACAACAACTGTGCGTTTTGTCATCGCTGTTGTTAGTAATCTGCCAAACAAAACGGGCCGTAGTGTACAATAAGAAACAATAACACAAGCAGCGCAACAACAACAGCCACCGCAACAACAACAACAACAACAGGCGAGCCATTGTTATTATTGCTTTTGTTCCCATCATCATCGTCGTCGTCGTCGTCGTTCTCGGCTTTGTTGTTGGTGTTGTTGTTGTTGTCACTCAACCGAACACTGAGTAGCATTAGGGAGACAAATAGACCGCAGGTAGAGCAGGGAGGCAGGCAGGCAGAGAGACGTTCAAATAAGCAGACAAATAGATAGACACCACACCACCACCATCACCACTACCACTACCGGCAACACCACACATTTATCCGCCCATAAGTGTGTGCGCGGGTTGCGCGGTCAGCAACAGCAGTCTCGGCGGATTCGTCGACGAGTGGCCCTCTCGCGCCCCGTTACCCATCCATACATCTGTACGGTTTCGCCCTAGCTTCGGATACTCTTGCGGCTGATTCGGCTTCTGCTGTTGCTGCTGCTGTTGAACGTGAGCCAGCAGCGGTGATGAAGATGGCGTTGGAAGCCGCCTCTCCATGATGCCAGACGAGACCTGAGACAGAGGCGAGGCGGAGGCGCGACCCCTCCGCAATATATCGGTCGTCCAACATTAACTCAAACAGAGGGGCGTCTGCCGGACACACGTTCGGAGACGAACGCCACGCTCAACCTCGAGCACTGCCTGAACGCGTAGCGAGCCTACTTCGGTAAAGCTGCGCAAACAAGGGAACCTCCTCCTGCCGCTGCCGTAGTAGCGGCAGTCGCCGAAGATTGACTCTCGTCTCGATCGCGACCCGCCTAGCGTCGACGTCACGTCGACGCTCGTCAAAGTGATCAAACATACCACATGATGCCAATATGAGAACCATTGTCGACACCGTCATCACTATCGCCATCATCATCATCATCATGGTATTGACAAGGACGACGACGACGACGACGACAACAACAACAACAACGGCAGCAACAACAACAATAGCCAATCCATGCCAGTCTCGAGAGGCTCAATGACGCGTAAGTTCTTCGTCTAGGAAGAACCCACGAAAGAACGTCGTCGCCTAGGAGGAAAAAGATGAGGAGTGACTCGGAATGAAAAAAGAAGAGTGAACGAGGGCAAACAGAAAAAACAGAAGGAAAAACGAGCGAGAACGCAAAAAATGTGGACTGATCATTCGACCCCCAACTCGACCCCCTAAACGTCGTTGGTGTGTCATTGTGAATCATTACCAAGATATCCGAAATTTATTAAGCTGCTGAAGGAAGGCGTTAGTAACGTGACAAACCGGATCTGGTGGGAGGAAAGACACGACCGATACCAAAGAAATATATATATATATATATATATATATATGTATATACCATTCACTGTTCACCAAAATAACAATAATGGGTGTTACCAGTGACACCAACAACAACAACAACAACAACGATGATACCAAAAGGCTCGCCCACGCGTGGGAACCCGCCGCTAAGGTGTTGCATGCGCACACATGAACTGCTGAGATGAACCTGCCAAAATTAATTTCGCCACGGACCCAAGCTAAACATAGGGCCTACGCCGAATCGCATATATATATATATATATATATATATAGGCAAAGCCGTCAACGACAACAGCACCGAGCAAGCTGTAGCCACTTTACTACACCACAATTCTCTCGCTCTCTCCCCCATCTCTCTTTCACACATGCACAAACAGACAGATTGAGAGACAAATAGACACGTCCACACAAACTCAGGGACCTTCCGTCGTATCTGTCGCCAAAACCTAACGCCGTGTGTCCAGTCCTAAAGCTTGAGCTTGAGATGGTGCTCCAGGAAGTATGGCCCCTATACATATGTATATGTATATACACACACACACACATAGGTGTATATAACTAGTTTATGTTTATACACCTGTTACGTATCTTTATTTATAGAGCCTTTGTGTCTCACGAACAGCGATTGTGCACTTGTCAACACTTGTGTCTACTTCGCGCCGCCAAACTACGAAACAAGAAGTAACATACAGACAGAGACTAAATATGACGAGAAGCGTTTAGGCAGAAGGATAACCAACGGATTGAGTCTACAGGAGAGGTGATGCAAACACACAATTCTTTGTTACAGTCGTATATATATATATATATATATATATATATATAATGTGTTCAAGTATATAAGTATAACAAGGAAAATGTCAACAGGAGCAGCAGTAACAGCAATGGCACAAAAATGGCAACAACATCAGCAAAAACACGAATGCTGAGGCAGATCTGACAGGATAAAGAAACTATGCAAGCGTGCCACGCATTGTCAATACCTTGCTGCGTAAGCCTACACCATACGCACAGTAGACGTTTGCTGCAGGATAAACACTAACGCAGTGCATATACAGGGACACACGCTATGAAATGAGAGAAGGCATTTCCTCATGCCGATCAATCAAGTAGTCCTATGCCACTACGCATCTGCGCCCGTGGCGTGTGTTTATATGATGCTGGACAGTTCGCTACTCGTATCCAGCCCAGCACCCGTCTGTCAAATGAACGAGAGTCGTATAAAATCATAGAGCTAATCGTGGCGTCTTATTGATAGATTTAACGACCTAGCCACACGGGTAGCCTCGGGCCTGGACCCCGAAGTCACCTGTACGACCATGAGCATCGGCTGTATGCTCTGTCAGCTTTGCTCACTTCGAACACTGAACTGTGATCTTCTAATCGAAAGAAAATTACGATAATGCGACACAGAAGTTGATACAGCAACAATAAAAAGCACAGACACAGGCAACATCGAGACACTCCGAGCTACGCGAAAGAAATTACGAAAAAAACGCACTCGCCATGGCTCTCTCTCATATTTTTCATATAGCTCCCGTATAAGTTGCGTAACTTGTTCTTATCATATCGTGTGCTAGTCATAACTAATGTCTACAGGTGTATTATTTCAATTACGATGTGGTAAAAGCTCTCGTATGACAAGGCGTTGTCAGAATAAGCATCGTAAGAGCACACTCTGTGACATAGAATAGGCACCCATGTTATCATCTGCCATTGCGTAACAATAAAGAGTGGAGTTGCAGAAGCCGCTTTGGCCACCTGCCATGCGAACAGGCCGGGCCGGAGCGCGCTCCCGACTGTTGTACGGGGACTAATGGTAGGTGCACTGACGTCATATATAGTTTGACCTAAATATAAAGAATTGTCCCAGCAATCCACACTTCCTTCAGCAGACGTAATGTGGAATTGTTACGAATTGTTTAAACATTGATTCCCAATGAGTTTGCTTCTCTTTTCAAGATGGCACATAATTATAAATGTCTAAACATGGACTCAACAGACGACGGGCATATGTACACGCCAGTATCTTAGTCAACACATCTCAGAATTTGCAGGCGTTCCAGGAATCCTGTTCTTTCCTATGTACCTGCTTACACCAATTATCTATGTTTAGGCAGAAGGGGACCTTACAAACCGACGGGTTGTACATTAGCGTATAGGAGGAACAAACTCTAGACTATTGCAACGCTAACGATCGGGAATTCTGGAAGTTCCCAGGAAATGTTTCTTTTTTAAAATGCGCTGAATCAAGCAAACAGCAGAGTCGCCTGTCAATCTCTCCGTCCACTAAAATGGCTAACTAATCTCGACGAAAGCAACAAACGCTTCTCCGCTATCGAGCTATGGCGCAATTAAAGATTTATTAAAACGTATATAATATATATATATATAATATATATATATCATTGATGAATAAAATAAAGTAAGAAAAATAAACGTTTTTGATTTCTCGGCTTTACACCTTAGGACTCTTCATTATATAATATATATATAATAAAAAAGCTTACACTCTCGCTTATCGCGGACCTCTTATATATATATATATATATATATCTATATATACTGTTATTATATATATATTAACGCGAAACACAGCAAACTAGCGATAAGCTGCACGACAAGGCAAAAAGTGGACCTATAAACAACGGCACGGGTCGGCCGAGTCGTAGTAGTAGTAGTAGACAGGTTGGTGTTCGCACGATGGAACAGATCCGACAGGTAGAGCGCCCGAAGCCTCCCTACTTGGGTGACTTCTTCCATGCGGCGCTAAGCTTCGGACATGCCGTCCCGTTTGCACGCCTACACCTTTTTGTGCCGTGAGAACACACGACGCTCTCTTCTCAGTGGCAATTTTTGTCGCCGTCAACGTCGCATTCGTACTCGTAAAGCAGCATTCATAAACTGTGTCTGTGCGTCGGCGTGCCAAAGATAATGCGATACGCAATTATACGTACGTATTGCGTTTTGGCTAATTGACCCGGACACAGGCACCACATTCGCGTTCCGACGCCTTCTTGTCGCGACAATAAGAAAACTATATATATGTGAACTCGAATATATAAAAAAGACTCATATATATGTGAACTCGTATACATAAAAAAACTCATAAATATGTGAACTCGTATATATATATATATATATATATATATATTTCAATTGTAGGGCTACAGGGATCTGTGATTAACTTACTACTCGATGTCTTATATATATATATATATATATATATATAGCAAATTAAAAGAAATTACCTACAGTCTGCCGCCTAGTGAGTCGAATCTGAGCGAAGGCGTGTCGCTGAACAAAGAACGGCGGTCACTGCTCATTCAAGAAACTGTCATGGCTCCGGAGAAAATTGCTCCATTTCTTTTCTCTTCATCTTCTTCTTTCTCTGCTACTTCGCTCTTTTGTTGTTTGATGTTCGCCCACGACACGACCGCCGCGCACGGCCCACAGTAAAAGTGAAACAGCAGGCCTCACTGAGTGAATCGTTCGAATGGCAAGCCCTCAACAATCAATGGCAACTATGGTACACCCACTCAATACAGCCATCCACGTGAACGAAGCGCTGGCGGTGAACAATAAAAATGGCAGCAACAACAACAACAACAGCAACAACAATACTTATAATAGCAACATTAACAACGAATGCATCAGCGGCGGCAGCAGAGCAAGCAACAACAACAACAAAACAACAATGACAACAATAGGGACAATGACAACGCATGCAACCAGAGCAACAATACTGCTAACAACAATACCAGCGGCAACAACAACAACAACCAAGACAATCTCGATGCAAAACCCTGCGACCTGCTTAAACAGATGCCAGTCTACAGATTTCCGCCTACACGCGTATCTATCGCGGGTGCTACATGCTAGGGTGCTTGTGGGCCTAACGCACTCGTAATTGTCGACGACGAACTGAAAATAGCCCCGGCGTCAAACAGCCAACGGTTGGTGGCCCTCCAGACACTGGTCGTTAGACCCGTGCATCCGGCTTACGGAATTAGCACCAATAGACATCAGGGACTTGCAGCAGGAGACGATCTTGGTCAGCAACCAGTCATTATTTGGTTTAAAAAAAACAGTATTTTTTGCCCTTTAGGATCCTCTCGCACATATTAGGTATTTGCTTCGCTGCCGCGTGTAAGCCCGCGAGATCGTATATATATATATATATATATATATAAAGCATGAATGATTTGAATAGCCAGATTTCTTCGAAACTGCAATTATTTTTTTGCTCAGTCCTTTTAAAAAACGACACTATTTCTACAAATCAACATCAAAACTGTATGCGTATATCGTATAGGTCTGACATCGCATTAATAACACCAACAATAAACGCAAAGGCATGAAACGTCTATACTTCCGGTAGGAACACTATCGCTGAATGTCAAATCATTACATTTCGCAGAAGAGGCTACTGCAAATGTCTGCTATTTAGTGGACAAGACCGTGGCGACAGAACTGGCCCGCTACGTAGCAAATGGAGTGACGCATTCGCTCTACGTGTATTGCTATTTGTAATGCTTTTCATGACTCAGTTTGACTTGAAGGCAAGAAGCGCCCCTTTGCTGGTCAACTGATCAAAAAATTGAATTGTAATATAATAAGACTGAACAAACGGAACATGTTTGCTGCAGGATGACGGCGACGCCTGGTGAACATCGCTGTTAAAACGTCGTTCAACACAGACACCGTTTAAACTAGACAATCAGTCAAAGAAGGCACTAACAGCGCTTCATAGGCCATTTCTAGGAAGCCCTCAAATGAAACACTGACCTCGCTGAGTCTACGCAGTGACGCTACAACTGCATAACGTTAGGTTTTCGGGAACACCTCGACGCAAGGGTGTCGAGGTGAGCACGCTAATTCAGATTCTCATGCATATACAACATTAAACACACTTTCTTGTTGGTACCATGGGGGACAGGGATTGCATGCGCTGGTGGGGCTATAACCAAGCTCTAGGACGACAGAAATAGCATTAAGTGGGTCTTGTTTTCTTCATCAACACTTCAACACAGCCGGGCGGGCCTAAAACTTACTTCTACAACGTCGCTTACTCGCGCTAATGCTTGTTCAATATTCTCTCTAGTAAAGCCGCAGCGTTCAAGCGTAATATTAACGACACACCTGCATCAGCATAGGTGGTGATCGCCTTGCGGAAATTGCCTGCCGTAATCCTGCGAACACTAAAGTATATATGGTGCAAGGCTATGCCAATATATGAAAGTCTGAGGTGGCCTAATTCAAGCTTAGTTGGCTCAGTCGATGAGCGTTTCTCAAGCAGCCAGTCGATATATGGAAGCGGGATCAACGAAACAAAAAGAAGGCTCTGTTTCCTTAGCATAAGCGCTAACGATCCAAGCAAGAAGTAACAAACAACAGTACCATTTGGTGTTTGCCAGCTATGACTGCACACCGATATTATTCGTATCTTTGTATGTAATGTGAAGAAAGATCTGCATTTTATCAAAAATTGCATAATGCTTCGCTTTTACAAAAACTGGTTATACATTAGTTAGTCGCATAATATTTCCCAAGCCTACTCTGCAATTCTGCATTACAATAGAATGTGCACTGCCGTTGTTCAAAACCCACGCGCAGATGTTACTGTACTCACCTCATAATAATGATCGCGGGAGGATGGTAATGCAACTATATCTTGATAATATCATGCCGTTCCCTTAAAAAAAGCTGTGTCTACAAAAAGAGACGGATGACAGTGCCATAAGGCTCATTTCCGCAACAGGTTGAAACACACGTTAGGCTAGGCTAGAATTAAAAACATTTTTTGACGAAGTTGTTTTTAATTCTAGACCATTTTCCGCTCCCTACGGGCTTGGAACTTAACCTGAGGTATATCTTCAATGCACCGAGGGCCGGACATGTTAAGATGTCTAGGGTTTCCCCAACACGTTAGTTAAGGCTGACTTAAGCCATCCTAGCATTTACCGAGGCTATTACCAGACGAGGCATTTCGAGCATTTCTAGGCTATAAAAACGAAGAAGATTTTAGTGGGCATTAAGCATGACCCCAAAAAGAAGCCAGTGTCGAGTCGTACACTACCCACCAATGAGAGTGGTTTGACCTGCGTAAATGCGGCATTTTCTTATCTCTAATTCTCAACGCCAAAGCTGCTGCCTGCACGGAACAGCGGCCGACAAATCAATTTATGTGGACGTGTATATGACGAAACGAATAGACTACAACACTGTCGACTCGCTTACATGGGTCTGATCTGATACGAAATGTAACTTATATAATTGTTGTTTTTGTCAGGTCTTCTTAAAGCTCTGCACCATCAACTCGGCGGTGTTCTAATGTCTGTTATGCCCTCGAGAAACTAGATAAACTTAAGGCATACAAATGAATAACTGTATAGATTACCTAACTTGAACTAAAATTGAATTGCGTTTGAATAACTCCCGTATGTTAGTTCTTCCAATGTAGCCTCGAGAAACTTTGTCGATAACTTAAAGCATACAAATGAATAACTGTATAGATTACCTAACTTGATGTAAAATTGAATTGAATTTGAATAACTTATTGAATAACTCTCGTATGTTAGTTCTTCCAATGCAGCCTCTCCTCCCGCCCTCTATTGTGAAATGAATGAAGGCGCCTTCTGTTACACTCTATATACGAATAACGCATGACCTAAGGCCGAACACTGCCTACCGATCAATAGACAACTGCGCGTTTGCGTGGCCATCTGTTGTCATAGCACGGTCCTCACTGACGGTGTATTCGTATGAACACCAACAACATGTACATCGAAGGAGAGACACACAAGAGAGAGAGAGAACTCTAGAGAGGTTGCGTAGATAACAACCTGACAACGCAACTTGTCGCCGAAGCGACCGACTCGTCAAACGGGACCAAGACCAACAGCCCACCCACAACGACTTTCAGAATTAGGATTAGGATCAACGTGCAAAGCAGGATAGATCACCAAACTATTTCGAATAGCTTCGATCGATCATCGGGGATGAAGCCCTATCCCTCAAAAGTGGGTTATATGTGTGGTATGGCAAGTCATTTCAAACGGGACATTTCAATGCGTCGACGACAAATTCCGTGAAAAATGCCGTCCAAAAGCAGCAAAAGACGATGAAAAAGTGCCTCGTATGAAGATTGCGATTGACAAAAACTCAAGCATACACACATACGGCGTCCTGCACGACCAACTCAGTGTCAGAAAAGAAGTGCTCGATGAGTGGGTACGCCGTGATTCGTGCCGCCATAGGACAAAATTTGACGCCATAGGACAAAAATGCCATTTCTGGCAACATTTGACGAGCGCCATTCTCTTTTTTGTTGTTAAGACTTGTCACAGGCAATGAAACTTGGGGTAAATTTATTTATAGTTCCTCCACGCGCCAGCCCATAAGGCTGAAAACACTGAGACTTTTCTCGAAGGCAAAGTACCCAGCTTATTCATCCGATTTTGCACCGTGCGTTATGGTGCTTGGAAGTCATCAAAGATTTGGAGCTAGAAAACACTGAGTGCGATTTAGAGACGACTTCGATGTCTAGATCCATCACAGAAAGAAATCTATATAGATTGTTGAAAATTACGTCAAAATCAAAATAAGGATTACGTTTGCTGTAACGCCAGAAATATGTTGTGCATATTTCAGTTACTGTATAACAAAACCACCGCGTGTCCAAATGGCGGGCTAACAGGATCGTTTATGTGATATTGCATGTACATTCATGTTCGAAGGACTAGCGACTATTGTCGATTGGCACCAAACACCGAAGAGAAGGAGCAGAGAAACATACATATGTGTAGATGGAAGCTTAAACTAGATACAGGTCGAATAGAAATACGACAGACAATTACAGCATACGCATTAAACGCCACAAGCATGGCAAAGCATTGGTACTAAACCACGGAAGACGTCGAAGTAAAGTAGAGACACTCAGAAATACGACGCCCTACACGCTGATGCACAACAAACTGTGCGACAACACGAACACATCGGGACCATAGACGAGAAACGTGAGGGCAAGGTTTGCATTGTAAATACAATCTGAAGCGGCGGTACCAGCAGCAGCAACAACAGCAGCAGCAGCAGCAGCGGGAGCAACGGTGTGCACTGGCAGAACTCGAAGCAGTCAAAGCCGAAGGCATGGCCGCGAATTGGCTGAATTCCGAATGAAAGGTTGGCAGCACGCCATGCTTGCTGAGGCCTGAGGTCCATCGCTGTCCGTGGGCGGGTGCGACATAGGCCCGGGCTTCTTGCAGAGCAGTAACTTTGCTTGCTTGCCTGTCCTTGCCACAAGGCCCGACCTACCTGTTCGCCTGCTCGAATCGAATTTAGCTGAGTCGAGTTGAACCGGAATCATGCAATTCGATTTGTCACGTCATCCGCGAGCAACAAAACTGGCAGCAACAGCAACAACAACACCAGCAACAATAACAACAACGGTAGCAGCAACGACTACATCAACAACAACAACAACAACAGTAGCAGCAAGAGCAACAACAACAACAACAATAGCAACAACAACAACAACAACAACAACAATAGCAACAACAACAACAACGATGACGACACCAACAATGTTGACACTTTCAGCCATAATCAAATCACCACCGCCATTCGCTTGTAATGCTCCTGTCAAGTCAGAAGCAGGCCAGCCGACGGCTTTATGCCGCGGTTGCTGCTGCTGATTCAGCTACTGCTTCTCCGACGACGACGACAATCTAGGACCACTATTCCGTCTACTAGGACGAACTAGGTCTAGGAAAACGAGCCAAGGTTGCCTTATGACGGTTATGAGTTTCTAGCTAGTTGATGTTTGCCAGCGCTGTTGTTGCCATATAGATGGTGTTCTAGATCTACTACCACCACCACCACCCCCAGCCAATAGTGGTGCCTGCCGCAGCGGCTTCCGCTTGACTTCAACTGAGACTGACTGACGAAGTTGCTGCCGAATAGAAAAGAAGCAGTGCCGTGTGCGGTCGAGGGTCAACCATGACGACGGAGCCAAATGGCACTATAAAGAATCAACAAACAATAATAAGCCCCTACCTCGTGCGCGGCGACGGAAGTCGATGTCAACAACCATATATATATATATATATATATATATATCAAGAGAGTAAGAGAGATATTTCCAGATGTGTTCAGATATATACACACGCATATAGATTGTCATCTACCGCGGTGCCGCCGGTCCAACCCGCCGTGAAAAATTGACCGACTTTTCTTTGAGCGATGAATATAGAAATATAGAAACCATACATGTACCATACCAAACCAACCATGTATACCGCTGAGACTCCACAGCAGCCATACTGCCACAAGGAAGAATTGGGCAAATGACTGTCTATTGTCAGCAGTCAGAAATTATCACTGACTGAACCAGAACTTCCACCACTAACACGTAACCAAGCTGACGAAGTTTTCAGACAGCCAGACGAATTCACTATGAAAAAAGGCAGCTATGGTATCTTCTTATAGTAATTATATAATGAAGATAATCATTTACACATCAAATCGAGTATAACAGAGAATGTTCGCATCACAACCAAGCAGTTTAAACTAAAACAGTGCCGTCAATGTCTAAAATATGCCTGTACTTTAAAAGAAATATTTATTCGCGATTATCCGGGGCACTGTATTGATTAAACTAAAGGCTTTGCTCGGACTAAAGAAGAAAATCATCGAAAATTAGCTACAGGATTCTTAACCCGCCTTTTTTTAACTTACCCGCCTGGAGGGTACAAGCATGCCAAGCTACACAGCAAACTCAATTGCGTGTTGTATGCACTGGCACCTCCTGAGCGGTGTGATCGTGTAAACTGCTCATCAACTGTCATGGTTTCATGGTTTATTACAGAATTTAACAGATGGTAACACATCTGGCTCGTGTCAAAAACTTCCAAGAGTGTTCGCGGAAGGAATTCGTAGGAAGGAATTCCACAAACTACGAAAACAGGAGCTACACGACGCGCAGACAACTCGAACATTAATCACGGTTAGACATCTTGGAGCGTCGGAGCCTCGATCGGTTCATTATCTGTCAGCTTTAATCAGGCAGGATCAAACTGTAGCGAACGCGGAGGAGCACTTGTCAACGATATAAAAACATCACCCACTCACTTCGCCTTCCAAAAGAGCGACCCAACGAGGCTGAACAAAAAAAAACACGGCTCCAAAACCTCGGCCATAGTACGCAATGATCTTCCTCATATAAAGTAAATATATACGTAAAACGTGGACGGCGGTTTATACTTTGAGGCTTCCTTTTCATACGATGCGGGCTGAAATTTGATTCTCCCTTATCTCCATACACACACACATATATATATATATATATATATATATATATATATATATATATTGTATATATATATGGAGATAAGGGTGAATCAAATTCCAGCCCGCATCGTATGAGAAAGAAGCCTCAAAGTACAAACCGCCGCCTACGTTAGAACTGAATGCGCGAACCGAATCAGCAGCCACACTGAACAAACTCAGTGGTGTATACTCGTACATAGGTTTGACAGCACGATCTGAGAGGAACGCAAATCTAAGCAAAAACGCGTGCATACGTACGCAGAATTACGTGGTGTATTCGTTTATACATTCATTTAGAAGGGAGGTATTGGTGTCGCATTGTAAATCGACGTATCATTCGCCACCAAGTAAATACAAAAAGAGTCTAAATAAATACGTGAAAGTATACAGCTACAGAACTACGTGTGATTCACTCCCAGACAGACAGACATACTAATCTACATTCGTTTAGAATGGGGGGGGGGTTGTGTGACAATATTGTATTGCCACAATGTTGTTGTAGGTCGACGTACCGTCATCGGTGAACTGCGCGCAGTTCGCCGGTCATCGCGTGACCTTCGCGCCTCCAGGCGACTCAGCAGCGTGATGTGAACCACTTGCAGGACCGAAATGACCAACACGAGAACGACTACCAAGGCCCGCCACAACTGGGGTGCTGAACACGCAACCCCGCGGGCCTTCAGCCGCATCTTCAACGCAACGAACCCACACGGTGGCGACTCCCAGTCAATCAGATGGCTTCAACAAGAAGGCGATTCCTGTTGCGGTTCTCGTTGTTGTTGTTGTTGTTGTTGTTGGTGATGATGGTAGGCATACTATTATTACTGTTGTTGTTGTTGTTGTTGTTGTTGTTATCTGTTCGTCGTCGTCGTTGTTTGTGTTGCTGGTATTCCAGCTCTGCTCTGCTTAAATAAATGGCATTCCTTTTAACAGATGCTGTTGTCGTTGTGGTTGTGGTTATGGCGGCGATTTCTTGAGGATGCACGCTTCAGTGTCACAACGTCAGGCACGTTATCCTCTCAGAATCTATTTCGGTGTTGCCTGTTCTCTAGGTGAGTTGTCACTATGAGTTGTAGCTGTCCTACTAGCAGAAGAGATTGCAGTCATCTTAACCACTGTGGCGTATTCCTGGGTTTTGCCTGGGCCAGCCGGTATCCTTTTGTGGTCCAGCCGTAACTACTCGACGCGCACACACACAAACACACACTTGTATACCATCTTCTAATATAGATCCAAACGAAGAAACTGATCCGGTGGTTTCAAAGCAACAGGCAGCGGTAGCAGCAGCAACTAGAGAACCACAGAGCTAAGCAAATTCACAATTTCTACCACAACTGCCATTAGTATTATGGCTTCTAAATACTGAGACCTGCAGCCACTTCTGAACCGTTACGAACGCTCCTTCCAAGCCATGGATGACGGTGCTTTCACCACAACAGAGGCACAACTGCAATATCGTCTCGTGACGGACAATGGTAGACGATGATTCGTGGGCATTGTGATCCGATAGACCGATCTATCACCACTGATGGGATCTCGCTGTCAGAGGTGTGGATGGATCTTTCTGCTTGTTTGTCCTCTGCTGGAGGGATCTCTTCTTGTTCTTCTTCCTCTCTTCTGCCTTATTTCCCTGTTACTTTTTCTTCTTCGTGGGATCTACTATTATTCGTTTTGTGTGCAGTTACGTGGCGAACTTTTTGCCGGCCGGCTTATCGAGATCTTCCCCCCCCCTCCATCCATTCATCAGTGCAATCCGTCAAAGCGCGCATTTTCGCGCTCAACAACCTACCAACTACGGTTGTTGCAGTTGCTGCTACGTACGTGAATTACGCTAAAAACAAAACCTCAGCCAGCACGTTTGTAGAGGCAGTAGTTTGCAGTGCGAATTTGAATGCAAATTCACTTTCAATGTACAAATCTATATATATACACACATATATGTATAGATACAAGTATATGTATGTGCGTAGCTATATGGCGAGAGATCGAGACACGCAAATCAGGCCCCGTGGCTGCGTCCGGTGCCGAGCTTCTTCTTCTCCTTCTTCTTATGGGGCAACCTGTTTGCCTGCAATCCTCTGAGAGGGTCGTGAAGCAATTTTCCCCACTGTTGTTGTCGGAGGTGGAAGTGATGTTTGTGGTTGTTGTTGCTGTCGTCGTTGTGGAGAGACCTCACTAGCTCACTGCCTCTGCTGCTGATTTTGTTGTTGATACCGCTGGTGTTGTTGCTATGTTGTTGCTAACGGGTAACTGAATAACTATTGTCGTTGTTGTTGTTGTTGTTGCTGTTGCTGGTGGCTAACTGTTGTTGTTGCTGACGGCTAACAATTGTTGTTGTTGGTGGAGGCGGCTAACCGTTGTTGTTGTTGCTGACGGTAAACTGTTGTTGTTGTTGCTGCTGCTGGCGGCAAACTGCTGTTGCGCGAGTGCAATGTTTAGCCATGATGAGACGTCGCCCGTCACGCCACGGCACGCCAGCTCCGCTTCCCGAAGTCACCGGCGGCCATCGCGGCAGGCACCTCGGTGATGACTACGACTGGCCGGGTGGGCCACAGACAGGAGGAATAGTAGAAAGCGGCAGAGCCAGACAGACCGACAGATAGCACTGTCATCCGGCAGCTAGTTGGCTGCGTGCCTCTGCTTCTACCCTCCTCAGGCGGGCGAGCCGTGGGCAAGTATCCGCGCGCACCGGCGCCACCTTCCTTCCTTCACCACCATCACCCACTTGGGTGGAAAGGGCAACCCCAACTACGGTGACGGCAATGACCACGTCGACGACGACGACGACGACGAAGGGAAACGAGGTGGAGAAGGAATAGACGACGACGACGACGAAGAAGAAAATCGTGCTCCTGGGCCGGGCCAGATAGTGTCGGTCGAACGGGCCGCCGCCGTGCGCTGGGGTAGTTTCAGCGCTGGGGGTAGTTTCCGCGCTGAAGGTAGTTGCCGCGCTGGGGATAGTTTCCGCGCTGGCTCGCGAAGGCGCGAGTTACAACGCCCCCAACAGCCACAGCGGCAACGGCCGAATCGCCGAACGCCGACCAGAACTACCGTTACTCCTGCGACTGAGGTTCGTCAAACCGGTACACTGGTACAGAAGATGCCGCTACCGCCGCGGGGGCTTCTGCTGGTACTGCAACAGTGACGGCACGCGGTATTGTCACTCGTAGTTTGACTTCTATTTCTGGTCCAACAATTGCTGTTGTTGTTGTTATTGCTGTCGTTGTTGCCTTTGTTGCGTCTGTTGTTGTTGCTGACCTTGTTGCTATTGGTTCTGTTTTAGTTCCACTATCAAGAGTTAGGCCAAAGCCAGTTTAAGGCTATCATGTCTCTAGCTTCACTCATGCCAGTAACAGCAGCTGTCCCCATTATGCGCTAGGTTGGGTATTCGCGTAATGAAGTTGTTGTTGGTATTGTTGTTGTTGTTGTTGTGGCTGTTATTGGTATTGTTGTGGCTCTTAATATTGTTGATGTTGCTGTGATTGATATTGTTGTTGTTGCGATCATTGTTATTGTTTTTAGTAGCGCCGCTGCTGCTGCTGTTGTTGTTGCTCTTTGAGATCCTGTTGCTCTCGAGAGGCCTTTTCGGCTTCAACACAGAGAAGCAGCACGCTCAGTCAATGAAATCAGCTATTCAACGTTGGTGTACGTTGGCTGATCCCGAAGGCGCCGTTAGCATTATCATCATCGTGACAGAGATTAGGGATAGTCCGTGCGAATGGTAATCGAACACGTCCACAGCCTGACCACCGAACAGGCAAGCGGACCAGAAAAACTCACTGAATTCGCTGCTCCAAACACAGAGGACCGTTAACAACCACATTCATTGACAGCTGTACTACAGTTCGCGCACTTTAATCATCAATCACGTTCACCGGCTCAATCGCACTCAATCAACTCAGCTACGGCGACAACTATGACAACTGTTCTCAACTATTCTCACTGTACAATTTTTGTGCGCGCATATCTCTCTCTCTCTCCGTCTCTTCCTCGCCTTACAAAACAATGTCAACGCTAGCTAGAGTCTAGTCATATGCCATACCACAAATTGCAGATATAAAGATGGGTAAATCAATCAATAAATTGCGCACAGCGCACCACAGCCGACTCAACCGTATCGAATCTGTCCGTAAGTTCGATGCGAGCCGACGAGACAGCTGACAGCTCCAACCGGACTAAACGGCGGAAGCGCGCTGGGAAGTACGGAATGCGCGCCTGCAAACATATATCTATGTTTCACTCTCTCTTTCTCTTATCTCTCTCTCTCCCCTGATCTCTCTCCCCTACCTCTCTCGCTACCTAGCTATTTATCGATCTTAATTCTACATATCAATATAGCTCATATTGCAGGTAAGAACGAAAACCAAATCACATACAAACAATGTATACACGATTGAATGGGTATGTGTACGAAAAAAAAACTCAATGGAACCACAAAACGCAAGCTATACGAGCTGATTTCATGCTTCTCTCGCCCCCTCTCTCTCTTCGCTCTCTCTCTCTCTCTTCGCTCTCTCCCTGTCTCTCGCTGGCGCGCGCGTTCTCACAGAGAAATCGAGGGAGAGCGGCACTCACGTTGGCCTTGCGACCGTTCCGAGCGTTAACGGCGCATCGATTCAGCCCCCTACCCAGGTAGCAGAAACGAACTACTTGCAGCCTACCTACTATAGTGAGAGTAAGTGGCCCGATCATATCGTTTTGCCGTCACAATGATGACAAGTGTTTCGTACAGTCAACAATGACGTGTGCTTCATATGCGGGCGGCGCCGTGCATAGTGGGTCTGTGTGCGTTGAGAGCCGCTAGTTTCACTGTCGTGATCGGCTGACAAAATCGGATGTGTTGTGTGAAAATCGAGAGACGACGGGTGGGTGACCGGCTGTTTCTACCTACATTGCGGTTATCGGATCGAAAGGAACATTGTGACAGAAAGCTGCTGTGACAACCAGCAAACAGCTGGTCGATTCTTCGATTCCTGGTGATCGCTGAAATATTCACACTAGGTTTCAAGGTGAGTCTCGGGGGGGGGGGGGGGGGGGGGGGGTAGTAGTAGTTCTGTGTCACCATTACCACAACACAACGTCTGCAAACAAGACCTTGACAAGCGCCAGTGTTCTCCGAGCCAGAACACTGGCTCGAACCTCTCTTGTGTCTGGCTAATAAATGAGCGATCTTGTCTAAACTCCGGGCCCCAATTAAGACCGCCATGTCTTAGTTGCTGCGTCTTTATTAACAAAGGGTCGTCCATTATTTGCTTGTCAGGCGCGCTCGCTGGTGTTTCGCGCAGCTATCTCCATCATTGTCCTGAAGGCGGTTGTCTGTACTTGACATGATGAACACGAATCGCTTTTTGACAAGTACATTTATGCATTTATATATATATATATATATATATATATATATGTTAAAACCGTAAATGTTACTTAACTGGCAATGGCTAGGAAAATTAACACGTATGTAACATTTGCGGTTCTCAAATATATATATATATATATATATATTTTTTTTTTTTTATTTATATATACACATACATAGGCATTAGAACCGTAAGTGTTGCGTAAGTGGCAATAGCTTTGAAAAATGGTGCCTACATATCTATGTAGGTAAAAAGGTAACTAAATTCGTGATGCTGACGCTGATGCATTCGTTATACGATCATCCATGTTCGTCTGTCTACGTGTCGACTTCTTGCTAGCCTCGCTGGCGTGTTTTCGACGAATAATAATAACATTGGCCAACAGCGATTCGTTAGTGATACCCAATGGTGGTGGTCGACTTGCGTCGAAGGTGGCGGCAACTCGGGCGAATGCAGCAGGACTTTAAGGAAACTGTTCACAAACCACTGCGAAGGCTGCTGCAGCTGCCTCAAAACACCACGTGCGAAGACCACCAGCAAAGCAAATGGGGCACAGTCATCGCATTACGACCGGGGTACAAACTCTGGTTCCGACTCTGGTTCTTTATAGATTTTCTAGTCTGTAACTATACGGTGTCCAAATATAAACAGATAATAAACCGAGAAAATGTCAGCTCATGCTTGAGGAAAGATTGAGTCGACGGTTGACATGGCTATGGTCGTATGATTGTTTGTTGTTGTTGTTGTTGTTATTGTTGTTGTTGATGTTATTGTTGTTGTTGATGTTATTGTTGTTGTTGTTACTGCTGTCGCTATTGTTGTTGCTCTTGCTGTCGCCATTGTCGAAGACGTCTGAGAATCCCAGTAGCTAAGTGCAAGTCAATCGATACAGCAACAACAGCGACAACAATGATTACGGCAACAACAATAACAACAACATCAAGAGCAACAACCTGTACAAGTACAATTCTACTTTGCCAACAAAGAACTTGGCCAACAGTCAGAAAAAAATGCCGTTTGACCGGCAGAAACCGGTTGTTAGCGATGACCGACGTTAAAGCGAAAACTCGCGATAGCATGACCAATCAATAGAATCGATATTATGGCAATTTAATAGCCACGCAGTTACTGATTCTACTGTTGGAGGAGGATTATTGTTGTGAGGGTGCTGGCTGCAATGGGAATGGACGACTTTTGACCATCTCTGTCGACATTCATCGACAATTATATAATGAATTCATCGACAGATATGGGCTAAATTGCTCGTTGCAATAATATTCGATTGTGTGCTTTCAATTTAGCTTAAATGCATTTATTTGTATATGCATATATAGTTGCAGTTGAACGTTGCGAAGACTAAAGTTGTAATTCTCAAATCGGCAAATTGTAGTATCGACCGCCAATTGCCTCGTACGGACGGACTCAGTGATGAGATCCTCAAACCAGGAGTTCTCACAACAACGGTGCTAAGTATCTTCTTCTTCACGAAGACTGAAGATGCGGGACAACTGGGCTTTCCGAGCAAATAACTACAAGGTCGACTCGAAGTCTAGTCGTTGTACATATGTCTTTTTCGGCCACGCAACTATAACGTTCCACTGCCGGTAGTGCTGAATACGTATCATACGTATTTCTTCGAACTAAATCTTCAGAACCCATACTGGTATGTTGAATGGCAATCTGGTAGACTAGAATCAAAACTATCAAGATGATGCCGCAAGATGGCCTAAACTGGTTCAAGCTGCAAGCTCTGTGTACTTTGTCCGGTTGAAACATAGAATCTTCTTGAGTGTGTCGAATTCGCTTGTCTTCCTCGTCACGTGCAACACTTACGAATGATCAACGGACAGATTACCGGTACTCAAAATAGGTTAAATTGATCCTTCAATCACACACAGACTAGAAGTCTCCGAAGTCAAGCGAAGAAGTAACTTAGTTGTGTCTTGAGGCAAAACCGCGCATCCAGTGTTACAATCGCCCGATGGTGTTCTGAAATTGGCGTGCTCCTCTCATTGAAAAATCACGGTGCACTTCTACAAAATTGTACTACAGAGCTACAATCAATCGTTGATACTATGCTACCGTCTCCTACCCAAACTCCCGCGATCCTAACTGCGATCCATGCATATTTATTCATCTCGCATTTCAAGTCTCGATTACTGCATTGCATATGTCGTAGGCGCTTTACCGCTAAATGTTCGTACTATTTGCTTTTGTTGTTTCCAACTACGCCTAGATTATTTATCTGCCCGTACAAAGCGTGTTCGGCGATTTTTTTTTTTGTTATACAGGTTGGGGAAATGCTTTTAGGCACGCTGTGCAGGACTACACTTCGGCTGGTAGCTCAATGACTACCAAAGCCTTTGTATTACTTGCTAGAATTCTCACACATCCTGTCATCTTCCATACCAAGGGTTCTACAGGTGAAGCTAATATTGCTCACAGTTAAGGGGAACGGTCTACTATCACAACATGGCCGTTTTCCGTTAGATCGACCGCCGCCGCCGAGAGCACATCCACCCTCACGTCAATAACTTCGCCAACCAATCGCGTCATTCACAATGGAGTCGACGGCGCGTCGTCGTACAAGCCTCCTGCTTGGCCATCATAATCCCTGTTATTACGTACGCAAGTGTATTCCACGATATAACTCTACTATTTTCAAAACTCCAATATACGTGTGACAGCGCCTTTTGGGACCTAAAGTATTTCTCCGAGCAGCCCACCTCTTGGTACTCTTTCCTTGCCGGGCAGTGAAACACCGTCTGTTCCGGTGTGTCTCAGGTTATCAAGTTGCAGAAAATGCAGACGCCCGAGCTAGTCTTTCCAATCTTCGTCAAATATGCGCCTGAAACTCGCTATGGCCTGTAAGGACCTGTGTGATGTGGTGAGTTAGCTCTCGGCCGGGTCTATCCACCCCAGACCTGATGTCCGGGCCTTGACAGAAAAGTCTGGTTAGCCTTCTTGAATGGCGTCCTACTCACGTTGCCACTCCTCCATCATCGGCGCATCATGGGCGTAGTTATGATCAAACCATGAGGATCCGACCACACAGCTGCTCGCTTGTTGTTCTCTAGGTCCCGTGGGATGGTTCCAGCCCCAACTAGCCCTGCGGGTATGCTGACCGTCCTATAACCGCTGGTGATTCTTAGCGCAGCCACTCTCTGTGTCCTCCGCAATATATCTCGGTTTCGTTGGGTAGCGGTCGCGTGCTGCATACACAAGGGTGAACCGAATAGTGCCACTCATGTCGGCGATTTTTAAGGCGCCGACGATAATGAAGGAGCTACGAGCCTGCATCAAGTTATGTATTAACAATCAAATTATGTGCTCTAAAGCGGTCGAAATATTACGATTTGCCTACGGTGATCAAACAGTGTCCCTGTCTTCGACGTCAGATAACAGAAGAAAGCTTTGAAAAAGTTTGTGAAATCGTACTCAAGAATCGCCGAATTGTTATCAGGGAGATAGCTGAGGTATTGGAAATATGTTATGGATTAGTTGGAGCAGTCTTGACCAATCTTTTGTGCGTCGGAACACTGACAGCGAAGTTCGTTTGATTAATGTTGAACGCCCGCCGAGAAATTCGTTCGAATCGAACCTTCAAACAGTATCAAAAGAGCCCGGGTTGTTTAAAAAAAAGAGCCTAAACTAAAGGGTGTGCATTATGCATTTTTGTTCCTGGTCCCCCTGTAAAAAAAAGACTGCTTTGTAATACCGAATGCCCAATAATGTCCTAAAACTTCTGCAGGCAAGAGAAGGGCATGGACCGCATGCAGTGCCGATGACTGTGAAACTCTAGTAGGTGCCGGCGCATTTACATTGATGCATAGTTTTCGTACCCTTAGCCGAAAAGTAAGTTGGCTGAACTTGCAGTTCAAAAGGTTATTTGGAGGGTAAACTCGTGTAGTCGGACGAAAGTGCTTGTTGCAGCATGGATGCGACGAAATTCAGATATGGGTTGGCTATACGTTGGGACACGTGTCGGCGTGGAAGGCGAGAAGGCCGGCAGAAAGAATTTTCTTCCACGGTGATATGCGTTTTAGTTAAGTTTCGCTATGGCAATGTGTATTGCCGCATCTGTGACAATATATATATATATATTAAGGTCTAAAGCCCCACCTCGTAATAACAGCTACCGAGGTCTGGGTTTTAGATGCCGCGGTTTGCGGCCCGAACAGGGACCCTCGCAAAAGCGCGGCAGGACAAGGTCACCAAATATGACGTCGAGTGCCTATGAGCGGCGCTCCCCGACCCGCAAAAACCTCGCAGATTCGGATCCATCACTATCTCTATGAGTGGTGTATGGGACTCCGAATCTGCGAGTACGCTCTTGGGGCTCGGCGTCACGAAAAGGAATCTTATGGAAATTTCCGTCTTAACGTTGCAAGGAATTTTGAGGATATACCGCTCGCACCGGGTCCATAAGAGCGGGGGCTACCATCAAGCAAAGACACGGGCAGCTGATTCTTAACCTCACGTGACACCTTTTTACCACCATTTTTATTAAGGCGAGCACTGCCGAGTGTGCAAACGTATTGTAAATGATTAATAAATCATCACAATGTTTTCTATATATATATCGAAAATATTGTGATTATTTATTGATCATTTACTATACGTTTGCACACTCGGCAGTGCTCAATATATATATATATATATATATATATATATATATATATATATATATATATATATATATATATATAAGTATATATATATATATACATATGCATATATAATATTTATTGGTTTCAGATGGACATGCGGTGGTTGGCTATCATCTTTGTAACGCTATGTGTGTCAACGATGGTCATAGCTGCTCAGGAAGATTACTACGAGATACTGGGTGTGAAAAAAGGCGCCAGCCTGAACGAGATCAAGAGAGCTTTTCGTAAGCTCGCCATCAAATATCATCCCGACAAGAATAAGGTAGGTGCCAGAAACATCTTCGAGAATAACACCCGGAACAACGCACAAAAACGTGAGCTATAAGTGATAAGTGCACTGGATGTGTCTTTTAACGGTCGTGCAACACCTGTTCGTTTTTTGTGTGTGTTTTTATGGGCTGACGTCGTTTTACTCTCTCTCTCTATCTCTATTTCACTCTCATAAGTTGCAGGGATCGCAACTGGAGTAGCTTAAGCTGCTTTTGTTGTTCATGTTGTACGAGCTATGCACGTAGATATTACTGATATGGAAGGAAACACGAGCTGCTGACAATAAGGAAATGCAATGTATTTGAAGATGGCGTTTTCTTATTTGTCTATTGAAGCGTTGACAATTTGCTTGTCGTTTTGTCGCATATATATATATATATATATATATATAAATATATATATATATATATATATATATAATATATATATATATATATATATATATATATATATATATATATATATATATATATATATAAATATATATATATATATATGTGTGTCCACATGCACGTATGCTCGAACTCTCAGTGAAATGTATATTTTTTATATCTCGTAGAGTTGCTCGGATTCTTATATTTGGGTTACAGGATTTTCTTCTTTGGTATATATATATATATATATATATATATAAGATTTGAAAACAACATTCTTGTAGAGGTAGCTTGTGCGGGCGCAACGAGGGTCGGAGGGACGAGGATATAGGCGAACAGCAGGGCAAGAAAAAGAATGATAGACGATTTATTGGACTTTAGGAATTTCAATTACGCGCTCTCTGCTGCTGCTGTATTGGGCGCTGTCTCGCTGTCTCTTGTACAACTATATAGCGACCGAGAGCCTGTGCTTGGCCGGCGAGAGGTGAAACGCTGAACAGTCTCCTCGGCTCGGCTAGACTGGAGGAGTTTATCCGTAGGAATTCCTTATGGAATTCTTATTAATGCTACCAACGGGCGGGAGCGGTAGCGTGAGAAGAGGGCTACTGAAACCCCGGGCCATTAATGTTCCCCTCCGTCAGTGTTTTCGGGTCTGTAGTGATCTTTACGTAGAGGTCCACAATATAGCAGCCCCAGCCAGAACCCGAACCGGGGGGTCGAGTTGAGCGCGTATCCTATCCAGACGCTTGGTGGCTCAGCTGTACACGTGTCGACGTTTTACTCTCTCTGTAGTGAAGATATGCTCGCCTCGCTAGTAGCTGGCCAGGCTTGTATCAACGTGCAAGCGATCATACTGATCGAACTGATCTTCTTCACTGTCTCTCTATATACGCAGGGGAAGGACGCGGAGCAGAAATTCATGAAGATTGCTCGCGCTTACGAAGTGTTGTCGGACAAGGAAAGGCGCTCCAACTACGACCGGTAAGTTTCTTGTAATTATTATTATTATTATTTGCGTTCTACTTAACTGTCACAATTTTGAGGTAATCGCGTGGACGGCAGGCCTTTACTCCAAGGCACCCACTAGAGATTCGCCACCATTCGCCCAGACTGCCCGTAACGTAACTTGCGGTAGCATTAGAGTCTGATTATGCCACATGTCTCATGTCAACTCTGTGGGTTGTTCAACGTGAGCGCAAAAACTACCATTTATAGAACAATAATATTTCTACTTGTTTGGACGTTGTGAATTATTTCCAAGCTCGTTCTATGTCAGATCTGCGGTTCAGTTATCGGTCGCCACGACTCCTTTTATACTCCCCCCATATTTGCTTTCTGTGAGTTCACGAATTTTATTTTCATTACTTTATTAATCAAAACTTATAACTTTAACTTAGATCTGAAAGAATTGAACGGACATCTTCTAGTACCAGAGCCTCGTAAATCAGCAACTCTACTCCGTACTGTCGATGGGCTTTCTACTAAAATATTGAGCGCAGAACAATATATATATATATATATATATATATATATATATATATATATATATTACCTTCACAATAAAAAAGGCATATTTCCAATTATTGGGTACTAATCATTTTAGTACCTTTATTCAGTGTCGACAAAATCGAACTGTTTATGTAGAGAGATGTAGTTAATGTGTTAACAAGTCGATCTTTAGGAGAAGAATGAAAGCATAGAGCAATTCTAGGTTGTCTAACTTAACGATTTCAATCGGTCAAATTCAATCGATTTTGAATGTGCTGGTTAAACCATCCATTGCTATTAGTTGATATGCTCCGTTTGTCTGAAGGGTATGCCTGTCCCCTGTGGTCTTCTCGTGACCTATCATTCCTCGGCAATAGAAATCATTATGTTCTTTTAAGGAGAGAACGCGACGCAGCTTTTAAGCTCACCAGTGCAGTATAGATTTTTTTTTGACATATAATTTGCATTTGTGAGCTTTTGTCGAGAACAACCATTAGTAGTAATGGTTAACAGCAATGGTCAAGTACCGCTAACCGCAACAAGGTTGAGTGCCACGTCTACAAAGGAGTTGCACTGCGAGAAACTGCGGTGAGACTGAGCGCGAGGGATTGACAACATGAGGCTTAACTACGATTACTACAACTACTGATTAAAAAAAAACTTCATTTATTTTTTAAGGTTATGGTTACAGGGAAAGTTTGTTGTGATATACTACTGAAATGTCTGTGAGTGATCTGTGACTACTGATATTTACTGGTGGTAGTAATAGTGCCTTGTATTCATTTTGATGCCAAATTTTTTTTTCAACTGTTTAATGCTTAGCTAATATTTGCCAGCAAATGGGCATAGACAAGGTAGGTGCGTCCCGAAGCATGCAGTGCTGATGAATCTATTTCTGTCTCACCTACCCTCAGTGTGAGTGTGGTACAAGGCTCGGAAGGTGACTGCTCGTCGGGTAGATTCCGATTCTCGATCTCGTACTTTCTGCTCGGTTGTGCTACGATTCTGTGTCTACCGAGCTTGATTGGGTTTCTGCGGCGGGGAGGACTTCCTAACTGTCAAAGCCGGTGGTCGACGAGCAGAACGCGGCCGCATCTGCCGTTCGGCGGGCGTCGCTGCTCGGGCGCATGTTGCTATAACAGTGTCTGACAAATCTTCGCGCTTAATTGCAGCACGAGTAGCAGCTATTTCCAGCTAAAGATTTTACGTCGCTCGACAGATTGACATCATCGACCGACCGACCGACCAATACAACAGCAATATCGCAGCAAGAGTAACAAAATTGAACACAACAATAAAAAAGTAAACGAAACGAAATCTGTTTTGTCCGGTTAGCGGCCGTGTCAAAAGAGACAAAGTGGAAAATTGAAATCTCCCAACAGGCGAGGGCAGAGTGAGACTGTTGAGACTGAATTGAATCATCGATCGATTTTTTGCACATTTCTTCTTTCAGATTTGTATACTTGTCCTATTACCGCGTCGTGAGCGCATTTAAGAAATAGTGGTGTTAATCGCGTGTCCTTATTTCTTTCTTAGCTACTTCTAGCTTACTTTCGTAAAGTACGAAAATATCTTTAAAGATCGTTTGTCTTTTGTCGTCGACTTAGTCGATCTTTCAAACACAAGACAATTATTACTTTTGCCGTCGGTGGCGGGGGTCGATACAAATTTAAGTCAACTTCACCTAGAGCATAATATTAACGCTTGTAACATATTTTGCATATGAAACGTTTTAATTTCGCCATGTTGAACCTTTTTTAGAGAGTCAGTCTCGTGTTTGTAGTGTGTAGTGTAGCGCGCCAACCGGTCGCGTCACGTGTTTGCTCACGGAATACAATTTCCAATTGCAATATGGCGAATATTCATGGGCAGGAGTACATGCGATAGCAAGGTGGTCATAGGTATCTTGATTGTATTTTAACTGATAATGATACGGTAGATTTCGTCTGAGTGCTGATGTGAGACCAACACAAAATACCACAGCGACAACCGGCTTGTGTTGATAGCGCTTAACACAGTCCCACTACAAACAACACATCGGCTACTGGTTTGTGCACTGAACTATCTCTATTGCTAGGCGTTGCATCTGGTTGTATCGCGAAAAACAATAATGACAATTATCATAGAAGCCGGAATGTGTGGGCTGGGGGTTTATTAAGCATTGATTCATTTATAACGCTGTCTGCATATTTTTTTCTGCAGTTTTAGTAGGTGTATGTTGCATTTCTTGCAAAATGCTCTCCACCATCTCATGTTGATGAGAATCTGATCTAGCGTGACCGAGAAGATCGGGTTTCTATAGTACAAATATAATAGAATACTCCGCACCTTAAAGCGTCGAAGCGGGTCACTGAGAGACGAACATGCCCAAGCGTAGTCAGCCAACCCATCACGATATCTACTGTGTTGCATCGGTCGCTAATGCCGATTTGCTGTGTTGTTAAGCAATATCTTGAAAGAAAGAGAAATATAGTGCATTGATGAAGGAAGACCAGTAACGCGAATTTTTGATGGATAACAACCTTTGCTGTTTGGGCCAACCCAAAGTATGGAACGAGGACACCTTCATATCAACATATATACTATAAAAACAATTTAGCCTCCCATGCGTGAAGCTAGTAGACATGATCCCACAGCGCATACTGCAGACTGACACGCGGTTGTTCTGGGACAATCAACTAGCACAGCATGAGCCTGAATTTGTCGAATCGAATTGTCCATTTACAACATTACATTCAACGAAGTATAATGTGTTAAGTGACGGAGTAGGCATTGTTCTAGTATCTTGAATGCACATTAGAAAAACAATTCGTTTCGTCCAATACACGTGCTCTTTTAAACGAGATGCAAAAGCTAAACCCCAATAATAACTATGTTTTCTAAGACTAGAACCTTTTAGAGAAGACATCAGCTTAAGTCACACGATCAGTCGCCCGACGACATGATTCATTGAGATTGGCCATACTTGTTGGGGCGCCAAGGTTCTAAATATGGCTGGAAACACCAAAACAAACATGTAGATTTGAGCGTGCTCATGAAGAACAAAAATGGTAAACCAAACCGCTGTGAGCAGGCGACCATGCTGTCACAAGGGATCTTGGGATAACCCTAGATTTATCTTCTTTGTCCGGACCTCTGTGCATTGAAGATATACCTCGCGGCGATTCCGAGTCCCTAGGGGACAGATGATCCCCTATAATTAAAAACAACGTCGTTAACTATTTTTGAAAAAAGTCGATTCTGTCTGGTTCACGGACCGTAATGGAATTGTAGCTTTGTTTTGTCTGGCCTTCGGTTCATTGAAGATATACCTTCGTTATACCCACGGTGATTCCAAGCCCGTAGAGGGCGGAGCAGCCTAGACTTAAAAAAGGCCTTATTTTTTGCGGCTGGTGTTGCTACAGAGAATAGACCTTAGGGCTTCGTAAATGCCAATAGACCAATAAAGGTCAGTAAAAACTAATTGCGACGTAGCAGATTTGAGGGAAAAACTATGTTTAGAGCAACACTGAAAATTGCCGTACTTTTAACACACACTGCAAAGAGTGAAGATGCGGCTGTACCGATGTCTTTGATCAATGTTTTGTCACCAAAGAGTTGGCAGAATGGCAGACGCGCTTTCTATGCACCATTGCCCCTGGAATGTTGACTAGCGTTTTCGAACTTTGGAAAATGCCATTTATGTGGTGGTAGACTTTCGGCATAGCCAGCTTTCGTTAACAGCAATTAAATTATCTCCTTCCGATGTTTGTAATCGAACAAAGCTCGAAACCGATGGACATGCATGAGTGCTTTATTTCTATCAAATGTGGTCGAACGTCTTGAGGTTTTATATGAAGCACTAAAGCTGATTGTTGGTGGTGCAAACAACGAATGCAACGCGCATGCACTAAACATGGACTAAGGAGGTGCCTATGACTTCAATTGTAGGTTTGTGCTTCGTTGTTAGTGCGAAATGACTTATTTATTGGAAGACCCAAGGAGTAGACAATTCAGACAAAAATCACGAGTCGCCGAAACGATCCAAAGACGCTTTTAAGTTCGGCTTTTAAGTTCTACTAAACACAGTGGAGACACCGGGGCTCTGGAGGTATTCTAGGGCGTTTGGGGGTTTATCGGCACTGTAGGGATAGCAAAAAATCGTCATTGTCAATGAAAGCCCTGAAATGAACTTGTTAGCATCAAACATTTATTCGTGCGTACGTGGGAAATATCGACACCGATGGTAGCCATGGATGAAGGCAAGCATTACAGCAAAACGATGATCAAGCCCTCATATGAAAACTGGCACTGCCACCACAAACTGCCACACATAGGTGCGCGGGTTCGAGCCCCACCGTTGCACATTTGTATTTGTGGGGGTCCGTCTATGAAGCAATGTGAAAAACACCGTGGACGTTAAATATTGGCTGGGAGTCAGCCCGAAAACTTTAGACAACAATACAAAAGCATCGACAACCACGAAAATGCTGTTGTGGACTATGATGTGATTCATTTTCAAATTGTGTAATATTTGTTTGCTAGGTCGATTTTCAATAACATCCTCTTTGGCTTTTTCGATCGTTGTTTTAAGCTTTGGAGACACCGATGAAGCAAGCAGCAACAGCTACCGCCAGCAGGACGGTGGCGACGCCTTTGGAACCAGATTCAACTTTAACGAATTCTTCCGGCATTTCGACGAGGCGCAAAAATTCCACCAACGTCATCATGGAGAAGGCCACGACGCGCATTTTGATGCGCACTACCAGGCGCATCATGAAGCACATCAACGAGGGGGCGGTCATTTCGGGTAAGCGATCGAATTTTGAAATGTTCCAGGCTTTATACGCTTTGTTTCCAGTTTGTATGTAAATATATATATATATATATATATATATATATATATATATATATATCTATATCTATATTGATTACCAGTAAATATCTTCTTTGATGATGCCACAACAGCCATACCCAAAAATCCAACAGCGTACCGTTCTTTTTTACAACTTCAAATGAGGATTAGGTGCACAAGAGTGTTTTAAAGAGCTTCGACCGAGCATTGACGATGAAGCCCTAGTCCTGAGAAGTGTATACGGATGGTACGAAAAATTTAGAATTAGGCATTTCAATCTGCGACAAATCCCATGACGGAAACTCACTAATTGCAATGGATGACGAAAATGTGGCTCCTGAGGAGGCAGCGATCGATGAAATCTTAAGCATAACACATACATCGCTAAACTTTAGGATTGGATTCCATGTACTGAAAATAAAAACAAAACTGAGACGAATACGTTTCGATTTGTGCGAATTGATATTCAAACCATTGGAAACATCGAAAACAACAATTTGGAGGTGTGCTTTGATGCATGGATACACCGTCCCAATAAATGTATAGAATTGGTTAAAATCTAAATAATGATTTTGTGTGTGTGGGTTATACGTGTTGTGTCTGGGTTATACGTGTTGTGTCTCTTGGCAGATTTTCGTTCGGCAATCTAAACCTGGATGATCTCTTCCACGACGACGATGACGGCGGTGACGCATCTTCAGGGCATAGCTTATTTGGCGACTTCTTCGGCGGAGGCGACTCGTTCTTTGGTGACCTCGACCACATGCGACAAGTGTACTCCAGCCACAGTCGGGACGGAAGCGGGACGGCCGGCCAACACTGCAAGACTGTTACTCAGCGACAGGGCAATATGGTGTCGACATACACGACGTGCTCGTAAGCGCATCATCCCCAATTCGCCGGCCACCGATCAAAGCCTGCATCAACGAACGCTACGAAGGCGCGCTTGAAGGACCGAACACCACAGCAAGAACGACAGCCGCGACTCAGCCGCGTTGTCTCGCGCGTTCTCGATACCTAACGCACGTCCGTTTGCCCATCATGATCCTAGCCATAAGTTCACGCGCTGTACACAGAACTTGTGCTGACGAACAAATGACGATCATAATGGATCGTGTATGTATATTTTTATACGTATAAATAGAGAGCTAGCGAGTGGTTAGCGTGATCTCTTCGGAGGGCTTCGGCCTAATCTCAGTACTAAAAGTTAGAGAAACAAAACGAGAAAGAGAACAGCTAT
The DNA here is from genome assembly GCA_003439945.1 of Dermanyssus gallinae. Taxonomy (NCBI): domain Eukaryota; kingdom Metazoa; phylum Arthropoda; class Arachnida; order Mesostigmata; family Dermanyssidae; genus Dermanyssus; species Dermanyssus gallinae. Next base: position 825,423 of record QVRM01006230.1, on the reverse strand, counting down.
TTTATGGTGAGCTAGTCCAGCCTGCTGAGATGTGGTGCGATTTTGGCTTCTTTGCAAGACGTCCAGATACAGTGGCTATCTACTTGACACCTAAGGTGATGCGAAAATTGCTACAGCTTACCTAACGTAGGGAATAGATTTTTTCTAGAAACGATAAATTACGAATCGACGAACAACGCTCGATAGCAGCAGCAACAGCAGCAAACACAATAAGAGCAATATGATATCCGTTATACCACCTTTTTACATAGCTAACAATATCTAGTATGTCTAATATTGTTGTTCTTCAAATTTGCATATATACCTCGTATAGAAGTGTATAGTACTTTTTGTATGAGGAACAAAATCAAATTGATTGGGCGGGAAAGTTTCTGAACAGACACACTAGACATATTTCCGTGCAATGTTATGGCCAATCGTACCTTTTCCACTTCAAGTACGACGTTGAAAAATACATTGTTATATATATACACATATATATATAGATAATAATATATGACTTTGAAAAATACATTGTTTATATATATATATATATATATATATATATATATATATAACGTTTTGTTGTTATCTACTGCGGTTGCTCTAATCTGAAATGCAGCCATGTTAAGACCTTTCACGAACAGACGAATATACATCAGTTACTATAGTTCCATGTTCGTTGCAAAATAAACACATGTGGTACAAGTTATGGTATTGCTCCACCCGCTGTATGCAAATATACTCTGTTGCACCGTCGTTCCGTTAAACGATTTAAAGATAAGCGATTATCATGGCTCGTTAACTATTAGCTTTCAGAGTCTTAACTCGATTTATGAAGATCGAGCATATTCCTTTGTTACTTGGTCTACTGTGCTATATTTGTATGTGTGTAAGGACAATAAGAAACGTCGTTACCATATATTATGTAATTAACATTTTTCGGATTCAATCTTTAATTATCCAATTAGCTGTTGAACGTGTTCAGTTGGACGTTTTGTACGCTTTTTCGACAGCTCCCTTTTGCTAAACTTTAACCAGGAGGGTAATTACCCATAAATTTCACTGTGATTTTCTCTTTCGCAGATCAGTGGCTTCTATGTTAAGCTGGCGGAACAGATCAGTAGGTACTCACTTCTAATATTATTACTTTACGCGTTCGACGTTTCTTATTTGTTAATGGTTTGTTTTTTATTTCATATGCTCTCCAGTGCTCTCGTATTTTCTAGTGCTATACAAATGTGATACCTGCAAAATGAGACAAAATGGCCACCGTACTTTATAGATGCAAAATGTCTTTAATGTATAGAGTTTGCCATATATGCTCAATCAGTTGTTGTATAGAAAGTTGATTAAGTTTTAGTAGATCAATAAACTTGAGTGATCGAACACACAGTTGGTTCTACTAAATAAAAACAAACACGTAGGTAAACATTATCACACCAAAACAGAGAACAGGGAACAACGCAACGGAATGTAAATAGGGCAATGCAACGTCGTCTGAAAGTAAACCGTGCAACATTAATGTAACTAACTTTTCTGTCAATGAAATAAACGGTTGTAACGGCAGGTATTGCTAGGTAACCCAAATGACGAAGAAGAGACCATGAATACCCCTTTCCATCGTAGTTTTTGTCTAGGATTTTCACGCAGGCCGTGTCTTTGGATATCACACTAGCACGAATAAGACCATGAAAACAAGAGAAGGCCCTTTGGTATGAACCTAGTGCGTGGTGAATAAATTTCTCCGCGGTTTCTGAGAGCCATGTGCGTCTTGCGGTCTGAAAAATAGAGAAGCCGGGTTCCCTACGAGCGAAACTAAACCCAAATTCCCAATTGTCGGAATGACTATATTTCCACCTTCCAGACAACGTCACTGTGAATCAATCAATGTAGGCCAGAGCAATTAACTTTACATATAAGTAAACATCTGCGTAATGAGATGAGTTTACGGCGCTCTATTTTGCCGGGCGCCATTTTTAGTTCTATGTCATTTACAGAAGATTGTCTCTAGAATTTAGTGAATTAGGCAGCAGAATAACGCCTGTGCGCTTAGTGCAACTTTTCTCGTCGAGTAGTCGCATGCAATAAAGCAACATCTCACAATTGAAAGAACCTTGAGACCACTAAATACCGCGGATGAATGTTCGTACTATAAGGCATGCGTAATGGAACGAGTGGCATCCTTGTGAAGATACTAAGAAATGGAATGTAATTATTTATCTAAAAGCAAGGTGGTTGCCAATGGAGCTAGCACCGATATATACGGTGCCTTAAACATATACGCTAAGACACGATTCAAGGTAGGTTGAGGCCTGCAATGTGCAAATTAACGTAATACATTCACCTACGCTTGCCAGAGCGGAAGGATAATTATCAACCTCCTGTTTCACAGCCTTCAACTTCCGACGGAACTTCAGGGACGCGAGGTTCTTGTTATGTTAGCACGGAAGCACTTGCCGGTACAGGCGTCTCTGTATGTGTGTGGCCAAGGATGCGCCCCGCGTCGGCAGCCGACAACTAGTTTGTGTAGGTAACTAGATTTGCATGAATTAACGCGGGAATTAGGGCTGCCGAGATTAACTTCTGACGTTGAACAGAGCAATCACGCTTTGAATGCCGTCATTACAGTTAAGGCTGTGGTTAAAATAATGTACAGGTAAAGGCGGGCGAAGCCCTAGTTTACACACACCCGCTACCTAAAACCAGAGTTGCACCACCAAGCAAGTTGAAAACTAACCGTGCAAAAACGGCGTAATAAGGAAGCAAAATGCCTGCATAAGGGAGTATACGCAATAACGGAGGCTTAAATAAAGCCAAGGTGCAAGGAGGCGCGTCTTGCCAGATAATGCGGCAGCCAAGAATCAAATAAACGTTAGGGATTTCAGCAAAAAAAGATTGTCTCTAAGAGCGGACGGAAGACCGGCATGGACATAGATATCGTGATCTGACCTTATACAAGGACATAAAAACTGCTCGTAGATTCTTGTCCCTGGGTGATACCGTGACTGAAGATCTTCAAGCAGGACTCGGGCGGACTTATTGATCCTTATGCTCACTCTGTTTAGTGATAAGCGAATGTTTCCATGCCTTTTCCGGGTAGTTAGAAGAACTGTCTCACCTTTTTCGAACGCTAGCTCAGGGCAATGCCATACCGTACAGTCATGAACCATCTCTATGGGCGCCTGTGCTTTTTCCTGCGGTGTGTCCTCCTTGCGTACTGTGACCAGCATGGCTAGGTCGTTCAGCGATCATGTGGACGCCTTCCAGCTTTCAGCTTTCTTGACAGCTTTCACCGGGTACATCCCGTTGTGAGGTTTGGGGTATGTCTTCCTCCCCGAGGCACACCTGTGGGCGGGTAGGCTTCGCGTGACCAAGGAAGAGTCGCCTTATAGCGCACTTCACTAGGTCTTTTGAAAGCGCTGGCCGTGGTCTCCTTAGTTTGTCCATAACATATAAGGATTTGCCCTAAAGCTTTATATCTCCTTCTAGAGCTCTCTCTATTTGATTTTGTGATGGATTTGATAGCCTTCTTACTAAGTGAAAGCCCTTTTTGCAGCCTGCAGCGCTTCCTAAACTTTTCCTACCCTCGTCATTTCTCCTCTGGCACGAGTTTACATCCTGCACGCCGCATGACATGCACTTCTCTGGTGATAGGGCTTCTCTCACTGCAGCTGAGTGATGCCTTAAAAATGGCAATAACCGTTCTGAGAAAATATAGTTACAACGCAAACACCTTATATTGTTCAACAAGTATTTATTAACATAATTTCAACATACTAGGGTTGTTTTTTTAAAGCACACAACAAGTCTTCACATCGTCTAGTAGTTGTTCGCAATGCTGCTATTATTGTTGTTACTGCTGCTATGGTTGTATATGCTAGTATTGTCGATGTTCCCGTGATTGTTGTTGACTCTGGTAAAGCTGTTAACGTTGACACTTGTTGGTGTCCCATCATAAAGAGTTGATATTTTTATCATTCCTACCTATACGAATGTATCTCATTACAATAAAGGAAAGGCGTGTGGAGTCGACACTTTTGCCTAGTTCGTGGCGCAAATATCCGCAGCTATATGATACTGTTGCTAATATTTAATACAACCGATGGTTGGTTTACAATAATGCGCATATTGTTGTTAATATTACTGTTTTGACGACATCTAGCGAGAATCATATTCAGAGGTATAACGATAATAATAAAAAAATTGATTAAATGTGTAGCAGATTTGCTTGCCTGGCTCGGCATTGGAAATTTGCTCAAAGGGATCTCCTGAGTGGCGCATATATATATATATATATATATATATATATATATATATTATTTTTACAATGTTTCAAGTCTCCATCATTCGTTCGCGATATAAGCTCAAACTCATCAATCGATAATTAAGTCATAGCTTCATCATTATTATCCTCATCATTGTTATGTTCCCTAATTCATTCTGTCGGTAGTTTGCCATCGAAGTAGTCTCTTGAATAAAAATTACATACGTTTTTAATCAATTATCAATTTTTAGTCAAATTTTCACTGGACAACCACGACGTTTGACTTGATACTTGCTCTCGATATCTGCTGACGGGACAGCGTGACTAAACCAGTTCGTACCGGCGTTCGTAAATAATAATGTACCAGAACCTAATGACTTGCAGCTTATGCTCTTATTTCAGTGTACAAGTGTATATACGAAGGTGGATCGAAAAGTTCTGATACATATTTATAAAAATGTAATGAGTTCCGCCCGCTGCAGTGCACTTGTGCCACATTCTTTCTCACTCTTCGAGTTGGGTTGCTCCTGCATTTTTTTTACCTCTTCTATAGTCTCGAAGCGTTGTCCCTTCAATTTTTTCCATCCGAGGCTACAGTAGAAATCGCATGGAGCTAAGCCCGGCGAATAGGGAGGTTGGGGATATGTATAAATCAAAATGTTCATAAAATAACCCAAAATCAGTTAGGATGTGTGCACCGGTGCGTTGTCATGAGGGACGACGATCCCAGAGTTCAGGCCTCTTGCCTCAGACGTTCTCGTGCAATATTTTTAAAATTTCGAAGTAGTGTTTCTTATTGACCACAGGGCCAGGTGGCAAACATTTGTGGAAGATGATTCCCTTGTAGTTGTAAAAAAACTGTCAAGAGAATCTTGATTGTTTTTGATCTGGATCTGCTCTGTCTGTTTTTTTTTTCGATTAACCTTCTCCGTAGAAGCTCCACTTGGAGAAACGGACTTTGGTCTCGATGTCGTAACCATATAGACTTGACTCGTCTCCTATAATTTGTAAAGAAATCCAGTTTTTTTGCTACCTGCCTGAAGATTCAATTCGGACCTTTCCCAACGGACGTTCATTTGCTGGAAATGTTTTTTTTTTTGGGCATTTTTGGAGCAAACTTTCTGCCAGTCTTCTGATGCATAAAATATCGGTCAAGACTGTTACGACGGATGCCTAA
>QVRM01006230.1:642500-815000 GCA_003439945.1 Dermanyssus gallinae | reverse complement strand
CAATAAATTGCACCCGTCAAAACCATCCTTCTTTAAAAGAGGTTATTTCCTACGGTGGAGTCCAAATCAGCGCACGATTGCGAACGGGCCAGTACAGCCTGCGCATTAAAACCTACATGCAACACCCGGTGCAGTATCTCTGTCTTCCAGAGGAATGCCAGCAATGCTATACCTGGAAAACATGTGTTGTCAAATACCCCAAGAGCATTCGTATATTATATCTGTTTTTGCCGCTAACATAACGTCACTACTGTATGCAATGTTTTCGATTAGCTAAATATCCTACAAAAGTCAGAGGGAGTTGACTTACACACGCCTTAGTTACAGACGTCGTGTTCGTCCATCGGGAGATTTCCTTTATCTGACGAGTACGATGCCAACCACATTAAAATCGCCAACGCTCTATGATAAAGCTAAACTTACTTATTGTTAAAGAAGCTTCGGCTAATTTAATCGCGGCGCTAGTATGTGTTTCACTATCACTAGACATGTTGAATTCGGTGAGCGAAATTTATTTATACATGGCATATACCGTAAAGTAGTGCATTCAAGTACGTATATATATATATATATATATATATATATATATAATAAAACACACGTAAAGAGCGATAGTTTACGTGCATTTGTAAAAAGTGGATTCTTGTTTTGGGGGGTCGCGTACAAAAAGCTTTGTTTATTACGTTCAGAACCAGTTTTGTAGAAGAGAACATGGATCCGGGCTGACTCGATTCGTCTCGACCATTGTTCTTGTTTTTATATTTTTTCCGCCTTTTGTGAATTCTTTTCTGGTGGTTGCTCCCCAATTTCATCAATCTCGAACGAGAAAGAGAGAATGAGAGTAAACGGTTAAATCTCCCTAGTGTTGAAGGCCCGCAACAAAAATGTATGCGGAACTCATCACATATCATCGACACGTATCATCAGACGAGGCAGAGGAGCTTAGTGCGCATCAAAGTCCTCAATAAACACTATATATATATATATATGTGTGTGTATGTGTATATATGTATATGTATCGCTCCTGCAATGCTTGGTACACTATCTGTGTTAATTCGGAATACATGGAATGCACAAAATTCGTACAATATCCGCTTATCGATCACTCGTGGCCGGCACCCAGTTGCCATGTTGGCCAATTTGTCGTGAATAATACCACTCAGTAGCTCAGAGGGTAGGCTGTTCCAAAATTCCACTTGTGGTGGTGTCGTTACACTTATTTATCGTAGTGTCCCTGCCATGGCTTGCCTCATCCTCGCCTGTTTCTTCGTCAACCTTGTCAACATTTTATCCTCCCCCCCCCCCCGGCGTCGCCGTCCAGGGGGTATATAAACAAGCAAAAAAAGCGTTAACTAATATCTGTTGTAGATATGAAAAATATGAAGCTTCCGCTGGCGACCTCGGCTAGGTTCGCTGCGAACGTTTGCACAATTGAGTGGTCGTCGCCGTCGTGTTCTCTGACCAACAACATTTACAGTAGTAATAGAACTCATCACCATTACCATTCTCAGCACAATAATATATGATCATCTCAAGATGTATATGTATATGTGTGTGTATATATATATATATTTATAATATAAATATTTGTAGTAATATTAATATAGAGATGTAATAACAACAAGTATATGACGGAGGTCGTTGCCTGGCTACTACTTCGACTTTGCTACTACTACTACTACTAGTACTGCCTCGTTAGTACTGCATCTTGCCTTGAGTTCAAGTGGACTAACTAAGGCAATTGCCCGAACGGGGGTTGTCGCTGACTCTCCCCCACTCGGCTGTCACATCACTGTCAGTAGCTGTACGCATAGATGATAGCTTCACACAATTGCAGCAACGACAACAGTCTTTCCTGTGCTTCTTGTAACGAAAAACAGCTCGTTACAAAGTAGTTTTTTTTATCGGATTTGTGTCGTTCATCCGTTTCTATATATATATATATATATATATATATATATATATATATATGACTTCAGCAATAATAAACGCCTAAAAAGGAAGCAAAAACGGCTGTGTTCGGGACAGATGTTGTAGGTTGTTTTTTACTGATTGTGTCGTTTTTGGTTGTTATTTTTTGCTTGTTTTTGTCTGTTGTGGAGTAACGCGATAATGTTACCAGTTGTTGCTGCTGCTTTATGGCTCTTGCTGTTATCGGTTGTTGTGCATCTAGTCTACACTGTCAATATATATATGACGGCAACAGGGCGCATTTGTTTAGGCACGTGAATAACTGATGCCTAAACTCCAGATTAGCGGCGAACAGTGTGCGAGCTATTTTTTTTGTTTGTTTATAAATATGTGCATATATGCACACGTTTACTTCCACGTATGTTCACTTGTTCTACTGCATAGCATTCGCGTTATAGACCGTTACTTCTGACAAAAAAAAATGGAGAGAAGTGTTATTCTCAACAAGTCTGTGTGACACTTGTTGTAATGGCTCACACTGTTTGCGATACGATGATAGTGACGTTGTTAACGTTGTGGCCGTCGATTGGTCTTGCTACTGTAGTTGTTTATTGATTATGTGTCCTTTTTAAAATGTTGTTACTGGTGCTGCTGCTGCTGCACTTCTTATCGCAATGTTGCTCGAATCGTGCTGTTATTATCTGTGAATGTATGTATGCCGCTATTTGCAGCGGCTATGCCAATGGCTATGGGTTGATGTTGTTCGCTTTCGCTGTTATTGTTGCTAGTAGTAGAAACCGCGAATGTAGATATTGCTGATGCTTCTACTTTTGTAGAAGTTTTTCTGTTGTGACGTCGTTATCATCCTTTGTTTCGTTCTTGTTGTGGGGGTCGCGTGTTTGCTACAAATCCATATACGTGTATGATGATTTCTATTCATATTATATAAAGTTGGCACTAGTCTTTGGTGTCTCTCTCTCTCGCGCGCGCTCAAGCCCTTTCACTCTTTCAATCATTCTCTTGTTGTCTCCAATCATCGTATTGTCGTCGACGTGATTATGACATCAGTATAGTAGCAGTAATCAACAAAAGCTGTGCAAAGGTTCTACGAATAGTATACTGATAAATTGCTGTCATTACACAATATATATATATATATATATAGAAATAGGCCTTCAGCAGTGTGCCAATGGCTGCTCACCAGGTTGTAACCTGGCTGGATGCACAATCCGCACGATATTTATATCTAAGCAAAGTGCGCTTAACACCTATTGTTTCCTATTGTGCCACGGCCGCAACAAATTGCTTCGTTTAATACGTCTTCCAGATTATATATATATATATATATATATAGTGTTTGTGCTTTTTATTCGGAGTTGCATCTTGATGCTCTACGACCGGGTCACGCATGAGACTCCGTTTTAGTCTTAGCTTGTTTTTTCCGTTGGGGCAAGTTCCGATCGCAGTGTTGTGGCTATCACCATTACTCAAGTCAGCTTATTGACGTAGTCTAGCTCGTAGGTATGCGTACTAGCAAATTATGGCCTTCAACTAGCTCAAGTAGCGATACTAGTCGTTAATTAGCTGATTTGTCTAACCCCCCATCAAAAATGGTATCTGTTACACGCTGTCGAAACGGCCAACAACCAAATGCAGTGACAGACGCCATACTGTAACAAACGAAATAGCACTCCTAAGTGTGCAAGCTTTTGCTATTGCTGTTGTCATCGTCGTCGTCTTCATCGTTGTTAGTGCAATTGTTGGTGTTGTTAATGTTATTTTTCTGACCGTAAAAATTACAGTCAAGTTTTGTTGATTTTTTACAAACATTCACTCCCCCCCCCGTGCTTTCTCTAGTTAGCTCTTCGCTACCCTAGAAACGACCCAAGTGCACCAGTGGTGTGAAATGTTACACGTCTCGATTGTAAGAAGCGTCCTATGAATGTTGAATGTAGCCACGGTTTTCAGCGTAGCTGCTGTTGCCAGCGATTTCTGCGATATTCGCAGTTCTCGTCTGTGGCCTCTTGCGCGACCTAACCTCGTAAACTTTGTTAGAGCGGCACACCTGTTCCACTGGCCACTTACAATCGTATAGTATTCATCGTAATAACAGTTTGTTATGTTATATAATATTTGCAAAAACAAAAGCCTTTAGGAGAAAATAATGATATGTTGTATACTCCTCCTCTTCATCGTCAGGATACCGATCTACTTCGTCTCAGCACTCTGATCTCTCATCAGCAGCAATGTGAATATATATAGAAAGAATGTATATAGATATACTTATATAATATAGATATATGAATATATGAGAATCTAGTAGTGAACTGTGTCGTCGTCAGGCGAAGTCGACTCCCTCGACCACATGCAGTTGTTTTCTTTTATTTTCCTTTCTACTTTTCTCTGTTTTCTTTACTTTTATATGATCTTAATTCGTATGACAAGACTTGTTGCAATAACCTCAACGCTTACCATCAAAGTACATCTAAACGTCATACTAGTGAAATATAATAGATGAGTGAAAAGACAAAATACGCTGAAGTGTAATCTTTGTATATCAATAATAATAGTAATAACAATAATGGTGGATAGTTGCAGAACACGCAGATCCGGAGAAGCGAAGAAAGTATCTCTGCTGTTGTCAAGGAGCTACCACTTCATGCCTATTGCTTTGGTGTTGGCACCGCGAAGTTTTTGAGGGATATCGCAAAAAGTACGGAGGACCTACGCGAAGCGATGTTTCTGAGGCAGATGATGTCATTGGCTGTTTGTAGAGGGAACATGGCTTCTACTATAGGCGCCATAGGCTGACACGAAATCAACTGATAACGGTAAAAACGTTCACTCAACACAATTGCAAGAATGGAAGACTAATAAAGAATAGAAATAACAATAATATCACTAGTGACAAAATCACTTGCCATAACCACTAAAAGATAAATACTAATAACGATAACAACAATCGGTAACAATAATAGGAGTAGTAGTAGTAGTAAGCAAATAGCAGTAATAACGGTCGACGCGACAATGTCAACACGACAACGGTAGCTAAGGTGGTAAGCGTATCCAACGTACTAATATGCATTGCGATATATTCCATGGCGAGTTGTGTGTGTAGCAAAGAACACAGCAGCAACCGGAGCTGTATGGCAGCTGACTTGCTGCTTTCACTACATCCGATCGTCATCGTTATTTTTAGTTCAGTCAGCAGCAGCACCTGATCTCTCTCGTCGATATACTTGTTGCCATTAGACCAGCAAACTCAAATCACTGGCGTCGTAGAACGTCGTTCGTATTGTGGTCGTCGAAATGCTCTTGCGGACTCCCTCTCCCCCAGCCTAAAGTGACGGTGAGTGAACAAGTGAATCAGAGGAGCAATGCTTGCAAATGCGCTGCGTAGCAAGCAGCAGCCTATACAGCTGCTGCTGCTGCCGCTGCTTGTTGAGCTGTACCCGACCGCAACCATCGGCGTGCGTTGTTGAATCCATCGATGTTGAACATCGTCGGAGACCACCATTCGTTGGTGCCGCCTGCGAAAGACAAATCCCCCGTCGACGTCGTCGTCTGCGTAAATTCCTCGTTGTTAATTCTTTTTTTGCTACTCGGTTCACAATTTCCTCTGCTCTCTCTCTCTGTCTTTCATAATTATTATCTTGTGCTCTCTCTCTCTGTCTGTTTGTCAAACCTCCCTGTTTGACCTAAAGGACAGAGGCTGTTCTCGAGTAGAAAAACGCTTATGCGTTCGGTCGGTGGCAATCGACTCGTTCGCATCTGCTCGTCGAACGTCTGTCTAGTCGAAGCCCACAGCCAAGGCAGCCGTTTAAGGAAAACGACGTTGCAAGGCCGATTCTAGCAAGCTACACCAGGCAACAATACTCACCTAATTTTGTTCGCCAATCTCACTGTCGCTATCGGTCGTGGTGACAACAACAACATCGGGATGTGAATCGTGGCGCGACTGCATGCAGTAACATGCACCAACAAGACGACAGAACGCCGTTTTTCGCCAGTGAACAAGTCATAGCAGATAAGATCAAGAAATTGCATATACGGATACACGCTGAAATATTGGTGTATCGTTAAACATTGTTCCATCTCCCGCGTCTGTTTATCTCACTGTCTCATTACGCTGACGACTGTGTTCTGTGATTTGCCGAACCCACGTCGCGGCCGACTTCGGCCGTCAGCATGTATTACTCACAATGGCTTATCGCTTCCCCACACCCCTTTCGTTAGACATGCCACAACAACGCTGCTGTAGCTTTTGAAAAGACTCATCGTTTGGTTCTTTCTTCCTCTATTTTTTTTGTTTGCTTGTTTATACTTCGTCGGTATAGCAATAGATCATATAAATATTCATAGTAATATTAACAATAATATTAGTGTATATTATCAAAGATGACTATCAGAGCTCGACCGTGCACCTGGCCAGTTCTAAAAGTAGAATGGAAGCTGGCCTCAGTCAGCTCCACCAGCCGGCCAAGAGACCAGCCTACATTTGTTGAAAACGAATACATAGACCGAGACACACATAAACACACACATACTCACATATATATAGATAGGCCTGTGCGCACAAACCCTTGCCTTTCCGCTCTACACCACAAAAAAGGGAAACCAATTTTCTGGGCGACAACAGTGCGCACAATTAAAATGTTGTTACCAATTTCGCACGCACTCCGCGTCGACGCTTGCTTGGCCTATTCAATCACTGGCTTATAACTAAATCTCAACCATAAGCTGTCGGCCTGCGAGCCCTCTTCTCGCGTTGCTTTTTTCCTACTCCATCGATGGTGTGGCGCGGACAGAAACAAGCACACACACGCACAAACACCTTCATACATTCCGTACACAAAAACGGTACTAACACAAGTATGTATATATATATATATATATATATATATATATATATATATATATATATGGATGTATAGGTAGATAAATTGATAGGCAATAGATAGGATGGCTCTGTTCGTCCGATCGTGGGGCACGGAGACCCTACGATTGGTTCGTCTTACAACGTATTCCCTATCTACTTGTCCGCTGTTAATTTCCTGTTAGTTAATTAGCTGTCCCATTCTCATTTGACCCCCGCACGATCTCTCATATCTCGCTCTCTTGAATAAATTCTTGTTACTGTTATCTCACTTCTCCTCGATCACAAATCGGTCGTTACCGCCCTCACTGGCCGGTAATGGTGTCGTTCGTACGGCACTGGCATTATAATTATCTTACTATTGTCGATGATGTTTCTCCTCGCATATCGATAAATGGAACCAGAGATAACAACTATATCGCGCTCGAAATCAGTGCTGCATACCTACTTAGCTATTTTGTGCCCATATCCCGGGCAACAGCTCGCTCAGCATCATCATATGTAGAACGGATAACGATGCTGCGACACCATGCACACACACGCATATATATATATATATATATATATATATATACGTAATCCGTCGAACAAGCGACGTCCCAAGAGCAAGCGTGTTTGTTTGTACATTTACATAAGCCACCAGCTTCTACCTTAGAAACTATCGAGCAGGGGCACTGGCTGTTTTTGTGCATACTTCTTCCTCACACTTACGCTGCTTGCTTTTCATAGACTTTCGTGCGCCACCTCGCTCACGTCCGTCAACAAAGTAACCAGTAGGCGTATATGAGGCAATAGGATCTTCCCCGGAGAATGAGTCATTCCGCCTGGCTGGATAGTAACCCAGCCAAACCCAGTCAGATATCTTTCTTCCATTCCATTAAGAACTATTGTTGCACACAGTCATACAGTCAGACAAACATCCATACAGCATACGCTCGAAAGAAGTAAAAAGTACCATCTTCGTCGAGCTATTATTCCACTTCGAAAAAAACTGGGATATGGCCAGCGCATTACACAGTCAGGGTAAATAGAACCATCGACAACCCTTAACAGCCACCCAAATAAAACGACCGATCTGCTTACGCACAAACACACCCACATACATACACGTCCACAAAATGCAATACCCATATTCCCAATATATATCTCCGACGAACCCATAACAATCCTACTAATGAAAATGTATATGTATGCATAACAATTTATATATATATATATATATATATATATACGTGTATGTATGTGTGCTGTAAAAAATAAATCTAGGGTAAAAGTGTCGGGGAACCGTCTCACCAGCTGTCGTCGGCTATAAATGGCTAAAACATCTCATCATCAGTTGATTTTGTCTGGGCATCGGCGTTTTGTTCACCAATCGCCTAAGAGAGAGAACTCATCTTTTCACGTCCGTCTATCTGTCCCCACCTCGCCCGTAGCAAGATATTTGAATGTCTCAATGACGAGAGTTGCTACACTCGAACTGCCAGCCAGCAGTACTGTCGTATAAGTAGTTACAGTATGTGTGTGTGCTGCTGTATACTGCTGTTAGCGCGTGGCATCGAGTCGGAAGAACGGGGCGAAGACATCAAACTTTCGACACACAAAAATGACGACCCATCTACCAACAACGACCCCGACCTAAACAACCTAAAACGTTTCTAGTAGTTACCCTACCTAATCGCGCCTCACGTAGCGCCACATAACGGCGTTAAGCGCGGTAACAACAGCGTCATCGTGAAAGAGGGTAGACTGTAGTGATGGTAGTGCGAAGTTGTAGAAGAATCGGTCAAAGTCACGTAGTAGCAGAACGTAGTTAGCGGGTAGTCGTAGTTCAGTTAGCGGTGATGATGATCATTATTGATGACTGGCACTGTTGCTGCAGCTCAAGTATCCCTGAAAGAGCAGATCCCGGTAGAGAAGCGGTAGACAAATCCTTGCTTCCTTTGCGTGTTCTAGCTGTAGATCCTGCTTTTGTTGCTGTTATTGGCGCTTCTCAAGCGGCGCCAGCAGTAGTAGTAGTGGCAGACGATGAAGTCGTAAAAAAATGTTGAAAACGCTTATTATTTTCTGTTGGATGCTGATGATGATGGCCTTCTTGTTAACGGTACTCACAGACGGTGTTGTAGTATGGACTAGCGGTTGTTCTCGTAGTACTACAAGTAGTAATAAAGTAAAGCGGTAGAAGTAGTAGCAGCCACAGTAGAAATACAGTAAACGGCAGATTCGTATCACTAAAAAGCTTGTCGTCAGCCAGTATCACGTGTCGGGCGGTCGGGCCACAGCCTAAATGGCCAAAAGTAAGCCTTGTCGTAAACCAACTTTAGTTAGCTTGTTGACGCTTTCAACTACAGGTTCTTCATACAAAAATCTACAATGTGGTAGTAACGTCCACGTCCGCCCAGTGAGTGGTGAGACCAACGCTGGCCTTGTTGTGACCGCAAAAGCCAGGTCAGTGAACGCCGTGCCCTTTTTTTTATCACGTGATGATCACGCGCTCGATGATCTGAAAGCAATCTTGTTTGTTGCTCGCTGATCTCTTCGTTGATTTACAGTGACTGGTTGATTGATTGAATTGCCGGCTAACTTAATGAGCAACTGATTCATCGTCGAGTTAATTACAAGGATCTTTGAAAGATCGCGGTGTTAAAAGATAATCGTCGTCATCCTCATCATCACCGTCACCACCGCAACCACTGCCTGCGGTTAGTCGCTCATCCGTCGCCGCCAGCCCACGAATCATCACGAAAATGTGTTTTGTCATAAATGCGAAGATTCGCCGCCTTCCTCTAGCCCGCACACAAACAAATAAGCAAGCAAGCAAACTACAAGTCGCAACACCTTCGCTACGACGAAAGCTGGCTTAGAGGAGATAGCGCGTTCTTCTTTTCTTCCCGATGTCGTTGTTGTTTTCGTGCATTTAATCTCACCGCTTCACCCTGCTTCACAACAGTCTCTTCGTCTTCGTCACTATCTTCCGCCTCAAGTACGCCGATGTCCACAGTAGGTACAGACGGCGCCTAAGTGATGTAGAGCGTGTTGAGAATGAGTACATGATGGTTGTTTTTAGCCAACGTGACCACGTAGCCCTCCGAAGTGATCTTCAATCCACAACACCGGCTCACTTTACAGTAAGGACATTCGAACTCACTGATAGCTTGACCTTCACGATTGAATACCACAATGTGGAACCTGATAAGACAAGAGGAGACCAGAAAAAACAACAATAGCACATCATTAAGTACTATTAT
Source organism: Dermanyssus gallinae (assembly GCA_003439945.1). NCBI lineage: Eukaryota > Metazoa > Arthropoda > Arachnida > Mesostigmata > Dermanyssidae > Dermanyssus > Dermanyssus gallinae. The sequence goes on along the minus strand of QVRM01006230.1, from coordinate 804,968 downwards.
TTTTCCGTTCTAGCATATATATATATATTTCATTAAGAGGACATTATAGAAAAAACGTGTGCTCTTCGAAAAACTTCATGTTCCAGCACGACAGAAATGGTCTTATTGCAGATCTGCGTAAAGTGATCTGTTACCTCTGACCACAGAAGTTACGAGAAGAGAGAGTATGAATGTGAACTCGCCCTCAACCCAAACGGTGCACAAGCGATCTGTTTCTTCCATCGCGGAAATTATGGGAGTATACATATATGCACTGTATAAGTGTAAATGCAATCTCAATAACATGTATACACTAAACAGCAACTGCACCTGTTTCCATGGGAATCTCCGACGAGAATGTCGCCATGATCCGAGATGTCGATCCCGTTGGGGAAATTGGTTAACCCCTCTCCGCCGATGCGGCGAAGAAAGTTTCCGCACTCCGAGTAGACGACGACACAGTGGCCCTTAAAGTCACAAATATAGAACTCACTTCCCCAGACGGCAATATCTGACGGCTCACGCATATGCTCACTGCAGTCGAACCAAAGCAGCAGATCGCCGCTGTCAGCAATCACGAATACGGTAGGCGAGACGGAATCCACCGCTACAATGCGTCCGTCGCTGGTTAGTGCCAGACCAGCGACGATGTCGATATACCTGCACAAAGCACGCAACAAAGAGTCAAAACCCGAATCGAGCCGTTTGGCAAATGTCAGTCAGTGCATCAAACCGGATCACCAACAGATTGGCAACGCAATCATTCCAGTAAAAGGGATTCATAGCATCTACAAATGGTAGAATGAGAGGCCTCAGCGATATATTTTTGCAGTCTGCGACAAATTTCTGTAAAGGCCATCAATTGCTACTGTAACACAACTACTACAGGTTCTAAATCCTAAACGAGGTCGCCCGGCATATGGTAAGATAACAGCTATAACTGATAGTCGTAGACGCAAATGTACGCTCGATCAAAAAGCTGCCAGTCATCATCCGACGGTGTCAGCTATTAATCACGCACCCTTATTAATGTGCCTAGATTTGGAAAGCCAGCCCGTTAATTTACTTCCAGGTGGCTATGGAAAGTAGGCTCATCACTGTCTCATATTTTTGACAGGCTATCTATTATATGTGTAAGTGTATAACTATTGCTGTAATATGTAATATATGACGTAACGTCCTCTATACGTAAGTGCGCAGGGTACTGTATTGAGAGCACTGACCACATGTCGCTTTTCTAGCCGTGCTAACGTCGATAGCCATTGTAGTAATGCCAGAAACCGAAACCACTGTCGCCATAGTAGTTTTAATGTGAATAGAAGAAAACATATTAGTTGTCGTAGTAGTAAGTACATGACAATGACTAACACATCGTGCCATTAATCGCAATAAATGCTCGGTTCGGCACTAACCGAATGGCAATCTTCTTGATGAATTCGCCGTTCTTGGTGAACAGTTGCATACGGCTACGCTCGTTGCCCCGGTCGCAGATTACGAATGTTCCGGTCGACTTCATGACAGCGACCTTTCGCGGGTACCACAGCTGGCCTTCCTCTTTGCCCTGGTTGCCAAACTCGCTTTTTAGCTCGCCCGCCTTGTCGAAGATCTGTATGCGGTGGTTGTTTGTGTCAGCGACGACAATCTCCTCGTTTGTACCGAGACAGAAACCGTGAGGCGACGAAAACTGCGTTAAGCCGGTGCCTAGTTGACCAAACTTGATGCGAATGTGCATCGGCGTAACGCGCACACCGCGGCCCGCGGCTCCGCCTGAACCACCGCCAGCGGCTCCGCCTCCGGCCGATCCGCTACCCGTACTGCCGACGCTGAAAGGCAGGACCGCAAGCGACAGTTGGCATGCATTTCTCCTTTACGGTGCCTTAAGAAATTCAGTTGAACCAAAGAAGATGGTCAAGAAAGAACATATATTGTCTTCAATTTTGCGTGCAATGTTCTGTATTTAAGTAAGGCGACATCGTACGTGAACAACGCCTGTCGCCTGTTGCAAATGCACCTTACTGTAGCGACATAATCGTAACACTGGCCGAGTCATTTTCGGACTTCGGAAGTCATGTTAAGATGCCGCGCCTTGAAGTACGATCCTACTACTCCTACAGTTCGACTTTTTTGTCGATTGTTTCATGAAGTAAGCTGTTTACGCTTGAATCCTTGACTCAAAATGCGTGTAGATCAAGAACGTATCTTTGTAGTACTACCACTTTTAGCTCTGTCCACACAATATTTATAAAAAGTAGGCCCCCGGTGGTTTTGTCGATACAGACAAATCGCAGTCGAAGTAGTCTTACTGTACGTACCTCGGCGGGGGACCCGGCGTTGTGGACGAAGACAGTACGACGCTTGAGGCACTGGAAGTGGGACTCCGTTGGCCTACTGCTGGTGGTCCGCTGTTTTCAAGAGGCCCGGTGAGTGGGCCTGTAGCAAGGCTCAACGGTGCGACTGTACCTGATCCTGGCCGAAGAGGGCCGCCTCCGTGGCCGTTCAGAGGTACGGGACTGCCACCGAACGGAGGCGACGTCATCGGAACTACGCTACCCATTGTCGCCAACGCCGACAAATTGTTCATGAGATGATTTTCTTCTTCGGAGGTGGTGGTGGGTGGCACAGAACTCGGCGCGCCCGGACCTACTGGCGGTCGGATGCGCGTTCCATCGGGCCCGCCGACCCGTACGAGTCCTCTCGGGTTCGGACCCACGTCGCCGACAAGCAGCGGTAGAACATCCGCCGCGTTCGGCACGACGTCAACCGGCTCGACGGGTCCCACCCCCGGTACGCCGGCAAGTCCCTGTAAATTGATCTGCGCGAGCGCCGAGCGCAGGTCGTTTAGCTCTCGGCTTTCGGCTGGAGGCACCATAGGGTCAAGTGGTGGCAGAGCAGGAGGGGGACCGCTCGCTGATAGCGACGTGATAGCAGGCGGCAGTGCAGCGTGCCCTACCCCGCTCGCCGGATGGTCCAATGAGCCGAAGTGCGGGGGCACAGGTGGAGGGACCAGGGGCGGCGCCGTCAAGCTGACCGCGTCGACGAGATCCGAAGAGAGAAGACGCGATGCACTCGAGCTGCCCAAGTCGGTGGCAAATGGTGAACCCAGCAGAGCAGCAGAACCGACAGTGCCGCCGGCGCCAGTACCAACGTTGCTCAGCACGCTGGCATGACCGGAGTCGAGCACGGCCATGACGTCGTTTGCCGGCATCGTTCCCGTTGAAAGAAGGTCATTATCTTTGCTACCGCCATCCTGCTCGGATCCACCGCTTGCCACTACACGCCCGAACAGCGACTGCAATGCGTGAGCAAACTTGGCCTCATCTGTTACAAATCGCAGGTCACCCTGGTTGTGGCCCTGCGGGATGTTGCACATCAATTTGCGGATGCGCGACGTCACAAGTGTCTTAAGCGCAAGAAATTCGCCTGCATCGCCATACTTAATCAGCTTATCGCCGAAGGAGAGCGCATGTTCCAGATAGACTCTCGACTCCTGGCACAACTGTATGTCGTCCATGACACGCATTTCTTGTGCGGAATGCACCTTTTCGAGATCCTCGAGCGCCGCGCTCCTGGCCCGCTCCAGCAGATTCTTATACGTGATAAATGTCTCTTCGATTGACGAGCGAACCGAGTCTCGAGCTAGTTGAAGCTCCGACAACGATGTCGTTAGCCTTTCATTGACCTGAAAAAATGCACAACATACATGTTAGGCAACAGGCTAAGACATGTCTGTTTCGGCAAGTAACCCAGGGAACTAAACAAGCATCAAGCAACAAGTACCAGCTCATATGTATATAGAACACCATCATTTTGCATTTTTGGTTATCCCTTCCTTCAAATGAACACTAGTATTTGACTTAAATTGACTCGACAATATGCCCTCAGTGACTACACACATTTGATGTGATTGATTGAATGTTCCAGCAACCTTTCTACTAAAGCATTTTTAATATGAGTATCCTTAATGCAAGTGCGTTATTATCATCGTATCATTTTTAGTATTATCATTATTATTATTACTAAATTTAATAATTCGCAATCAACATACATCGTCAAACATTGCAAATTTCTGGCGGGCTTCGCAAATAAGCGTTGTCAGCTCGCCTTTCTCCCGGACGTCAAAATGGAAGACCTTCTTGCAGCCATGACCCTGATGGCCTGCCACCAGGCAGTCGTTGCACATTAACTGCAAACACAGACAAAGTACAAAGTAAATACACATGCGTAGTCGTTCTACACACACATACACGCTAACTAAAAAAACGTTTTAGTGGACGCTTATTATTGTACACCAAATAATTCCAACGATTTCCTTCGATTAACAGTATGAATCGATACTACTTTGTTCGACTACTTTCGTACCAAACCGTACACGTCTCGTCGTTAGAGACAAATAATAAAGAACATTTAATGAGTAGTTTACACGAGGAATATCATCATGCTAATTTCAGCACACAATCCGGGTAAATAGAAATGACGAAGCAGGTAAATGTTGGAGATTTGTGTTGCCCGCCGAGTTTAAAGTAGAACGTGGCAGGTGTTACTATCTCTCATTGCTGTACCCATTAGCGAAAAGAGAGCCCGACGCTATCCGGAGAACTCTTACTCATAATGGGCCATTATTTATTTATAAATGATACACAAATGTGCCGTTTCGTTTTAGGTCAACATGCCTAGTCGTCGGCTGTGTCAACCAGTGCAAAACGTTTCGTATTTTTCCTAGATTATAAAGCCCCACCGTCCACCGTATAAGACGGCGGAGCCATGGAATCTAGGTATAATAATAGTGTAAATTCATTATCGACGTTCAAATTTGAATTTTGGTGCTCTACCAGAACATTGCAAACACGACTAGCGTAGGTACATTTAACCCTCCTTCTCTTCAACCACAAAAAAAACGCGACTGTCTACATCTGTTTGGAAAGCTTCTATTCTGAAAGTGTATACCAAGTATACAAATGTGATGTGGCACCTGATATGAAAGACACTAACCGTTCCGCACACAGGATCGTAGAGAACTGCGACCTCTCGTGGATGCCTAGGACAGGTAACTGCTCGGTGGATCTGGGTGCGTTGCTGATCAAAACTCCAGAACGCCACCACCTTATGATTTTCGAAGCATAACATCGACGAGTGAGCCTTTTGACAGTTCGCGCAGAGAAAGTTGGAGCAGTCCAGGCAGCGAGCGATTGCATTATCCTGTATACAAACGATACCAACACAACATATGTGTACATGCATTTAGTTAATCATGCTTCTTTGTTACGGCTAGCAGCAATCGATGTTATGCGCAACAATTGTTGACTTGTTGTTGAACCCAGTAATTTATGAGAGCCATTCCTCGCAGTAAAAGGTGTCAAGAGAAATCTGGGGCTAAAGTAGGAAATTTTAAACGCTAGGAGATATATGTAAGTTGTCGTCAAGGATTACAAGTAGCGGCCCTGTTCGGACAACACTGTCGTTGTCCTGGTCCAACTACCAATATACCTGACGGGATTACTTAATCTATCCACGTATATGTCGCACAGAAGCCATGGCAGCTTTCGTGCGTTGTTCCGTGGACTCACAGGTAAAGCTCCCTAACAACCGCCTGTAGGAAAAGCAACGTCGCTGAGCTACCTCCGTGACTTTCTCGGTAAATTAGCGCTGCACAAAAAACGCGATTAAAAACAATAGCAATGAATAATAATATAACCATTAATTACGAAGACGACTATAGCAACAGCTTGTTGAACGCCAGTAATACCTCCGAAATAAACTAATAAGTAATCTTGAAGGTGTTAAAACGTCCTTCGTTATACCCAGAATATAAGGAGAGTAGGTTCTAAAAAGAAACGCATACTCTAGGGAAGACTGGGTTATATATATATATATATATATATATATATATATATGTGTGTCTCGTGTCACACTCACTACTAAATTACATTGTAATCAAACAAACAACCACGACTGACTTTTTAAAAGGTGTTCTCGCAACGATATGATGACACTGTCTAAACACCTGTCATCGGAATCGTTTACGATAATGTGAAGCATCACATATTGCTGTTCCTAGTTATAGAGACTGACTGGCCTATGGAGTCGACCGGTAAGTATGGAGACTAGGAAAAATATCATATGTGCATATATATATATATATATATATATATATATAGAGAGAGAGAGAGAGAGAGAGATAGAGATAGAGATTGAATGTCATGTTTGCTTTAAAGTGAACTCTCATTGACTCATCGAGAGATAATCCACTGGTGTCAAACATGCATTTGATGTCTCCCTTCGAAGGAACGCAACGAGCATAATCAATGTAAAGTCGCTGCGTTTGCTAGAAGGGATGGGGATTAAAGACTGAAGACGTAGGCTACCACATACAAGAGCAAAAATTCACTTGTTTATGGTACTCGATAGCTACACTACAAAAACGACCGGACCATATATATATATATATATATATATATATATATATGTCAAGTTCCTTGGTTACCAAATGAAATGGTTATTACGAAATAACCACCATTTAAAAGATGTTGTTCCCGCAACGACTCGATAACACTGTCTGGGCACCTATCATCGGATTATAAATCGTTGACGGTAATGCAAATCATTACATATTGATGTTCCTAGTTATAGAGACTGACTGGGCCTATTAAGTCGACCAGTCAGTATGGAGACTAGGAATATTAACTATGTATATATCTATATATATAAATATATAAATATCAGCCGAGGTCACCCACGGGGAAGGCTCCCCCTTGATTAGAACCATTCAGTTCCACGCCAAACCAGCGAGTGTATACCCAAGTATTTGGAGCAACTAAATGTTATGTCTGCTTTAAAGTGAACTTCCGTTGACGTGTCGTAAGAAAATCCACTGGTGTCAAACATGTATTTGATGTGTCCCTTCGAAGGAACGCAACGGCCTTAATCAAAGAGTCGTTGAGTTTGCTGGAAGGGATAGGTAGTATTGGCGCAAGATAACCCAGATACTATATATATATATATATAAATGAGAGCAAATTTTCCGCCTTATATACATATATATATATATATATATATATATATATATATATATATATAGACTCTTTAACTAACTTCCCTTACATCTTACATTATATGAATATACACGTATACAGATGCATACATATCTATAATGTATGGATAAACTACTCACCTCACTCTTGCAACTCGTGCAGATAGCCGTCCGTTTTCGGATGGCCTCCATGTCGAGCCGATTGATGAGCACGTAGTCAAGCGGCAAATTCTGAAGCCCATCCGCGCATTTGGTCTCGAGCTGACACTTCGGGCAGCGGATCGAGCAGCCACCGCGGAATGACGGAGGCATCATCATGTAGTTCTGCGCGACTTTGGGTTTGGTGCGCAGCTTCGCAAGGCACGCCTCGCAGAACACGTGAAGGCAGTTGAGTACTCGTGGAGGCTGAGTATAGGGCTCGCGGCAGAGCCCACATACGCCGTCACTACCGGCGCAACCGCCACCTTTACCCAGGCCCTCGCCGTTCCCCGTCGTCATCTTCGCCGTCTTCCAAGCTGCCGCCCAGTAGATCATCATCATCATCTTCGTCGTTCTCGTCGTCGGTGATCCTCGCGCCCATAGCCTCGATAGCATCATCACCGTCGCCGTCGTTGTTGTCGTTGTCGTCGTCGTTGTTATGGTGGCCATCATTGGAATCATCATTGGCCTCATTATCCCGGTTATCAGCTGCAGTTGCAGCTGCCGAGGTACGAATTCCGGCGTAATTCCGGCGGTTTGCTCCGTTTCGACTTGCTCCACCGATACCATCCGATTGGGTTGAGGGGGGACCAACGTCGTGCTCATGGTCGTCTCGTCCCAGCTGTTGCTGCGGCTGCGGCTGGACGGCGACGGTGGTGCATTGCTGTTGCTGTTGTCGGCAGCGACGCTCCCGCCGCTACTGCTGCTGCTTCCGCCGCTAACCCCACTGCTGGTCTCAAGCGACGACGCTACCATGGCAGCGAGTGAGGTTTCGTCGCCAAACCCATCGTCGTCCTCGGACAACAACAGCTGCTGGTGCTGCTGCTGCTGCTTGCCACTGTTGCTGGAGCGGTGGTCCACACCAAGTGCACTGGGGGATGCCGACGCCCCACCACTGCTACCTCCTGCTGCAGGTCCAGGTCCAGGACCACCAGCACCACTGCCGCCAACGGCGACTGCGACGCCACGACCACCAGGAGATCCACCAGCGTCGCTAAAAGCCATACTGCTGCTGCTGCTGTTCTTGGCCTCAACATAGCGCTGCAGCATGCCTCGCATATATGCTTCGAGATCGTCGTCACCGCGCTGCTCGCTAAGAATGTCGTGCTCGTTACGGCGCGTCTGTGGAGTGGTCTGCTGCTGCTGTTGTTGTTGTTGCTGTTGCTGTTGTTGTTGTTGTTGCTGTTGCTGCTGGTGTTGTTGTTGCTGGTGTTGATGTTGCTGTTGACGGACCAACTGGTGGAACGGGTGAATGATGGAAGCTGTCGCCTGTTGTTCCGCTTTCTTTCTCGGCTTCGCTTTATCGCCACCGATGAGCATCTGCCGGTGCAACTGTGGTGGCAGGTCAGTATTGCACGCCACCTTGTCGTGCAGTACACTAACCTCGTCACCTCCTTTCTTCTCGCCGTTACGGCCAAAACTACTGTTACTATCGTATCGGCTGTTAGCGTAGCTTATTTCGCCGCTATGTTGTCGATGATGATGATGATGTTGAAGTTGTAGCTGTTGTGGTTGGCCGTTTCCATTCACCACAACCCGATTGTTGTTGCTAGTTGTGCTGTTGTGGTGATGGTCGTTGTTGATGCTACTATTATTATTACTGCTGGTAGTGTTGTTGTTGTTATTGCTGCTGCTATTCGTAAGGTTGTTACCATAGCTACTGATGTTGTTGCTGCTGCTGCTGCTGTTGTTGTTAAGATTGTTGCTGATGTCTGCAGCTGCCATTTTGGCAGTATGATGTTTAGTAGTGCCGCTTACGACAACACCGTCAAGGCTGCTACCTCCGTCCGAAGCGGCGTCTAAGCCACCGCCGCCGCCGCTCGACGAAGGGGAACTGCGAGGAGATCTCCCTCCGTGGCCACCGCTTGCCCCCGAACCTACAACACTGCCTACTCCAACGACTCCTGCAGCTGCTGCTACCAGAGGAAGGCCTAAGACTGCAGCTGAGGTACTACCGCCAGCCGTTCCGTTGCCAGATCCGACTCCGGAGCCGATTCCCCCGCTGCCGAACATCTCCAATGACATGATCGGCGGCGGCGGTGGCGGGAGTGGCAGAGCTAACTGGCGCTTCCGCCATGCTTGCGACAATTCCTCCGCCCCCCCTACGCCGTTAGACGACGAAGAAGATACAAGGCAGTCCGTCATGGGCCAGGCCACCGCTTTGTCCTTTGGCAGGAAGTTGTTCCTGTGCTGATTTTTCTGTTGCTGTCGTTGTCGTTCTTGTGTTATTGTTGCTGTCCTGTTCGTTCGCCTGCTCCTCTTCTCTCCTTTGACGGTCGCACAAAACTCGACAGAACGAAGAAGCAGTTTTGTTGTCCTGTGTTAATCGCTACCTGGCGATGATCGTGGCAGTGGATAGCCCCAATAGAAGGCTTCCACCAAGTCCACCGAGATCTGAAACGAGCCAGCAGCACGCCAACAAAAACAAACCAAAGTCAGCAGATGCAATGTTAGCTGCAGTAGTAGTAATAGTAGTAGTAGTAGTCGGCGTAGTAATAACAGTAGACTCGAACAGTAGTATTTAGGAAGGGTTCCAGCTCCTCGCCTCTTTCTAAGGTCATTCAGGTTACAGGTTTTTAGTGGGTATTATGTCAACAGCATCAGCATCGGGGCACACCGTATACGCTTCGGGTGTGCGTAAGAGCAATTTTCCGCTCACCAAAAAAAAGCAAACACAATACTAACCTGCAGCTAGTTACCACATACGATACAAATGGATTCTCAAGGAAACGATAAACACTCTCCTCTACGACCTACCCCAACATTCATGTGTGACCATCAACCCAAAAAAAACGCGAAAAACACCAAGTAAAGGGGATGACAGCAATGATAACATGACGATAATAGCTGTTGCGACCTGCAAAGTCTTTTTTTTGGCTGCGTTCCTCCGTACTCATCGCTTGAGCAACCAACAAAAAAGACGCGACAATTCGAACTATGCCAGTATATTTCCGTATGCTCGTCTTAGAGACAGACGTATTTGCCGCCACCCACTGCACTCGGCGACTAAGAAAACAAGAAGCGAATGATTCGCGACATTTGAGTCATTCATTAGTGCCGGGTGTTTCCTGTCTAGCTCTCTCTCTCTCTCTCTATCTATATATATATATATTGCATAAATCTTGTCTCGTGAGTAGTTCAACCTAGATGCTGGTCTTCTACCTAGATAGGCGGTGTCAACGGCACATAGTTGACAGTACGTCTTCGCTCCCCATAGCTGGACGACCGGCACTCCCTCTCTGCCCTTTTCGCTCGTGACACCCGAATGTTCGACGTCTAGGTAAGAGCGCTGCCCTGTGTTATGCCGGCCAGACTCTCAATACAACGTCGTTCAATGACTGATTGCTGTCCCTGGTCGTTTGTGGTCCGCCAACCAGTTCGAATTGGCGAAGGGTGCTAACCAGGTGAGGTATATATATATATATATATATATATATATTATAGCATTGGAGCAGAAGCAACCCGAAGAAAACTTGAAATCACGTTTAAGGCCTATAGAAATTAGGTGCCTTACCTAATTAAGCGATGCAAACAAATTTGAGCGCTAACCCAGCTCGAGCAAACCAATTTGAAAATAGTTTCGTCACACGTGAGTATAAAAGGCTTTTTTTCAACGCGTGTTAGAAGAACGTGTGTACATGTTAATAACTGATGTGATACCCCGAGTATGCATGAAATACAGTTCCCATTTTGTCTTAAGAGTCCGACGGAACACCGACGCTGATGATCAATTATTTCATTGCCTGTTACTGTATGTGATCTATTCATTTACCCGAGAAGAGATCGCTACACTCTGCAACTTCGTAATTGATTATCTTGGTTTTTCTTGTTCTGCCTAGTCAATCGAAATCTTCCTCTGCTTTGAATAGCCGTGCTCTGTCTGTGTTGGATATATTTATGTAGCTCCGCCTGGGTGAGCCCAGAGTGAGAGCGATCGGACACTTCACGTCACAAGCGAGGTTCTGCACTAATCACTGTTATAAATATCACACTGATAATACACTGATATAAATATCTCTGCACATACAAATAACAAAAAATACGCGTCGGCTGACAAAAATAACTACAGCAACTAGTGCTCATCGCGACGATCATAATAATAATTACTGCAAAAATAAAACACGGGTGACGAAAAGGAACGAACAGTCAAAGTAGACAAAATGACATTATTCAAATAAAATAGTGTATTCAGAATTCTGTTGAGACCCGAATCCGTCTCTGTCTCGGCCAAAGCAGCATCAGCCTGTGTTAAAAACAGTGAAAGTCGTCTTTTACTGGACATGATTATGTGAAAATTAGCACATAATACCACCCCATTCTTTTGTTGGGGGGCGTTAAAATCGTGGCGCTAGGTGCTACAAAGAGCATCAGCAGCGGTGGCAATAACAGATAACAAGCAGAAAATACGACAAAAACGCCGCAGTGTAGCCGGCGCGCCCCAATCAATCGATTTAGTATATACATAAACATGTACTTATATATTATATATATATATATATATATATATATATATATATATATATATATATATGTATATATATATATATATATACATATATATATATATATGGCGACTAAATACAATGGCGAGGACGGGCCAATCGATAGTCGGACACACGCATAAACAGACAGATGGATGGACATTCGGTCGAATTGTCGGATTCGCTTACGTAGGAGACCGACCACACGGGTGACCTGTGGGGCCCCATTCGCCAGTTCATCCGTCAGGTCCAGCTCAGGCAAGAATCTCACTCCACGTCCTTCGCGAAAGAACGAACGCTGACGCCGGTGCTGACGATAAGTGCGGACGTCATGAGAACGACAACAACAACAACAACGAGAAGCAGCAGCAGCAGCCACAGCAGTAAATACAACAATATATGTGACACTAACAATAGAAGCAACAAGGGTAACACTAACAACAACACCAACAACAACAGCAATAACCACGTAGGCAGAGCCTCGCGGCGTATATCGCATAGCTAGAGCTGCTTCAGCCTCCACATAGCAGGACGACAAGATGGTGGAGGTACTCCTTGAAGGTGGACCGCCAACTATTTCAGGTAGTTGTAGACTGCTGACAATAAGCGTTGATGCGCTTCAGCCTGCTGCAGACCTGCTGCTGCTGCTACTCTTAATGTTAACGAGAATACGAGACAGTCGCTGGAGGACACAAACAAATCAGAGAGGACACGGGGAGAAAGAGACAGGGAGAGAAATAGAGAAAGGAAATAATGGAAGAGGAGAACCACTTGCCGGGACGAAGCAATAACGGATACTTAGGGAATAGCTTCTTCTGAGAAAAAACGTCGATCAACAAACACCAGGAGGAGACGTAGAGCCACCTGGTAGCTGAGGGTGGTCGGTTTTATCTAGGCTGATTGATGTGTTGTCGACAGATGCATGGATGGAATAGATGTGCATGTATGTGGTGGTAATGGTAATAATAACGGTAATGATGGTCGTGGTGATGGCGGCGGTGATGGTACTAAGAAATCAGAGGAGACAGTGAGCTCATCACATGAAGTTGGCTATTGTAGCTAGCTAGACCAGCGAGCCAGAGCTAACCAGTGAGTCAGCACGAAGGCACGAATTGACAATGAATTACGAAGAGGACAAATAGGCGAATAGAGTAGAGACGTCAGAGTAGGGAAAAGTTTATCGACTGGCTGTGTATCATACGGAGCAACCCTACAGCAGTTGGTAACCTATGCGTTGTTGTTATTGCCATTGTTGCCAACGGAAGTTGTTGTTGTTATTGGCATTGTTGTCGTTACTGTTGTTGTTGTTGTTGTTGCTGCAACATGCTCCGGGGTTGACACACGCATAACAGAACAGCGAGGCGGCTGGTGGAGGCAGCATATCACCACCGCTGCGCGATCCGGCGAATCGATTCGACCTACCGACCGACGAACGCACGGACGGCCGGCCGAAACAAGGCACAAATTCGTGGGCGGCGGGACCGGCGAAAGCAGCAACGCGCTATCATGGCAGCCCAGCCAAGCGACTGTCTGCCGATCCACTCTTACTAGTTAGTCGTGGTGGTTGTGGTGGTTGTGGTGGTGGTGGTGGTGGTGGTAATGCTGCGTGACAGATGACAGGTAGGACGTCAGGCGGCGGTGGCGGTGTCTGTCCGCCACCTGTCTGCTGTGGCCGCTGGCTTCTGCTGCAGCGACTGTCGTGTGTAAAGACGGTCGTCACGAACACCGTGTCAGCGCCGTGCCACAGAATACAAATGAAGAAGACGTCACTTATTAGCGGCAGCGGTGGTAGCGGAGGCGACGGTGATGGCAGCCGCCTGACGAAGCTGAGGGTAATGATGACAATGACAAGCGGGCGGGCGGGCGGCCGAGCGAGCGAGATCACCATCATCATCGTCATTTGCTCGCGCCCATTACAATCAATTATCGACATAAACCTCATCACGACGACGACGAACGACGAAGGTGGCAGCCACAACGAGTATGGCACCGGCCATATACTTACTCTACGACACACTATCGAGCTAAATCGAGCTAAACCCTAACAAGAGCCTCGGAGCAACGAGCTGAGAGACCTGCTGATGCCGCTGGGGAATATTTGGTCGAGCCTCGGCAACATCAGCATCAGCACCAGCATACAAGCTGAAATAATCAGCTAACATACAAGCTGACATAGTGTATAATACTATTATGGGCGTAATCCATCTTGATATTTATCAATGATGATTTGCGGTGCCTTGGCGGTGACCCCACGTCAAGCGGAATTAAACACCACACAGATGGGAGGCGACGGTTAGGCTCGAAATAGCCGTACGGGTTCACAAACATTAGTGACTCCACGAGTTAGTAATGAATGAGCCGATAATCAACCTGATCGCAACAAGTATCATCACAACAACTGTATCGGTTTGCAAATTACTTTCCAGGTGACTGTGTATTAAAAAAGCAGGCAGGATTCACAAAGAAAGCATACATTTAAAATGCATATATATACATATATATATATATATATATATATATATATATATATATATATAGTATCGTTTGACAATCATATCCGTCACCGTTGTCACCCGCAATCCGAGCTTTTAGGCTAGGTACTGCGCAATCGAGTGGTCTTATACTAGTGGTGGCGATGAACAGAGCAGCAGCAGCTTGAAATTGCGACCGTCAGCTTCGGGACAAATACAAATACACCTCGAGTAGTATTGTCACAGCCACACCTGCTGCTGCTGCCATACAGCCATTAACCCGCTCTAGTTTAAAATACCGTATTGCTAGTTCGGTCGTTCTCGAACGTGATCTCACTTCATGCAGTCTTTTGTTTTGCTGCTACATACTTGTACTGTTACGGAGGATAATAGAAGCAAACAAGTGACGAATCTTCTTACAAACGAATACAATTGTCATAATAAGACAACAACAACGCATACAATCGTCATTCAATCTAACACGGCTGATAACATTTGATCGCTCGAAAACAACCAACTGGCAAGTCTCTGACTGACACACCGTCACTAAAATCAATGCCGCCTGTTGACGACGCGACAGCTATGCTTCGGCGACGCACAATACAGGTAGAGTGCAGCTCCTTTTGAAATAAGGTACACTTGCTTACAACGGCCACAACCAACAAAACGAGATCGACTAGCAGCAAATAGAACCGATACTAACTGTTCATGTGTGTGTGTGGGGAGCATTTCCTAATCCCTCGCTCGTTCCCAGCAGCTATTGTTAACATATTTAAAAAAAAACGATATTCATTTGTATGTTTAGCAATATTAGACATAATTATTATCGTTACTAAATACGACAATATTTCGATTATATTCTTGACAATTTACTCGTGATGAGTATCACCCATCACCTTCTTCTACCTGTGGATACCTGTCGCGAGGTATGTTACGCAGTGCTGAGAACAATGCCACCCCCCACCCGTGCATTGTTGGGTGTCGGTGACGAGTGTTGAGGAGGTGGACCTAAATATATCATTGACAAAGCCTCATCGAGCGGTCTATCAGACAACTCGGCATAAAACCCTAGTCGGGCTAACTCCTCTATCGATCGAGTGGAACGGGTGGAAGGTCAAGCAGCCTTGTTGTGCCATCGATTTCAATTTGATACACTGGATGACAACTGTAGCGATTTATGCACATATGTATGTTGCCAAGTCTTAATCTTCCGTAGAGGGCATATAAATATATATGGTCCACACTGAAAATGTAAACTGCTTGATTATAAAACGCATATATATATATATATATATATATATATAGTATGACCGATTAAGGGTGTGCACATACGTCTCTCGTACATCGCTTTACGTGGGCTCCGGCCAATGACCCTCAGGCTAGCGTTAGCGGCGTCCCGCTCAGATAGCTTTTTAGTGCTGTCAATTCCAGATCGGCATGTACAAGCACTCCCCAATCTTTCTTCTCCTATATATATATATAGAAAATATTGCGATGATTTATTAATAATTTACAATTGCACGCTTGATAGTGCTCGCCTTAAATATATATATATATATATATATATATATATATATATATATATATACATAAATATATATATATATATATATATATAAAGAGAGAGAGAGAAGAGGGAGTTATATTGGGCGTCGATGGTAAGGCAAGTAAGCAACTTTTAAACGAGTGTTTGCTTCGTCGATCCGGCAAGCGACTGTGATGTCGCTTTGTCGCGAGCACACGGGTGTCACGCACGTAATTTCGCTGCCCGGGCCCGTCGGTAGCAGCTAACCAACCAACCAACCATCTAGTCAGTCATTCAGGCCGTCAGCCAGCCGGTTTGATGTTATTTAGTTCGTTCGGCCACGACAACCTGTAGCAACCGCGCTAGAGAGAATCGATCTAGTAGCGTCCTTAGTGGTTGTAACTGTAGTTGCGGTTGCACTTGTAGTAGTAACAGTAGTAGTAGTAGTATATATCTAAACTAGTAGTAGTAGTAGTAGTAGTAGTATATATCTAAAGTAATAGTAGTTGTAGTAGACATAGAAGCGGTAGTAAGAACATGGAGAGTGGCCCAAATAACGGTGGTTAGTTACGGCGGCCGTGTTAGCAACAAGACCGGCAGCCGCAGCAGCAACGGTAGTGCGTACTGTTGTCGTTGTTATTAGCTGGTGTTGTTGTTGCGTTTTGTTGTTCCCAGGTGTTGTTGTTGCTGCTGTTGTTGTTGTTGTTGTTTTTGGTGGTGATGTTGTTGTTGTTGTTGTTGCTGCTGTCACCGTCAGCCACGACAACGACATTCGTAGTGAAACGACAACAGCAAATCGTCATTGTCGTCGTCGTCGCCCACAAACAACGCTTGCCGACAGCGATAATCGTCCGCTGCGGGACAGTGCGCATTGTTAGTAACTAGTTATGTAGCTAGTTAGCCAGCCGGCCAGCCAAACGGATGCAGACGCTTACTAGAGACAACTGTGTAATGACGACAGCCGTTAGCTATTGGCTTAGGAAGATCGACATATCTTTATATATATATATATATATATATATATATATATATATATGTATATGTATATGTATATGTATATATATAAACATATATAAAGAGAGAGAGATGTATAAAAAACGTATGCGTATATATTCACACAAGAGAAGAATGCACACAAAAATAAAGGCGAAAAGTTCCTATTGGTGTTTGATTACATAGTTTTCGTTCAGAGGGAAGCAGCGTGGTCGTAGGTCGGCCGGCGGCAGCCAGCGACGAGTGCCGCCGCGATGGCGCGAACTCCAATCGGCCGCCACGTGGTGGTTCGGTAAAATGAACAACAACAACAACAACTTGTTGTTGCTGGTTCCTTGGCGGGGGGCGGAGAGGGGAGGGGGGGGGCACAGCGGCACGTGGTAGCCGATAACGACGCTGCAGACTCTGTTGTTGTTGTTATTGTTGTTGTTCCTGCTGCTGCTGTTGTTGTTGTTATTGT
Source organism: Dermanyssus gallinae (assembly GCA_003439945.1). Taxonomy (NCBI): domain Eukaryota; kingdom Metazoa; phylum Arthropoda; class Arachnida; order Mesostigmata; family Dermanyssidae; genus Dermanyssus; species Dermanyssus gallinae. Next base: position 787,834 of record QVRM01006230.1, on the reverse strand, counting down.
TCTTGCTGCTGCTGTTGTTGTTGTTATTGCCGCCGCCGCCGCTGCTGCTGCCGTGTTATTGTTTTTGTGGTGTTGTTGCTGTCCTTGGTCTTCTTCTGACCGCCTCTAGTGGGTTGGCTGTTAGGATCTAGATGACTCTCGCTTTGATACCGGTTTGTGTGTCTCCGTGTGTCTGTCTGTGCGTTTGTCCATTCCTGCGGGGATCTTGCTAAAACAGCAGCAAGGTTTTTCACTACCCAGCTTAGACAAAGGGGCGGGCGGCAACTCGTCTCGTTGAGTAACTAAAGCTGAACTAAGTAAGCTAAGAGTAACTAAAGCTGTGAAACGACAACGAATGGCCGAATACAACGGCAACGTTTACATCTGACTGATTTTGCTGCCCGAAGCTCGGAAGTCCACCCACGCCAAATAACTACAGCCATTTATTTGCCAAAGGAGATGTCTGCACACTTTCTTTGCCCTCACAACAATACGTAACAACATTAATGACACCGACGACGGCAATGCCAGCAACTTGCCCACATGACCGAGTGCACAATCGTTTGCTGTTGAATCGTACTGTTGAAATGGTTGTTGTTGTTTTATTGTTGCCTTGACCGTTTGCGAGCGACCGCATGCAAGTGCACACACGCACATGTATCGGCCGATCGAACACTTTTTTCACTGTAAGCAACCATCCATCTAGTCAGCCACGCCTACCTAGGAATAACGATAGCAATTCCATAGCCGGCGTATATCTATCTACATCCGCAAAGAACTGAACTTCGGAATTATTATTCATTCGAATCTAGAGCTGTAAATATTGCATAGTTTGTTGCTGCATATACGACGAGAGCAAGCGAGCTCACGATTGTAACTGCAAATTGCCGGACAAAAACAATATTCCCCAACCAAGTGCACCATCTCAACGTAAGTCTACTAACTACAGAAGTCTAAAAGTTGCCAAAAATCCATAGGCTAAAAAATGGTTGGAAACAAAACAAATGAAGAGACTGAGAATCAACAAGTAGTTTGTGGCTAGTCTCGCTTTCTCTCTCTCTCTCTGTACTTAAGCCCAGTCGATCACAAGAATGTGCCTAAACCTGCCGAGAAACGCGAAAACGCGATCTATGACGCGCGAACGCCTACGGCTCGACACAGAGCAATGGATGCAAAATCGCCACGCCGCCATTTGCCCATCGTGGGTCTCCAGTCTCCACTAGCTCCAGTTGTTTTCGCCAATTGTAGAAGGTCAATGCGAGAACATGCCGTCGTTCTCGGTGTAACTACTGTTACTGTTGTTGTTGTTGTTGTCGTTGTGGGGGTACGTTTGCTATACTAGGCTTAACGGCCATCACAACCGGTGTATTGATCATAATTAGACTGTCGTAATTGTATTAGCGTCGTCGCAGTCGTCATTTAACAACAATCATAACAGTAACCACAACAACAACAGCAACAACAAAATCAAACATGTCGACGTGCACTCCACGACCGCAACAACAACAACACCAGCAACACCAGCACATCACCCCCGTCCTCAACGCTACCATCATTAGTAGTGAGACAGAGACGCCAGCATCAGACCCGAGAGTGGCGTTGACGACAACAATAACAACAACAACAACAACAACAATATAGCAACAATTACGACAACATACCTACGATAACAGCAACAATATAGCAACAATAACAACAACTGCTGCCGACGACGCCGAGCAGAAAGAACAGTCAGCAAAATTAATCTTCCCCGCTCGTCGCCGTTGACGATTCTATTGCTGATGCTGTTGCTGTCGGCGGCGGCGGCGCCGTATTGTGTCTATTTTTGGTCGACGCTGCCAGATTATGGCTGCATTAGATGAGGCCTCGTAGAAGACAGAGCATGTTTGTTTCGCTTACCGTGCTGGTTTCTGGCTGGCAACCAGCAGTTTTGGCAGGATACTTACTGCTGTTACTGCTGCTGTAGTCGTTGTTGTTGTTGCTGTTGCTGCTGCTAAAAGACTAATCTATCCGAGATAGATTGCAAGACTTTACGCTGGTATCGCAATGTGATTGGGCCAGTGTCAGTATTCTGCAGCACTGCGTGCTGCAGTAGTACAGCGCTGCCTGCGCGTGGCTGTTGAATTTGACCGAACAAAAATGCATAGGCATGATGCCCTGCGCCTTATTTTTGTTTGCTATTCGATCCGATCGACCATAGATCAGACATATAGTAAGGACCATAACAGCAACAACAACAACAACAACAGCAAACATAGGGATGATAACAACAACAGCAACAACAACAACCAACTACCTTTACTACCACTAATACGACTACGACTACTGTTGCTACCTCGATGTTGCCTCTCTCTCTCTGTTCCCACTTACCTTGGGATCAATCACACTTTAGGTCAAAACGAAGAAGCTTCCCGACCGACGACCCGATCTGCAGTCGCCTATCATCAGTCGCAGAGCAGGAGCCGCCAAACAAAGCGAGATGTTTGTCGTCGTGATCGAGCCAAGTATTTGTTGTTGCTGCCGCCGCGTTGTTGTTTTCTGTTCTCTTTTCGTCTTTGTGTATTTTTGTCTTCAGAGTCTTCCGAGTCGCGGTTATGGTCGGCACCGTGATGATACCGCCGCCCTCCTCGCCATGGTGGTCATCGTTCGTTCGTTCTGCTGCGTCGAATTGCCGCTTGGCGTCTTGCTCTAGCTGGTTCACACTTGTGATCTTGTCGTCGTATCGTAAATCTCTTCACTAACACTCGGAGTTGTAATATTGCTACTATAGGTATGATGTATTTGGCCGGCCCGTTTGTCGCCACTTATCTGCTGATGCTGCTGCTGCTGTTGCGTCTCTCTTCTGTATTATCTTCTGTCGTCTCGCAATGTTTGCGGGGCGCCGCCGATGTTTACAAGGGGCAACCGGGAGCTTGTGCAAACAATCGCCGATGGTTTGGCGACCATGACGCACCACCAAATATCGTTGCTGCTCTCCTTACTCTGCTACACGACTCCTTCTACAGAGCTGGTAACAGCAGCATCAACAACAACAACAACAACGACAACGACGAGAGCTTCAATTCTACTGTAGAACAAGTAGATACGATGATTATGATGGTGGTGGTGGTGATTATGATGTAGAGGAGGACAACACGCCGCCGATGACGACACAGAAATGGTTTTTGCTGCTACTGCTGCTGCAGTTGTTGCTGCATATTTGGTTTTTTTTGTTGCAAATGTTGTTGTCGCAGTGCTGCTGATGGTAACGCTGGTAGGAATTGTGCTAGCTGTTGTCGTATTGGTAGTAGTAGTAGTAGTAGTACAAAAAACATCACAGAAAGTATCATTAACGAGCAACAATATTAGCACCAGCAGCACCACCCAGCCAGCCAGCCAGCTTGCAGAAACAGGAGGAGCGATCGGTAAACGGGATAGCTACCTGCTGCGTCCGGCTTCGCTAGCCATTCCGCCTCCTGGCCGATGGACGAATAACTGACCGACCACCATAGCAGCAGCCGTTGTTGTTGTCGTCGCATCCGCCTGCCGCCTGCGCCATCAACCACAAGTAGAAGCAACAACCGAGGCGACCGGGAAAGGAGACCCCCCCCCCCCCCCTACGAGCCAACAACGGAAAGAGGCGCTGCATGTATGGTGTGTATGGCGATCATGCGCACTATCTCTTCCTCCTCCTCCTCCACTGTCGCCGCTACAGCAGTAGCAAGCCGCCACCGCTGCAGACGGAATTCGAAACACCGCCAGTGTAATTCGAACACCCGCCCGTGTAATTCGAAACACCGCCCGTGTGATTCGAAGCACCGCCTAACGGGTCCACACGCGACGGCAGCGGCCGGGCGCCCGCCACCGCTACAGAAGAACTTCGAAGCACCGTTGCAATCGGGTCCTACACGCGGCCGCGCGCACTTGCTGTTTGTGTGCCGCCGCCGCCGCCACCGCCACACAAGACGGCGACGGCGCCAAATTCAAAATGCGCGCTGTCGCGATCGCCGGCGGCGCATATTATATAACCGTCGGTGCGCACACAGCACTGCAATCCGCTGTGGTATGTAGCTCTCCGTTCATAAATGTCTCGTTGTGAAACACGGCTCCTCCGAACTAAGCTGCTTCTAGTCAGCACTGGGTCAACACTGCCAACGACCAACGTGACGCGGGATCTTGTAGTCCTAATCTCCGTGGACCTCACCTTCTCCGCACATAGCAAAGAACTAGTCAAAGTAGCATCCATACCCGTAAATATGATTTTCCGCTGCGCTTCATTGTTAAGGAAACTACTAGGTGTATCCTCGCTTGTACAAATCGATTCGGTTATCCAAACTTTTCTACTGTCCACCCGTATGGCATCCATATTTATATAAATACACACCGCAGGTATGCTCCAAGGTGTGCAAAGGAGATTTTTAAAGAGACTCCACCGACGATGTGACCTCAAAACGCACGACATTGTATTACCGCACTTAATGGACACACCCAGAAAAATGTCAGACGAATTTTAGCTCAACTCGTGGGCGCAATTCCTATTATAAATAATTTCTTTATTTAATTTCTAATTTGGGATAATCTCAACACTGAATTCGAGTCGCCGGCGGGACGGCTGTACAGGTTCCGTCTGTGAACAGTCATTCTTCACCTTTATGTACATGCATAAAAGAGCTTTCTATTATATTGCTAACAGTGATATTACCACTTGTAAGCTGCGACCCAGCTGTAATCGACCGGACCAACGCTCGCCCACAAAGAACAAAACAAATCCGTGTTACACCACAACAACGCGTGATCGCAAAGATCTCGATCGATTAGTTCAACAATCGCAAGGAACAGTCGGCTCAAGATTAGAGCGGTTCCGAGCGAACAAAATGTTGTGTCTTGGCAGCGCACAAAAAAGTCTCACTCAGAATCCTCCAGGACTAAGCGATAAGTACCCGTCGTACGAGACCGACTTTTTGTTCGCGTCAACAAGTTCGCGATGAAAAAATAACTCATTCGACAAAGCAGACGAGCAAATTGAAGGTCCTATATCGTTTCCGAATCATCATAGTTCACACCGGACAACTTTATATTTATAATCATACAAAGGTACCAAGTTTATCATCGTCATATAAATGGTTAGCCTAAATATCTATTGTAGCGCAGTCTCACAGTGAATAGATCGTTTTAGAGACGCCGTATTAAAAGGCTCACTTTTATAATTGTTCCGTTGCCATCGATAATGTAAATTGTTTAGAAGAGAAGCAATCGAGAGCAAGATTATATTTAGCACTGCCATCATCACCACAACAAAAAAAAACATTCACACGGCTTCGACCGTTAGTCGCCTCCAATTGTAATGAAGAAAGAAAAAAACGAAATAAGAAAACGCGCTCGGTAGAACTAAATAAAGTTGCATTCACGAACTCGCTCTTACAAACGCTTTCCAATGAAAGCGTTAATTAACACATTCTGCTTAGACCGCCTACACGGATATTGCTCTTTCCGTTGCATCGTCATTTCCAACGTAATGCTTTAGTATCAGCATACATGAACAAGCGTTCGCAATCAATTGCAAATCAAGCGTATATATAAGAAATGGAATGACCAACGTGACACCTGTCACGTCGTTCCTAGCTCCTCATTACCTTGATCAACACCATGAGCAACGTTCCGTTCACTGTTGCGTGGGTTTAGAGAAACGTTTTTTGCACTAACAACAACAATAATCATACAGCGAGTTGGCGACCACATCAACGATTAAGACTCTGCTGTGCTATACGTAGGAACATTGCTGGGGTACAATATATATATATATATATATATATCTGCTGTACTCTATCATGCACGCATGTCATGTTTCTATGTGATCAGCCACACCGTCTCACACGTATACAATCGCCATTGATCGAATGTGACTACCACCCCAACAACAATAATACCAGAAACAGCAGTACAATACAACGACACCAACAACAACGGCAAAAACAATGCAAACTGCTGCCTAAGTCGTCTACGATACGTCGACCTATCTAAAGACGAATATACAAGGTCACTCCTAGTTTGGAGGCCGCTTTGAGTTTTGTCGTTGGCTTAATGGCAACAAGCGGGGGGACACAACTTACCCCGGTTGGTGACGATGAGATGAGATGAGAGGAGCTTAGTCGTTCCTGCAGATGTCCGCATAGCGAGAGACAGAGATGAGCAGAGAACAGTGGAGTGTGGTGTCCTATGTGCTTCTTACTAATCATGGACTGCTCATGCAGATGTCGGCCAGCTGCGCTGCTGTCTCTCCTGTATGCTACCGGCCTGTAGCTCTCCTGTAGCTGTAACGGACGACAGGAATAAAAATTAAATAAACAGTTAAGTCCCCTACAGATCATGATCAACACCAATATTATTGTATCGTCATCATCATCATCATCTCGGCATTAGCAGGACGTCAGGGCGGGGCTCTACCTGCGGTGGCGGTTTCAAAAACCAATTTGATAATTAGCTACTAAATTCCTAAATAAAAAGTTATACATATATATATATATATATATATATATATATATATATATAGACACAACGTTTCACACTATTAGCTACTTACTATTCATCACTATTAGTATTACTGTTACAGTTATCGCTTCATTAACATGCACTACTACTAGTAAATTGCGCATTTCCTAATTGTCGCCGTGTTGGTTAAACAGACCAATCAGTAGTATTCGAAGCAGCCGTGTGGCAGCATTTGTAGAATTGTAATACTCCCAATCGATGGGTCCCTACTGCGACGTTGACTACGACGACGAGAACATAGGAGAGGATTATAGAGGTCTGCAGTAATGGTGGCCTAATCGTGTAGAAGAAGCAGGCATACGTCGTGTAGGCCTGCCTGTTTCTTAAACGTATTGCTGCTTACTCTCGCCGTGGTCGTCTCGCAGGTACAATCACAGTTGCGTCTGTTGTCGTTTCTGATTGTGGTTGTTGTTTTTGTTGTTGTTGCTGCAGTTTTTGGCGTTTCTTGCTGCTGTTGTTATTGTTGTTGTTGTTCTGTTTCACCCTTATCGTGTCCGTCTTCTTTTTCTCATCCACTTGTCCCTCGTTTCTTCTATTCTTCGACTTTGACTTCGAGTACTTCAACTAGTTCAACTTGAAAGTTGTTCGGGTTCTTCTTATCCATGCCCCACACCATGGCACCGCCGCCGCTGCCGCATCGGCGGGTACATGCGTACACAGGCGCGAGATCATGCGCGAGACGAGGCATCGATTCCAACAGCCAACAGCCTATCTCATCGCCGGTGCGCGGGACAATGACCAGACCGCCACCGCTTTCACCATCATCACCAGCATAGAATAGGGGGTCTTGCTGCGTCAATGCGTCGTGCTTGATTGCACACTACAGGCCAGACGTACAGACAGACAGACTGCCAGCTGCTACGAACAGAAGTAGCAACAGCAGCATCCAGATCACCACCAACGACAACAATAACAAAAGCAAGCAGAATAGCAGCAACAACAACAATAATAATGCTACTACCGCGACTAATAAAGATACAAGAATAGAATTGACAACAATGATTGACAGAGAGAGAGATCGTTAGAATCTCGAAACGAGTCCAATGAATAGATGGTATACGTTGGTAGGGATTTATTGATGGCCAGCAAGAACGGAACAACCTCAAGTTATGTCTCTCTGTTTTAACTTGTGTTCTTTTGGTTTAAGTGGCGAATTGCTTCGTGGTCGTTGTTGTTTTTGTCGAGGTGGGCAGTGTGGACGCGCGTCGTTCACCAGCAAAAGAGAGAGGGTGATTTGATATAGAATATCAACGGCTTGATGTTGTTGACGTTTGTAGATGAACAATCATCAACAACACGGCTGCCTGCTTGGCGTCATCAGCTCTTTTTCTCATTTTAGTTCTCGTGCTAGTCATTGTCGTCGTTGTTGCAAATGTCTGCCACTTCATGTTTGTTTTTTTAGAGACAAAATACATTATTTAGAGACTTGGCCACAAACTACAACATTTGAACAGCAACAACAACAACAACAACAACAACCGCTGCGTGGGGTCATGGCGGAGCCCTCTGTAGAATGTGAGTAGTTTTCCGTCCGCTGTGTTCTCGCGCGCGTTCTAAACCACATATGATAGAAAATAGGCATGAAATAATCGAACAGCACACAAGCATCAGCTACCCTAGTTAGTAAACAAGAGTGGGTTAGTCGGGGTGAGTGAGGGGAACGTGCTAGAAATAAAAATCCCATCATTAGTACAGGCAGGACAGCGACAAAATTCGACGGGGCATTTTTTAAGTGAAATATGTTGTTGCTAGGGTGTACGATTATAGTTTCGATCAGTCAGACTCTGCGGAAAGTTGGGTGTGACGGAGGGGCGCTGCTCCGTAAAAGTTAATGACCATTTGTAGAAGTATTTTTTTGTGCCTGGTGTGTAGATCTTATATGTGGCCGCCTAATGTACATTTTTACTAAAGGCCAACTTTTCGAATTTGTGGAGCGACTGCCGAACATACGTAGTTGGTCAGGCGGAGAAGTTTGGTATCCCACAAGACCTATACCCGCGTAGTACCATTACATACGTGCCTCTAAATATCATACATTTTGCCTTGGATGACGATGACGTGTTCGAAGATGAAGGAATCTGTAATCGCGACGCACCACTTAGGAGTACAACTTTAGTTCTGGATTATGTAATGCCGTGTATTGTTGTTGGGAATTGTTTGAGACCTTGTGGACGGCGCCCTATAGACAAGACTACCGAGTTTGAATATCAATCTGGACTAGTTACCACTTTCCTAGTTACTGAAACGAGTAGGTATTATTAAAAACGACTTGGTGTGACTCGATGTTATCCGTTTTGATTTTAGGACGGTTCTTAAATTTATTGTTCATTCGTATTAGTTACTAGATATGTTGCCCGTTCTTCTGGAATCGGCCGAAAATGGGTCAGGGGGCATAAGCGATTTCTGTGCAATAGGCGTTTTCGCCGTGAAACTTCATAATTCCATGCCCTCACGATGCCCTGAAGGGACAGTTCGAGTCTTATGCCGTAAACAAACTTCGTTAGCGACATTATCCTGCACGACATGTTAATAAATATTTACGTCGATGACGTTTTTGTATGTATTTATATGTCCGGCATTGGCCGAGCTGAATTACAGCAAGCCACCGTAAAGTTCGATCAATGAGCCAAATCACCACCTAACGTTATCTTGCAAAAACGGTGTCAATATTCTTGTGAGCCACAAATCGTGGCCACAAGTACATCACAGGCGATTATAAATTGCAATGAAGCCACTTGGTAGATGACTTAGGAATGTTAATTTCGTCCGCCTTAGGTTTGCGTACATATTAGTGAAATTTTCGCCAAAGCTACGTAGTGTGCAAACTGGATTCGTAAGTCATTTATTACTAACTAGCCTGATTAGTATGAACGTCTGTCCATACTCCTGATACCTTTATACCAAATGCGTCAGCCGTTTCTTGCAAAATACAGGTGAAAATGGCTAAGTAAAATTCACAACATGCTGTATCATACGTAACCACAACAGCGATACCCATCATGGGTATCGCTGTTGCGGTTCTTGGTTGTGGTTCGTGTTCAAGAGTCGTGCTGACATGAAATCGCCAGTAGGCAATTGTACTGCCAAAAACGAGAATAAGGAAGACAGCCGTCCAACTCTGTTTACCGAGAGTCTCAATAATGATGTCGAACAATATCAACTAAAGCCTAACACCTAGAATTAAAATTTTTTTAAAGGAGGTTGTTGTAAATTCTAGACCATCCTTCGTTCCCCTACGGGCTTGAAACTTAACCTGAAGCATATTTCCAATGTACCGACGGCCGGACATGCTAAGATATCTAGGGTTTCCTCAACAGTCCTTGTGGCAACATGGGATATACGAGACAATTTTTATTAACATTTTCTTACAAAAATGACAAGAAGTGCTTAATTGCAGTTGAGATAACTGCGACGGGTTTCTCTAAGGGCGCGTATGATTTACTTTCGTCGAACGTATCTTAAGTCTACTATCACACGCAAACACACACACATATATATATATATATATATATATATACATATACAAAATAGGGCACAAATGCTTGCTAGGGGACGTGAATACAGACCTGTCAGAAAAATAAGGCCCGCCTCGCATGAAAGTCACTCGTTGAGCATGTCTAAAAAGCTAAAATAGCAGGCCATTGGCGTAAGATGTTGAAATAGATTGGACTATGAGTGTGCCAATTATTTGAGTAGACTATGATAACGTGACAAAAAATATCAGAACTTTGCATATCAACGCTGCATGGGGAACTGTGAGGTATTTTGGAGTACTTGTGGGAGCATCAGCCGCCATTACCGTAATTCCACTGAGCTTCTATATTCAACACAAATATGATGTCGTGTTTAATCGACTCATTGTCTCGTATGCCTGTCTGAAATAAGCTCGTGGACAGCGGTCAGCTACACCAAACTTGTAAAAGTTATTGTTGATTAACAAGCAACAGAGTCATGATAAGACAGATACACTAATGAAATTAAAACTAAACATAGAGGCCCGATATTATTACTAATGCTAACCCCCAACTATAAATGGGGGCATCCTTTATGATCATTCATTTTGCTTTCGCATGTCGGAAGCCCTTGCTGCCGGGTGAGTCGAAGAACAAAACATTATCCTCTTGATGTGGTTAACCTTTGGTGCGTATGCTGAACTATCCTTTAGTGCTCGCTCAATAGTAGGGAATATGTCTTACAGAATACAGGTCTCTTTATTGTGACCAAATAATTACGTTTAATTTACTTTAGAAAATACGTCCTAAATATTCGCAGGGCGGATGTTCCAGTTATTGTGTTTATTTTGGCGGTGCTGATTTAAATTCCTTTGTTTCCTTGTTGTCCTTGTTTTAATTCTGTTCGACAATTTAAGGGGTGATAAATAGCAATGTTTCGACTCAATCAAATTCCATCTTAACATATTGAACTCGCACTGAATAGTTCGATATTCGATGACAGCATTTTAATAAGCACATGCTGGTAAACACAGGTCATTAGTTTATTGAGTTTACATACGTCTGGTACAGTTTTACACAACGCTCATTTACGTGGCGCTTTAAACATAAGAACAAATCTAGTTAGTCTCCAGTAATTGGATGTGTTTTGGATCATCCTATACCGGCTAGCTCCTTAGTCGGAGTCACTATCATGCTTTCGTCTCTTGATACGCGCTGGGGAAGCCGATCTATGTCTTGAAGGTCCTGGACGTTCATCCAAGGAAGTTCTTCTCGGAGATTTTCGTTTTGTTTTTGTGGGCGATCGACCTTCTCGCTTCGGCGACTCTGGTGAACATAGCCTTCTATTTCGAGGAGAGTGTTCTCTATGTGACCCCCGTGCAGGCGAGCTTCTAGTGCGTTTCTTGCTGCCTGACCCTTTTTGCGACGTACACTGCCTAGGAGATGCAGATTCGGCTGAATCCTTCGGTGCTCGTGTGGTAAAGCTTTTTGTGGGTGTAGCTTCTCTGTGTGATCGGGGAGATCTAACGGGAGAGCGCACAAATGTTTTAGGTGATATTCTTCTTGACTTCCCATTCGTTGCATGACGTCTTGGGCTTCTCGACGGGGATCGCCTTGGGCTTCGATCTCTGCGACCCCTTGGGCTTCTCGACGGGGATCGCCTTGGGCTTCGATCCCTGCGACCCCTTGGGCTATTAGAAAGCCTTCGAAGCAGTTTGGTCGAACTGTGCTTATTCAACCGTGACGGTGTTGGTGATCTACTTCGGGCAGAACGTGCATTACGGCGTTCGGCTCTTTCTCGATCATCCGCGAGAAGGATGTCTCGTGCCGTGCGTTCGGCCGATTGTCGAATTTTTTCCTGTTGCCTTGCGTCAGAACTGCGTGGCCATTGCGAGGTTAAAGTTGCATCCTCGTCACTTTCCGTACTTTCCGAAGCACTACTGCCGGACCTCTTTTTGTCCTTGTTCTTTTTATTCTTCTTTTTCTCCTTCTTAGCCTTTTTTCGCTTCTTTTTTTCAAGCTTCGCAAGTTTTTTGAGCAATTTTTTCTTGTCTTTGAGGGACATCTTGCGAAGGTCCTCTTCTTCTTCAGCTGCTCCACCTGGAGTTTCGGCGAGCATTTCTTGTTCGACGAGCATACCTCGCCCTGCAAAACGATTACATTGTTAACGCGGAAATTAATATGTGACAACCTTTAGTAACTTCCTCTAGTATGCCCATATAATAGGTCCCTGCTCTTGCACTGCTAAGATACCTCAAGCGGCAATCTACACTCGAATTACAAGACGGGTTCCAAAATATAAGTGTTTGCGTTATTTGTTCTCATTGCGATACTCATCAACCTAACCTAACGCTTAAAAACGCTAATGACGGAATTAATACATACAGGATCCACGGTACAGGAACTGACGATAGAATGACAATTCTGATCAACTATAAAAAGAGTAAGAGAGACTCCAACTGAAGACGAACCCTCATTTTAGAAAGCTTAAAGACCATCTGAGCAAACCGTTTCGTTGATCGAAGAAAGGGTTGTAAAAAGAATCTTACCCATAGCGGCTTGCTTTAGACGCAGTTTTTGCTCCTCCTGCATCATTAACATTAGCTCAATAGGGTCCTGCGTACCTTCCTTTTTCCCGCGTATACTCTGATTCTGCAACAGGAGTCATCAAATAAAATAAATACATTATTTAATTTTCATATATACATATATATATAGTGAGAGAGAGAGAGACAGATAGGTAGTTATTTAAACATAAGCTCCGTGATATATATACATATATATATCATGCACACTGTGATAAGAGAAGCTAATACCTACCTCAGCATAGCGTGGACATTCGCGGTCAGTGTTGATGTGACCCCACTTTCCGCACTTGAGGCACTTCACATTGCGGACTTGAATGCCGAATGGCTGGTCACGAATATCTTCGTTACCTACAAAGCGACGGTACGGACATAACACGATTTCGGCCCTTATTGAATTGTTAAAGATTGGATTCTGAGATGCCCGCCAGCGTTTTGCACCGAAAGTATCTGGTCGGCTGAGACATTGGATGGTCAGGATAACTAGGTAAGCGTGGAAAAGGTCCACATTGTTTAGACTGAATGCTTAACTGCGTGGGTGATTAGATAGTTACATTAAAATTACCGATATACAATTTATGGCTTGAATTTATTATATTGTTGAAGATCGGTGACAGGGTCGTTAAGTACACAAAGCAACTTACGAAAAAAATGTTAAATATTAGTTTGTTATGTGTTCCAGTCACAACTAGAGCAACCCGTGCTATAACATGCATTGAGATAATGTGGTATTGTAGGAACAAGAAACTTTCTTGGTAAACAGGGAAACGGCGAGCGTTTGGAAACTCAAACGATTTATAAAGGAGTTAACCGCATTGGCTATATAGTACCTCGTCAAGCCAAACACAGCTGCTGCAGACGCGTCGGACACAGGGATCGAAGTTACTGTGGCTACAGATGGAGGCCGATTGAAAATAACGGCGTGACATTACAGGTCCTACCAGATAAAGCAATTCTTTAAATTGCTTGTAGTTGATCATAACAGACGTGCAAGTGGGGCAATGCTTACACGCCTGTATCTCCTTGAACGATTGCTAATAAACATTAAAAACAAATCCAGTGGTAAGATTTGTTCGTCTCTCCAGCTTGCTAGGTACTAACCTTTCGCCCAGCTCTCTCGGGGTGCCTGATATTTTCTCTGCCACTCGAATCGTGGCTCGGTCTTGTCAGTATCGTCGCCCGTCGGCTCCCGTCGAAGGCCCGGGGGGGCATCGTACATAAAATTCAGTGAAAGCTTTTCTTTCGACTCGGTTGATACCAGCGACCTGCATAGAGTGTGAAAGCACGCCATATTAAACGCGGCATCTCCTAGTAATGCCTCCATACCAGCATGTGTCATTTTTACAACAATCGTTCATCTTAATAAATATAATATATGTGGTATCGTTAGGAATTTTTGCCTTTAAAGTACGGTGCTACATGTTTTAGTTGGTCGTAGCGATGAGCATTTTGTGTGCACATTTCAGTCAGAGTTTGTCAGAAATAAGCATTATATATATATATATATATATATATATATACAGAAACGGAAACAGACTGCATACCTGTTATTGTAGAGATTCTGTTCCTTGTCATACTGTGTCTTGAGCTCCTCCTGCTTGCGCTTCTCCGCATCAGCAGCCTGTTCGGCCTTCCAGACCTAACATTCTTAGAAAGGCAGAGTTGTACGTTACTGGAAACCTACACCAGCCTTACTTGCCTCTGCTAGTATGTATGCAAGCTTACGCAGGTTTACATGAATGGTTTCGTTAATTTACACAGCTTTCCGTGAAACATCCATGCACTTTGATGGAATATGGTTTTGCTAAACCTTGGTACCTTCTCTAACTTGGAGGATTATCATAATTTCTTCGATACCAGCAATGCCATGAAGCCGACATCACAGCCAAAAACGCTTTAGCTTTCAGCGTACACATTATATACACGCCTGTCAACTTTGATTACTTAGTTCTAGAAGATGTTAAGATACTTATTCTATATGTATTCATCGAGATCATTGTGACTATATACAGGGTGTTGCAGAAATTTTTCATAATAGAATATACAAATTGTAGAGCTCGTTAAAGCAAATATTTTTTCCAATGGAACATGGTCTCTGAGAAGTCTTGTTTCGGAGTGAGAGCGAAATTACTAGAATTTGTGACACTAGTGTTTTTGCCCGACATAGGAGCACAAAATGTGCTGCCAGACAGAAACTAAGCACACCTTCGTGTTCCTGAGAAAATTCTGCTTCTTCCGAAGGGCATATAAGGCCGGCCAGAAAATGCGACACGGTCGTTTAAAAGAGAATTCGCCAAAAATGAAGTTCTTTATTAGCGTTCACGCCAAATACTTCAGAATCATAACCATACAACCACTCACAGCGCTCAAAACGGACATATTCAGCCAATGCGCAATTCATGGCGATCATTTTGGTGATACTCGCGGAGTAATTACGATTTTTCGGAGGGCATGTCCAGATTAAGTGCATGTAAAATGACTGTGGCGACGTTCACTACCGCCGACGTGTCGCGCGACAGCCGCAGCGCCTCATTTTTCATGCACTTAATCTGGACATGCCCTCCGAAAAATCTTAATTGCTCCGCAACCACAGCTCGCATTGCCATAAGTTCGGTACCAAAATGATCGTCATGAAATGCGCATTTGCTGAATATGTTAGCTTTGAACACGTGGGTGGTCGTAGGGTTATGATTCTGAAGTATTTGGCGTAAAAGCTAATAAAGAACTTCATTTTTACGAGTTCTATTTTAAACGACCGTGTCGCATCTTCTGACCGGCCTTATATGCCCGGAATGCTCGGAAGAAGCAGAATTTTCTCAGGAACACGACAGTGTGTTTAGTTTCTGTCTAGGGGGACTGGTTGTCTCGCAACAGCACATTTTATGCTCCTATGTCGGGCAAAAACACTAGTGTCACAAATTGTAGTAATTTCGCTCTCACTCCGAAACAAGACTTCTCAGAGACCATGTTCCATTGAAAAAAATATTTGCTTTAACGAGCTCTACAATTTGTATATTCTATTATAAAAAAATTTCTGCAACACCCTGTATATATATATATATATATTCTCCATGGCTCGCGTATAACATGATATAAGATGAAGTTCGAGGCTTGTCCACCGACGCTTACTCTTTTTAGGTTCTCGATCGATGACGGATGAAAATCCTTCTTGCACATAAAGTTGTTGTAGCCTTTACCCATTGTGACTGCTTGGACACAACACAGCGACACGCACACAATATAACAACAGTTGATTGAAGGAACGAATGTCACAGACCAGTGAGTGACTCCACTGATCCACGAAAGTCAGAGCACGAAACTCAGGCTGTTCTAAAGTGGTTGTTTTGGCGAGTGACGAACTTCGCATTTGCCACTCATGTTTACAAACAACGTGCAGACGACAACGATAAGAAAAACAATATACATGTATGTGTCATCTGCTCAGAAAACAAAGCCCGCGTAGATGAGCTCGATCAATGCTCGTCCTGGTGATAAGTGAGTACTCGCTCATAAGAACATATTAAGAAGACGTAGGGAAACTTGTTCATCTCATAACACATAATAGTCACTAGACATTATCAGATTCAATCAATCATGTTAGTTTTAACATTTAGATCTAAGAAAAACCGATTAACCTGATTGATTGCTCTATATCTAGGCACTAGAGTCGTAATAGTTTGTTAGTGAAAGTCTTTACTGTGGGAGCCGAGGGTCATGGGGGCACATTCTGGTAATTGCGATAGTGGCCTTTCTTTATTACGTCCTTTGTCAGAAGCCCACATTTCCTCTAGCATTCTAGCCAGGCTGTGCGTTGTGTAAAAAAATCTATATGTTCAGTGCGTAGGTGTGGCAACAATACGGGCAAATGGCCGAATGTTTGTCGCGCTTTGGAATGAAGGTAAGGATTAATTCACTGATTATCACCGTTTGTTCGTCTTCGTCTGTAGTGCTTTTAATGTTTGTATATATTGCGTTACGTGCGTTGTTTTAGCATGCAGCATATGCGGCCAAACTTCACACACCAGAGACTCTTGTGATCTCCTTCATACGAAGAGCACCATGCTGGTGAGGGACCAGATCGTTCCTGCTCGGGCTTTTGTCACGTTGCCGACGTGTCTCAACCTTGTCGGCGGGCCCGAAACCAACGAACACGCTTCGCAAAATGACCAGGCCGCAGCAGATGACCACGAACTACTTCACGGACACGCGACGGTTGAGGCCAAACAGAGCCTTCGGCGAGGAACCTGGTTCGGGCCCCTCCAAACGGCCAAAACTCGGCGTCTTCGAGGGGAGCCTCGCATTAGGCTAGCGGTGAGTCAGTAGTAGTGCGCGGTAACGGGTCTATAGCGACGAGGCTATAGAACTGCTTCCTGCATGAGGTCAGCGAGATGAAGTATGGTGGCCGGCCGGGAATCTTTCCGACGCAATCCATATTGCCGACTTTACTCGCTTGGCCATCGTTTGAATCCGTGTTGTTCACCTGTCCCATCGATGCAATCAAGTGTTGTTGCTTGTGTTGTTGTGGTTGTTGCTGCTGCTGCTGCTACTACTTCTACTACTGGTTATGATAATGATGTTCTTGATGTACGTGATTGATTCACTTGTTGACTTACGCAGAGCATCGAGAATCGGGGTGGCTTGCCACTCTGGTATGACACGTCGAATCCCCGGCTATGCAACTGGATGATGCTCGTGTCGGCAGCCGACGATCACACAAGCCGCGGTCAGGACATGGCCAACCTGCTTGTGGTCGAACACGAAGGCGGGGTGTACTTCGTGGCACCGCAAGACATTCAACCGGGAGAGACACTCCGAGCAGCATACTCGCCCGCATACAAGAAGGCAATTGGTGAGGCTTATAGTTTTTTTTTTCGTATGATAGTGATGGCGAATGTTTTGGTCCACGTGTCATGAAGATAGTTAAAACATATACGTGCTGTTGCTAATTTAGCGGAGCAGCGGAAAAGTTTGAAGTACCGCGAGTTAGAGGCATCTTTTATAGTGCAGCCAGTTGCAATAGAAACATTAGGAGTCATAGGCGAATCAACAGTAAAATTTCTGAAAGAAATTGGGAAAAGAGCGGCAAGTGAGAAGGATGAGAAAAGGGCAGGGGAATTTCTGCTACAAAGAATATCAATTGAAGTGCAACGTGGAAATGCGGCTGCGGTGCTAGGTTCGCTGCCTTCAGGCAGTGGTCTACCGGGTCTGCTCTGATTACGTATTAGAATTATGCTGTGTATAATGTATAAATAAATGTTATATTCAAACATATACGTGTAATATCTCTCTTGTCTTTTTCTTCGATGAAGATGCTTTCAGCATCTAATAAAGGGTTTCGTATACACAGAGTGTGTCACCTGATCAAGGATGCGCTCAACGGTCAGCTAGGCCGCGATGACGGACCACTGATGTGCTCTCTGCGAGCTGCATTTTTTTAAAATTATTACCAGAATTATTGATATTTCAGGATATATGAGTTGATGCTAAAGAAAAATTTTGATCAGCCCTCACATATTGAATGCGCAACAATTGAATAGCGTTCACCAACGGTTTCAAAGATTGTGTTAACTGAAATTTCCAGACCAGGGAGCAATATATGGTTTAGAAAATACAAGTATGTCGTGTCTCCCTCCCCATTGTGAGAATTTCCAATCAGATTATTATTATGGTAATGGAGATAAAAACAAGATGCCCTTGCGTCAAACGTCACACTCTCATTGTTCACACCTATCTCTCGCTCTAGGCCAATGTCAATGTCGTTCTCCATCTTCAGGCAAGCTTTGGGCAATGGAGAGGCAACGGGAAACCGCCGAGAGACGAAGAGTTTGCCAAACAGCTCATGCGCGCCTGCTTAGAGCTGCGAAGCTTGAGTCGAATTCAAGTCGACAAGCAGATGAGGTCGTGCGGTACATCTGCGCGGCATGCTCGATCTGTCTCACGAACGAAGACGAGCTCCAAGATCATATCGTGAGAGTGCACAGTGACAGCAATCGAGCGGATGCAGATGAATCAACCGGACCAGCTCCAGCTATGCCGGCACCGCTAACCGCTCTCCCGGCCGAGAGTGCTCTTTCCGTAGCAGCTGGCAACACCCACATGGGCTCTTTGGCCGCTGAAACGTTACCACCATTATCATCACCGTTATCACTCGAGACGGGTCTAGCTAATTCTGCTGAAGTCGCTCACCTTCAGAGCGACGAAGACGTATTGATGGCTGGTGAAGTGTGTCGGGCCGAGGCCGATGAGGGAGGGGGCGACACCGCGTCCCTCATTTATGAAGGAAAGAACGAATACGATTCTGCGCGTCTCGGTGTTGTCTCGATGCCGGCGTTGGCACCGCGGGTCGCTGGTGAACCTCATCATCCTCAGCAGGAGCGGAATCAGCAGCAGCAGCAGAGAAATCATCAAGTGAGGTCGTCGTCTGATAATGAGCAAGTTTCTGCACAGGAGGCCTCACTGCAATCCTCATCATCACTAGGTGCTCAATCAGACACTTCAGATGGCCATCGTCGTGGTCGCCTTGGTCGACGCAGCAACCACCTTCTTCGTCGCGGTATGAAAAACACGGCTGAGACCGTCACTGTGGCCGGTGAAGGTGACAGCTATTGTGATTCTGTAGCCGACAATGGTGAGCTGAGTGCAGGAGGGCCGGTGCCGGCTTCGGTAACTATGCTCGGGGCGCCTTGCCACATCTGCCTCAAGTGGCTGTCCAGTGCCGCTACTCTGCGTAGCCATATTCGGGTCTGTCAGCTGGTGAGTCTTCCCATTGCGCATACAACTAATTTCATAGTATTGCCATGCCTATGTATAACATACGCGGTAGTGCTGCAGGATCTCCTTCATCAGAGTTCTCCTTTGTGACTGCGATAAAAATTTCTTTGATTTTTCTCTAGATATGTTGTCAGTGGTTTGACGCTAGAGGACAGTAATGATCAAAGTTACAAGAACAATTCCTATCAGTAGGTTAAACAAAAAAGTAATGAAAGAATCATATCCAAAAGAATAACAATGCTTTCTCCAGAGGCATCGCTACGTCTACCAGTTTGGAAGCGATCATTAATAGCTGCATCGGTATTAAATTCTGGATTTTCTGGAACCGATCAGATGGAATCGTCGCTGCATGTGCTCCTAGAGTTGGAGGTCTTAAACCCTTGTTGTAGAACCAGATCTGACATACGTCAAAGATAATTGGAATCACACGAGAAGCTTAGAGTGCATTTGCACCCACGTATTTTCATGTTTTTGCTGACGACCGATTACAATGGCTAGGTGTTGCAATTTTCCTAGTTCCCTCACTATGACCGGCTACTGTTGAAATGCGGAATCTGTGGCTCGTCGGGAAAGCAAAGACGTGGTCGATAATGTTGTTGGACCACGTCGATAGAGTCGCCACTGTAAAGCGCGTTGCACAGCTTGGAGCGTGCCTTTGGTGAGACACTAACGAACCACTTTGTTGCCGTGTACGCACCGCTTTGCTGGTTTCTCGCTCCCGAACATAAATGACAGCCGGGAAATGGCGAACTACCGGACTCGGGTCAGTGCCGCTACTGTGGCGTCATACTCGGCACGCTGCCCGAATATCGTCGACATCTTCTCAGTCGACATCTTCTCGAGCACGAGTGCCCACTTTGTCGAGCACGCTTCAGGTAAACACGAAGCTCAGAAGCTCTGTTTGAAGGGGTACTTTTGCACAGCCAGGCTCTCCCATTTCGTGGTTCGTGGTTGACACATGATTGCAATCGAAGTTTTTGCCACTTTCCTTCCGGGACGTTGCTAAATACTCAGTTTTTCTTCAGCCTGACTTTCATCACCACCACCACCACCACCAGAACTGCTACGACAGAAAGTAACTTTGTTTTGAAATTGAGGCCTGTTTGTGAATCTGTATTGGACATACGTGTTGTTTTCTGTATGATTAGGGGTCCGTGACACTCGCAACGACTGCTTACGCGCAGCCGTTGTAATCGTTAAACTAATACACGAGTGTCGCATAATCAATAACACAATGTTCTTGACTTTTAGGTTGGAGTCAATGGTGAATTCGCATGCATGTGCCTGCTTACGCGGAACTGCTGAGGAGCGCAGTGAGCATCGCTGCGAAGTCTGCGCGGTAAACGTCGGCAATCTGGTGTCCACCGAGGTTCACCTGCGATTAGGATGTCAGGGACACGATCCGGAGCATAAGGTAAACTTACCTTCTTCTTAGAAGCAATCTTGACATGGCAATTTTTTTGGGCAGGACGCCCAATGAGGTACTGCCACAACCGTAAGAGGACATGCTGGCTACCCAGTATCTAGTGCGGATAGGCAGCGTTGCAGAGTGTCAGAATGTTCTAATAAAGTACATATACTAGAATATTCGTTGCTCATTTCAGTGCGAGCGGTGTAAGCAGAGTTACTTTCTACCGACATCACTTCAGCGTCATCTTTGTCTTCTACCTGACGAAGAGGGCTCCCAAGCGGTCAATCCGGAAACGGCGGGTACCAGTTTCATTTGCGAGGTATCTAAATTTTCTCTAGTTGAGATTATTCAAATTTGTAATAAGTAATTGTTTAAGATTGTAGTACGAATGAATTATACAATAATCAATGCCGCAGCATGTTTCATCCATGTGCTAATAGTATTGCTATATCACTTGCGCTTGTTCATCCAGCGCACTATGAAAGGCCTGTTTATCAAATAGGTGATCTTCAAATCTGATGGGGAGCCGGAAAACCTATACCTGAAAATATTATAACTGAAAAAAGGCATGTCGTGGAAGGAGTGACGCAAATACAGGTGGCAGTAGCGATATTATCTATATATATACAAATGTGCAAAACAAAGCCCTACAACTTCTCGTCTTGCGTGCACGACCTGCTGCGAAACAAGGTCGCTTTGTTTCTCTAACGTTACCAGAACAGTTCACGTTGTATCTAAGCTGTCAAGCATTGGTCAAATCCGATTACGACCACGACCTTAAGGTCTTTCTGGCCTTGCTTTACAAAATGTTACAGTGCTATGGGACGATCTGTTAACATTTGCAAGTCGTTCATTTTATTTTCGTTTAAACGCCATTGGTCACTCGCATGACGAGAACTTTCTTGACTAGCTTACTCGTCTGAATGCTTGTTTGCCTGTCTGTTCCTGTGCGGTCAGACGTGTGGCGTTCTGTTATCATCGACGTCGGCATTGAGCAAGCATCGTGCGACGCACTCGGAGCCCGGGCACGTCTGCAGGGAGTGCGGCAAATCGTTTCACCGTCGCGACGGCCTCGAAACCCACTTGATCACCCATCAGCGTCGACAACACGCGACTCGACGAAGCGTCACTTCGGCTTCGACTGCCGCTGGCGTTCAACTGGGAAGTACTTCGAGGAAGTCGAATTCAGCAACGCCAGTCGCTGACCAGGAGGCACTGTTTTCTCCACCAACCGACGAGCGCCTCACGATGCCGATACGCGAAGACTTGTCTACGACAGCTGTTGGAACAGCAACAACCACGGAAACTTTGGCGGCCGTAGCAGCAGCGACAGCAACAACAACAACAACAACAACCGACCAAGCGACCATTAGCGCGTCCTCACCAGCTGAAACAGGCGGCATCGCAAAGGATTATATCTGCGGCATGTACGTCTTCCGTCATATCGTCAATCTATACCCTCGAATAGTTCTCACAGTCCGATGGCCATACCTTATTCGTCTCATCGTGGTGGCGTGCTTTTCCTAGGGTCGCGTAGGAACTCAGTGTGGCGGCCGCTAAGCAGCAGCTAGTAATAGTTACTAACTACCGTATAGACAGTACACCGTGGCTCTGGGTAGTAATAATAATAAATCAAACAAAATCCACGCCATGATGAAAGAGCTTTGTCGAAAGAATGTCGGGGACGAAATCATCTGTCCAAAAGTTCGCCTCT
This sequence comes from Dermanyssus gallinae, assembly GCA_003439945.1. NCBI lineage: Eukaryota > Metazoa > Arthropoda > Arachnida > Mesostigmata > Dermanyssidae > Dermanyssus > Dermanyssus gallinae. Next base: position 765,394 of record QVRM01006230.1, on the reverse strand, counting down.
ATCGCTCAAAGCATAGCCGGTCCTGCTTCTTAGAGTGAGCGGCCAGTTTCATTGTTGAATCGCTTCGCATACAATGGCAGTTTTTCATTCTTTCAAATCGATAATGGGTACTACTTACTCAAACTATATATATATATATATATATATATATATATATATATATATATATATATATTGTTAAGTAACGTGCGTGCGTAACCTTACATTTCTACCGTCCTTCTTCTGGCTGTCTGGTCAAGGTGCAATAAACGCCTGTCAAGTCGAAGCAGTTTGAATGTTCACCTGCGAGGCCATGGTGCAAAATGGCGTTTCAGCTGTACGCACTGCGGTCGAGGATACAACCAAAAAATTAACCTTGAGAAGCATCTCATCTCTGCTCATCAGGTACAGTCTGTTCCTGTTCGTTTGCAAGCCAAAAAAAACACTTATGTGTATGCGAATGTCAAGCTGAGGCGAGCTGTGGCGCATTACCGTGCATTGAGTGAAACGTGACTACAATTTCTACGGAATGTCAGAATGCTCGGTGATTTGCCTCGCGGTTGCAAGTCGAGAACAGCGTGTCGAGACGTTAGCGTTGCTGGAAGCAGGCTGCAATATTTGTAATATTCAAGGTCGGCTGAAGGTCAACGTCGACGAATCGCATGTGCGCTAACATTTCGTAAGGGCGCAAGCGCTCTTGCGAAATATTGGCGCACATGCGATGAGAATTGCGCGTACTACAAGCGCGTGCACGAAGGAGTGATTTTTAATTGGACGCTTACCAAAAACCCAGTCGGGCAAGTTCTCGAAGAGCGAGTTCCGCTGATGACACCTAGCGAGAACGCTCGATTACGTTAAAAACTGCAGAGTACGTTTCGATGTACTTGCGTACTACGTCTTGCCTGCGAGACCTGCTTTGAATGTCTGCTGCTGCTAGAACGCTACACGGTGTTGTTACGATAGCTCTTTGGGGCCATATCGCAAACGCAAGAAAAGAAGAGGAAAATGTTTACAACGATGACTAAAGCTCTACTATTGCACATTGTAGTGTATGTAGCCACATGAAGGTAGGCAGTTCACTCAGTGAACTGTTTTGCGGCTGAATACGGCTGAGCCTATAAAGCTTGAATAAGGCCGTTCCCTAAACAAGTAAGCTAAGCTTTGTTTGTGTTTCCGGTGTCTTGCTTATCCTACGCTTGCCCACTTTGTCGACGGGCCGTTACTGCCGCTACCGGTTCTACTGGTGGCGCCAACAATCACAACCTGCCGCAGTCTGTGAGGTACTGGTGTGAGAGCTGTGAACGAAGCTTCACCTCGAAGGAATCGCTCGAGCTTCACTCGCTGGACCACCAGGGCGCCGTTCGCACACATCTCTGTCCACTATGTCCAGCAGCGTTCCACCGGGCCTACCAACTTAGGCGTCATCAACGATATCAGTTTGTATCTACGACAGAAGGCTTACAACACTTGACAACATACTCAAGTAAAGATGCAGGCAGTAGACCCTAAGTCTCTCCGTCTCTGTATTTATTTTCAAAGCACCTAACCTGCTGATATATGGTACACAACAATTTATGAAAATGTCCCTAGATATTATGGTTGGATATGTAGAATATGTTGGATATGGTAGGATACTTTCACCTTGCGTAGATTTAACGATGACCTGTACGCTTGCGACCTCCTTGTGTGGTGGCGTAAAAAATCGTCATCTGAAATTACTTTTCACCAACAGCGCACACGGGCTTAGTTTCAAGTAAAGTGTCATATCACTACGCTTTACGGCCTCCTCTCAGAGACCGGATTTGTATCGTTCAGTAGAACGAGCTCAGTAGAACTAGGGGAGCAATGTGTTAATTTTGTTCGATCAAGTCACGACGTTTCTTCTTAACTTCGCACTACCATGGCATAACTACTATATGATGCTCACTCACATGATGACTGTATTTGTAAACAAATAGATATATTTTGGGATATTTTGCCTGGTACCCGGCAGTTGTGTGACACTTGTGTTTGATGTGTGCTGTAGGCACAATGAGATCGTCTACGCGTGCCCGGTTTGCCCGTCGATCATGAAGTTGGCCAGCTCTCTAATGCGACACCTGCGGTCGGTCCACCATGATCGACCAGATTTGGCCTCCAAAACGGCGGAGGAGATCGCGCGTCAAAACCGATATCTAGCTGGATCCGCGGCTAATGTTGGCCAGGAAACGACTAGTGAACTTCTACGGGAAGACTCGTACGACTATGAGCCAATGGACCACAGCGATGACAATTGTGCTTATGATGCTGAGACACGGGCGGCTGTTCAGGATATCGCCGCGGATTAGCTAACTAAGGATTTATTCGCCCAGCACTTATGTAGGTATGCGATTTGTGTCTAGTCGTGTTACACTGCATGATACGAGTAATCGAATGGTTTGCCTCTAGTATATATATATATATACGCACCTGTATATATATATATATATATATATATATATATATATGTTTAATATAGATATTTAAATGAAATATTTGTGGATATTTCTATAATAAATCGGTTTGTACTTTGCACTCTTTGGATTTTCGTTTGTAATTACGAATACGATCTGTTCTACACTCGTACATGTCGCTACAGGCATACAAGTGACTGCTGCTCCGTTCCTTTATACCAGTAAAGCTTGGGCGCGCCCATAATCTTTAGTCTCGTGACCACCTGCCTCATGGCATTACTTCGGCTCGGTTTCATGCCTTATCACTACTGTGCCTCCATTTTATCGCATGCATTTCGCTGTAATTCTGTATTCCGCTGTCTATAAATCCTGAAGCTACCGGTAGAATCATTATTCAACACATCTTCTCTGAAGCCCATCTCTGACAACTTCCGAGGTATAGTAAGGTTAAGAGTAGGGGATACAACGATTTATTTACCCGGAAAAAATATTTTTTCTCCATTCACTCGCTACTGCATTCCTGTTTTTATGCAAGCAAACCAAACTTACGAGTCTTTGAATTTGAAACACTGATGAACTGCAGCGTTATTTGGGGGATTTTTTTTCTTTATTCGTACGCGTATTAAAACGGCCTGAATATTATATCAAACTATATACAGTGATTCGTCTATAATTACAAAAAAATATAATTTCAAACATTTCACATGTCCGTAAAGAGAAAACACACGTTCATAGAGGTGAACGGCTTGTGTGTCTGGGATTCGAACTAACCACACGCGTGCTAGGTCGCTCCGTCGAAAATGCTAGTTTTCACCTAGACATGCAATTGAGTTTAGAATTCCTATTAGTGAAAAACTCCAAAGCGTCCAAAGTGACGCTGAAACTCCAGATACCAAGAGCAGAATGTTTTAGGTTAATCTGTCGCAATCCGGCTGTGTTTTCCTCTGAAAGGGCAACCATCCACGCCATCCAAAAAAAATGCCAGCAACAGCCAGTGTGATAAGATTTATCAGAACGTACAATCAACAATCAAGAAGCGTGTATGTGGAAAATATGGCTCATTGACCGTAGACAAAAGTGTGATGTGTGCCCGCGGCTGTTGTAACCACCATGTGCTGATGTACATAATATCAACACTCATCGCTAATAAGAAGGCGGAGGATGCCTTGTTCGTCTGAAAGTGTATCCACAGTTCTGCAGCGAAAAAAAAACGCCCTCCTCAAGCTAACCACCTCCAAGAATACTACTGAGTTCAGAGTTGGTAAAAACATCGCAAAAAACAACCACGCTGTCGGCAACAACAGCAGCAGCAGCAACACGTACGTATGTCCGGTAAACCGGTAGCTCCATTGAGCAGCAGAACCAGCGAGCCACAGCGCCATCAAGCTGCCGTTAAGTCATTTTCGAGCCCGGTGGCGTGGTGGGTGCATTCGTCTGCGCCTCGCGACCAGAGGAGACACATAGCAGGTGCGCGGGTTCGAGCCCCACCGTTGCCCCACATTTGCATTTATAGGATTCCGTCTATGAAGCAATGCGAAAAGCAGTCCCATGGACGTTAAATCTTGGCTGAGAGTCAGCCCCGAAAGGATGTTTTTAAGCCATTTCAAACTCCGGCGGGCGCCTCCTTCTCCGTCGGTCCCTGGTGACGGCGGAAGAGTGAGTAGCACCAGAGATCGCTTCGAACGAGCGATTAAACTCGAGCAACAATAAGGACAACGCGCAAAAACGAGCTCTGAGAACAACCCTGGACCTCTGGATGCGAGACTCAATGCAACCGCGCTACAAAAATATAAGAATACTGCCGTTCCCAAAACTTATGATTGAATGATTGATTGATTGCTTTATTCGCTTGATAAGTGTGTGTACACATATCACCATTTTATATCAGGGACGCATAACGCTGCAGCTGTTAATTACCTATATTGTAGTCACCTGTTTTTTGCCTCTATGTGTTGAGCACCTTCCATCGGGATAGCCTCTGTTTCGTAGCTTCTACCTGTGCCTTTTCTGCATCCTTGCCTAATCCTAGCGCCTCCCCTAATTCTAAATCCCTAGAAGCCCTCCCATTTGTTCACACTCCCTAACAAGATGATCTACCGTTTCTTCTTCCTTACCGCATATCCGACACACGTTGTTTCTAATTCCTCTTAGCAGTTTCGTTGCACCCTCGTGTCTAACATAATGGCTCTCGCGTCCGCTAACAGCTCGTTGCCTCTTGTATTATCATCTAACCATGCTACTCCACCCCTTTCCAATTTCATATTCCCGTACACTTCCTTTAAACTAGTTTTCTGCATAAGTGCTGTCCGCCATTTTTGTGTGTTTGCTGCCTTTACCCTACTTATAGAATACTCTCTCGTAGTTGAAATTAAGCATCCAAACTTATATGGTTTGGCAACATAAGCAACACCCAAGGGGTAACGCATCTAACTTGCGTACTCTGTCACACGCCAATTCCAACCAGGCAAAGATATCATTGGGGTCTCCTACTGGAGCCAAGTGCCGGGTTCTGTCAGGCAGATAAAGTCTCTGCTCAAGTTCAAATGCAATCTCAGAGAGCATTTTATGGTAAGTCTGGCATTTGGTTCAAAGTGATTTAAGAAATACAAACTATGTTGCAACATATTGTAAATAGGTGAAAATGGCAAATATAAATTATACATTGTTATCTCATAAAAGGGGCTCCGAACAAGATATGCGCCTCATGGAGCTCGAAATTAACGTATGCAATTATCTTATAAGAAATGCCAATAAAAAAAATAAAAATCAACGCGTGTTTTCTTTTCTCTTTACGTACAACATGTGAACCAATAGTTTGAAATTTTTATGTATATTATTATTATTATTATTATTATTATTATTATTATTATTATTATTATTATTATTGGAGGATGGGAGATCTCCTGTTTAGGAGTGTCAGTGAAAAGTCGGGCATCACATCACAAAAAGCACTATTCAGGTGATTCTCAATCGATGTTCTTTAGCGTTGCTCCGCCGTGTTTGCCATAATCGGTCCGGAAGCGTTCTCGTATAGGTCTTAAGTTAAACGTGGGCGCTGTTCGTTGATTCAATTTGTGGTAAATTTGACTCGGGAAGATCGATCTTGTGAGCATACAGAGTGTGGTCGCCTATCTCAAATATTTTCTAAGTAGCCTGAGAAAGAAAAAGGTAGGACAACCTTTGGCCCATTGTCAAGTTCAATTTAGCCACATCATCTAACTCCGGGCCCATTAAATAGGCATACACAATATATGAACAAAGTTCATGTACAGTCCTAATAAACAAGTAAAAAGGATATGGCAACTATTACAAAATATGTGTGTTCAGCAACTGTGCAGAGTATTTGGCTTACCTAATCTAAACTTGAAATCGTATTAATACGATCAGTTTCGAAAGTAAAACTTCCCAGAAATATAAAAAGATTAGTGAAACGCGTACTTTACCTATCTGCATAGTCCTCACTACCCATTGCTCCAAGTGTACGTAATTAAGACAGGACCGGTCTAGCAAGTATAAGTGCGTTTATTTGCTTTATTAAAGTAGACGAAACTGATCTATTTTTCCAAATATATATATATATATATATATATATATTTAAAAAAAAAAAAAAAAAATATATATATAGTGGTTTCCATTATAATGTGTCTGCCATTTAAAGTGCTTAGTCATAGTAACAGCACGTGTGTCTCCTAAATGATTACAAGTTATGTACCTTGGACGGGAGAGAGTTGTTATCGCCACAAGTGTGTCATTAGACGAGACAGCTCGATAATTGCTTTGACTCGGTTCGAGACAAGTGACGACGCAAAATGCTTTCTCCGTTTTAGAACGTTTACAAACCCGGGAAATTTGCGGGAGAGTGCGCGCACGGTAAATCTTCCCGCCGGAGGAGAGCGTGAGTTGGCAGGTTTGCCCACCAGCCAGAATGCCTCCTCTCCTCTCCTCGACGAGCTTAAGATCTTAGCGCGGTACAACAGCGCCGGATTCATTTCTGGCGGTAGTCAACAGGTCTGTTTGCTTAAGCTGCCGGCCACGACACGCTCGACGAGGCGATGTTCAAGACGGTGTTTGATCGATCGTGTTGGGAAGTGCGCTCGGCTGAGTGCTACGAGGTGCCGCGACTTCTCCTGCTTGACTACCTCGAGGCGCGCTTTGCAAAGCTCGACGCCCAAGGAAAGACTACCTGTCTCATCGATTCGCGCGATGGACACAAGGTTTCGCATGCCGAGCTGCTGGCCAGGTCGAAGTCGCTGGCCGCCTTCTTCCAGAAGTCTGGCCTGCATGCCGGTGACGTCGTGTGTCTTCGCGGGACGAACACCGTCGAAACGGTGGTCGCTTTTCTGGCACTGCTCTTCATGCAATGCACCGTCTTAGCAGTGAAACCCGTACAGACAATCCACGACATCCGGTCGCTGCTCGAGCGCATTCCCATCCGAGCGGCCGTATCGCTGGGCGCGTATGTTACCGACTTCGAGCAACTGAAGACGGATCTGACCCACCTCGAGTCGGTGTTCAACCTGGACGACGCCACCATTTGGACACTCGACGCCGAACGCTTCGTTCGGCCGCCTCCGGCCGATCCAACAAAGGTGGTCGCATTGATGACAGCTACGTCGGGGTCGACCGGTCCTCCAAAGTTTGTAAAGCACAGCCACTATTCCTACATAGCGTCTTGCTGGGACATCTTGGAAACGCACCCCTGTGCTGGCGGTTTGAACCTGTCGCTCGCACCATTTTCCCATTTGTCCGGCATGATTTCGTTAGTCTGGCAGCTGAAATCGGGAATGCCATACGTGCTCGTAGCGGAAGAAGTTCGCAACTCCCCACACAAATTGTTCGCGCTTGGCCAGCAGTTCGCTGTCGAGCACTGTATGCTGCTTCCTGTCGTCCTGAAGATGGTGGCTGACAGCGACTCGTCGCTCAAAACTCAAATAACTACCCTGACGAGCGTTTGCACGGGAGGATCTCTGCTCGACGAGAAGGCGCTACAGAAGCTGTTTCAAACGTTTCCTAGTCTCGATCGGCTACTCAACGTGTTCGGTCTGTCAGAGAGCACGATTATTGGCGGCGCCGTGCTGAGACGGGGAGATCCAGTGGACGAGTACAAATGGATGACGGCCAGCTACAACACGCGGTTGCGAATCGAAGACCCCACAACACGAAGGGTGCTGCCACCAGGGCAGATCGGAGAAGTTGTCGTCAAGTCGCCCGGGACGTCTTTGGGCTACTACAACAATCCGACCGCGAATGCGTCGACTTTCATCGGCGAACCTGGGGCTCCGCCGTCCGAATGGTGGGTGAGAACAGGTGATCTGGCCGTGATGGACGACGAGGGCCGGTTTCGTGTCCTCGATCGCATCAAGCAGATGATCAAGTGTCTCGACTGTCAGGTCGTGCCTTCAGAGGCTCGAGGAGCTGTTGTACGAGTCGCTGCAGCGGTCGCCGGCAGGAGGTGTGGGTGACGACGCATCGTCAGCGACGTGTGTGTCCCATGTCATAGTTGCAGGGATTCCGCATACGAAGTACATCGAGGCACCAACGGCCTTCGTTGTGCCGCAAGACGAGTTTGCGGCCGACGTCGAAAACTTCGCGAGGTCGGCCGGCGGATGCTGTCGTACATCGACGAGCGTTGCGCGTACTACAAACACATCTACGGAGGGATCGCGTTCGTGAGGTCGATACCAAAGACCGAATCGGGCAAGTTCTCTAAAGTTGACCTTCGCGATCGTCACCTGAGCAAGACGCTGGACTATATCACAGTCGTGGACCACCCCTCAGCATAGGATGGACAGACATATCATTCTGTCGCTGAGTTGGTTGGTGTTCGCTACAGCTGTGGCAACGCTTGAATAAACTAAAATAGTCATCGGCATCTTGATCTTTCTTGGTCATTAATCGATCCTGTCATATGAGATAACTATATATATATATATGTAACTTTAGCGTTGCTACCGGGACTTCCGCTTTTGCCAGCTCTTCAACGATCTTATATCTTGATGCTACGTCAAACTCTGTTCTTAAATCCACAAACACAACGTAAGGTAAGCTCTCTGCCCGAACAGCGTACCAGATTGCTCCGAGAAGCTCCCAAATTGCTGAGTGAGTTGATCCTCCTTTTCTAAATCTATGCTGCGTTTGCCAGTGTTTAAGGGATTCCCAGTATGGTACGAGAACTAAGGTACCCTTCATGTGTTCATTCATTACAGGCCTTCAGATTCTAGCAGTACTTGATTACTGCCCACTGTTTCTTTTCCCAGTACCTTTGCTTCTCTTCCTTAGACGATTGTTTAACTAATCGTTTCCCCAATCAAGCCAACGACCTCATCACCGGGACGGCGTTTACATAATCTTGCGTCAATCTGCTAGCTTGCTTGGCCGCTCCGCGCCGCTCACTAAGCTAAGATGTTCCGCCTCTCTTCTGCAGCGGCAGCATCGCAGACTTTAGTAAGCCTAACAGACTACATTCGTAGCAATCTACTTGGATTGTCCCTGGCATCTGAAGCACTCCGCTAAGTACCTGTAAGAGAACATTGCCGTAAAGCTTCCTCCCTGGGCCTTCCGTTCTACCTCGCTTCTGAATTATTATATTAAATATTCCCTCTAATTTTCATTTAGACACCCACCGGTATATGCTTTCTGAGTCCCGCATATTTCTGTTAAGAATTAGCGTCCCCTGTAAAATGTATGTCCCCTCTGTCGGTATCTGTTGCTAAATAGCTCATTAACTGACGACCCGAACTAACATTCATCCGGGTCGTCAGTTACCCCAGCAGCACACATTCGTCCTGTTGTCTACCAGCGGCTGATCTCCTCCAGTAAGTCTAGTAAAGCCACTCTTTTCTGTTCGAGTCAATCCTGTTTAACCTTGCATTAACTACCCCTCTTATGATCACGCGTGCCTCCTCCTTAGCAAGGTTCTGTTCCTAACAAGAGGCGCCCAATCAGCGTCTCTATTGACTCCATCCTCGCCAGTTGCACATAGGTGGACACTAGTTTAGCGAGTTTAGCCGACGTTACTGCGGTCAGATTTTCTGCTTCTCCTTTGACGCTATTTTATCTCAGCCGTCGGCCTAACGAAAACTACCCCCCCTCCCCCCCGCTTGACCTGCCCGAACCCTTTTTGCACGATGCTAGAGCATGGTACCCTTAAAATCTCCCGCGCAGTTTTCTCGCCCAGGTCTCCGTCAAAATAAAGTTGTCTACTCCTTTGTGCACATCGCCCCCGAGCAGATTTAACACCCCGCTCCTGTCGCAGTTTCACACATCTCAATCTGAACACCTGCACTTACAACGTCTCCAATGATAATAATATCTTGCCGGATGTGCTGGTTTTCACACGCGAGCGGCCTGTTCGTTGTCGTGTTCAGATGTCAGGGACTTAGAATGTGATGGAGACATCGTTGCACGATCTGCGCTTCTGTCCTTCCGTGCCGATCTTGTCCTATCAACGTCATTAGTCGTGGGTTGTAGCATTGGTGAATGCCCAGAGTGCTCAGGACAGCTTCCTGAATGGCTCTAGCCACCATCTGCGCGATTATCTATTTTAACATCGGCATAATCGTAAGGTTTGGCAGTAAGATCGATGCCTCTCAGAGTATGAGTTAGGCGTGTGGCTGAGTGAGAACACCTCAGCAGGTAAAGGTTACTATGGTATCTTATTAGGCGATGGCGCTCTGAGGTTTACCTTTAGCTACATCTGCAGGACTTTGACACCCTGCAGATGTAGGGGTACATATAAGAGCTTTACTTGGTCCGCGTTGAGTATCTTGCGGCACGGTAACCTATGCGCGATCTCGAAGATTGTTGAATCTGAGTCGGCATTCCGTACGCACAGTTCGCATTTCGAGGGTTTACAGCCAAGCCGCTTACCTTCTCGATAATACCCTCTGAGTTATCGGTTGTGAAGCGCCGCCAGCCGGCGCTCTATCATCCAAATGCCACATGTTAAGCGGGCTTTGTAAGCGATTTGATCAAATCAGTAACTGCCAGGCAAAACAAAGGTGGAACAAGAGATTCCCTGTTGTTTGCCTGTTTCAGAGCAGAAAATGGAGAGGCGCCGAAGCAGCTGCGGTTCACGCAGTGAAACCTTATCCATTGTAGGCAGCAAGTTAAAAGATAGTTTTCAAAATCGAATATTGCCACAGCACAGAATACGGAATATTTCCGCTTACGACGTTATAGCCTCGCATAGTGATATCGAAAGTGAACGTAATGTAGGCAGCTTGAAATGTGCCATCTAAGGTCTTAATATAATATAATAAACAGAGGATCGTAAACATTCTGGTAAAAAATTGTGCCCAGCTGAAGAGCAACAAGCATTGCGTTATCACATCCGTGCGGCTAGCACACCCTAAAATCCTGCAGGGGAGCGAACAGAAATTTAGTCCTCTGCGCCTTTGACCGAATGATTATACGTACAGAGTGGTGAAAAGAATCGAGCGCCAGACCATTAGAGCCGTCCTGTGAATCGTGTGACTCTTACCCGCTCTAATACAGAACCGGAAAGAAGGCAACCAAAATGACCGAACGCTGCAGGCACTTCCAAATACGCGCACATTTACGCCCGGGAAAACCACACACCACAGCAAAAAGGAAAAAACGCATGCAACAGACCACACTAAAAAGAAACGAGGGCAGGCATAATGCAGAACTTCCATAACGTCGAAACGCGAGAACGACGTACATGGAAGAAGTGAGCCAGCTGAAGGCTAGCATCAGACCAACAGAATTAGTGTAAGGAATCACCTAGCGAGTAAATGTCCGGAACAGAGATGAAAATATTTGCATAACTACTAGTTTAACGGACAAGGGTACAATGTCAATAATTGTAAACAGATTGCTAGGCTATATCTGCAGAGTAGAGCGCATAGAAAGCACCCAGAATGAAACTAGAGTTGGGGTACTAAGCAAGTAAAAAGAGAGGCAGTTGCGGGGGCAGTCCTTAGAGTTAAGTCAGCCCTAAATAACAGAGAGGACACAATTTCATCTGTAGAGCATAAACTGAAAAAATTTACTATAAACAGACCTCAACAGGTGCAAGGAGATCTCTTGTAATATGTGTCCCACAAACATAATGTAATATACGAAAAATAAACCAAACTACTTTGGTCCGATATAAATACAGGAGACACACATCATGCTTGATAGTGCGGCAGCCAAGGGTCAAGTAGATGTCAGGGATTGACAAACTTTGTTTTCAAGAGCGAATGGGAGATCGGCGTGCACAAAGGTTTCGTAATCTGGCTTTTATACAGGGACCCAAAAGTTACTCATAAAGCCCGACATTCCTAAGGACTGTGTTGTCTCAGGGACAATCTGTGTGGTTTCATCAAAGCAGGACGACTTTTAAACTGTTTCGTCAGCTTCGCCTTGCACACTTTATGCAGGCAACTCTTGCAAACTTGGAGAATAATGGTAAACTTCGGCGTGGTACAAAGTGCACTCATTCTTGCAGCATTTGTACACGAATTTCTCAGTTGGTACGTACAAATTGGCGGTCTTACGTAGCTTGTTGTGAGACCTGTGTATTGGAATTATGTGTCACCGTTCTTGAAAGGGGTCATTCCAGCCGTTGTGCTGTGTTACAGGATTTGGTAAAGCCCCTTGTTTAAACTTTTGTTTATATTTTGTTCGAAGCTGTCGAAAAGCCATTCTGGAGGCGATATCGAGAAGCAAAATCTTCGATTAGCGACTCCGTACCAGCCAAACTATTGGTACACAAATTTTACGAGAACAATCAGGGGGGGGGGAAAGGGTCCACCAACTCTGAACTTGATGGCCTTTGTTTTGTTGCTATAAAAACATAAGTAATTTTCCTTGCTGTATGTTTCTAACAGACAAAGCCATTTTATAAAGTCAGTGAAAATACACATACGTATCGCATATATTGCACCATCTATAGGTTAAAACAAGCTAAATCAGAGTTCCGGTAGACAATAGTATGATACAATTAGATCGTTAAACACTGACCAAATAGGACCTCTCTCACTGCAAATACGTAGCACCTTTAAAGTGGCACATACAATCGTTTCGAGAAGAAATAGTTACAACACAGGCACCTTATATCGTTCAACAAGTATTTATTAACATAATTTTAACATATTTAGACTGTGCCTAGGGCGAATAAGTCTTCACATAGTCCAGTAATTGTTTGCAATGCTGCCATTGTTGATGTTGCTATAATTGTGTATATTAGTATTGTCGATCCTTGTTGATTCTGGTAGAGCTGCTAGCGTTGTCGTTTTATTAGCGTCCCTTCATAAAGTGTTGATATGTTCGATATTACTAGTAGTACAAATGTATCTCATTCATTACGATAAAGGTAGGGCGTCTGGATTTGACTCCCTTGTCCAGTTCATGGGATATCATCCGCTCATGGCATGCATGAAAATTAAGGGCTTGCTACAATACATTAAGACAAAAATAGACATGGAAAATAAACAACTGATTTGCTGGGCAGGCTAGCAGCTATATTGCGCTGTTCTTAAAATTATTGTTTTGATGATATCTAGTGATGGACATATCCAGAGACCGGATATATGGATTGGGTATGTGGTGGATTTGCTTGCCTTGCTTCGGCATTGAAATATTGCTGAAATGGTTGTTCTGAGTGGCGCATCGTAAACATCATAAAGACGTACACCAACCCGTGCAGTCCAATTTCATAGCCATTTTCGAAAACGGTTTCGCGCACGAGCTCATATATACATATATATAATGTTGTTTCTTATAGATTGTTTTAACTGTTTATCATTTAGTTCGCTATATGGGCTCAAACTCAACAATCGATAGATAAATCATAGTTTCGTCATTATTATGCTCATCATCATTAAACCGCCTGTTCCATTCTGTCCCTAGTTTGCCGTCGAAGTAGTCTCATGATTAAAAAATTGACACATATTTTTTTATAAATTGTCAATTTGTTAGTCAAGTTTTCACTGGACAACCAGGACGTTTTACTTGATACTTGCTCTCAATGTCTGCTGACGGGACAGAGTGAATGAATCAGTTAATATCGTGGCCGGCGTTCATACCTAACAACATGCCGCGTCTAAATGACTTGCAGCTTGTCCTCTTACTTCGATATATATATATATATATATATATATATATAGATGCGATAAGGAAAATGAACCTACGTTTTTTCTTCGCGCGCAAGGGACAGGTGGTTTAACATATATTGTCCTTTTGAAATCGCGTATGTATGTCCACCACGAGCTTGCCAGGGGTCGCCCATGCTTGCTATCAAGGAATCCGCCGAGAACGTCCTCTCTCTTATGTTTTATTGCGTCGTCCTTTTTATGCACTGCCTGGCAGAGGCTGACTCATCCCTAAACGGCCTACTAATTGGCATATGAAGTTTGCGCTAGTTTAAAGCTTGCCTCACATGATGTCAACATGCTAAACAGATTCAAAAGAGAAGTAGTCGAAAATGAGGACGAAAAGGCAAAGCCTACGCTCGTGCTATGACGGCTTGAGAAAGAAGTCCGGCCCTCTTTTGAGCGCATCGGTTGTCTCCACAGCCAGAAAGACCCCGCATTGACCAGTCAGTATAGGAGACCAGACAACTAGCAATAATGGCTTCAACTTCACACCAAATCGATATATAGACACTACAATAGTGTCGTGGCAACTGTCATGGCCTGGCTTGGGAGGCTACCGCATCAGCTGCCTTCGTCTAACAAATGTATGTAGATGTGTACTTGGTAGACAAAGTTTGTAGAAATGCCTATCTACGATTTTAGCACAGCGACACACGACTACAGCGCCGGGTACAGTCTTTCGAAAGAAAATTAACAGATATCATGTGGACTGGTATAGAGTTTCGTTTGGTGCAGGTCACGAAAGTGTGGCATGTCAGACCCTCCAGTGACACTGGAGCAAAACGTTAAATGATGGAATGCCGTTTGGTGACTAAACTTTTCCCTTTTTCGAGGGCGAACTAATGGACTCCAAATTGTCTCTCTCCCTTCCGCGAGTACATTCACACTTATCTAGGAATATCCGCACGACCAGGAATTGTGTGTTGTGCACCATCTTATGGTCGGCTCGGTTAAAATGAGTCTTCCGTATCGGGAGGTGGGTCAGAGGTGATGTCCTGCCAGCCAAACTGAACGTAAGGCTAAAACACATCGACACATGATTATTATCATGGTCATGATCTTCATAATGTTGATCGTACGATCAAACGTAAAAAATCAAACGCCGAATGCACACACACGCCAAGCACTAAATACGATATTCAGAGTGGACGAGAGTGATTTGGGAGTGACCACTTTTGATCAGGTTTGATATTATCCTGCAAGTATACGTGTCACGTGTGTAATATTATAATCTGTATACCATACTCTTCCGTTGGATGCAGTATTCTTATATATATATATATATATATATATATATATGAGAGTTTTAACAGCGTTTTATAGAAAATGGGCCGAACCCCACCATTGGACATTCGGGCTTTGTTTGTTCGCTCTTTTTATCTCTCTCTATGTATCATCTGCCTGTCGACGCACTCGGTGCTCATCACTATCATCGTTATCACCATGTTTGTCTAGCGTTTACATCATAAAACAGCAAAATAGTTATACAGTACTACTACAACAATTTAATTTCTACATCGTCTTTCTCATGTATCTCCGCTCAACTATTATTATCGTGATCCGTTCTCGCTTAGAACTGCTGCAATTAGCGGCTAATTATGGCAGCAACAGCAGTCGGTAACAATAAGAATCACTATCATCGGCACTTCCAGCCACGAGGACAGCGAAGTCCACAATCGAGAAAATAATAATAAACATATTTTCGTCAGAGCAAGTTTACTCCATAGTAGCACTTACATATGTGCCAGACCACAGTCAATGTTAGGTTCGATAGCAGCAGTTACACGAAAATGTAAAATCGCCAGTATATATTACTACTATTATTATACTTTTTATCATTATATGAAAACTGGACAGCGCAAATAATATTGTAACTTATTTTAGTCAAGACAATTACGTTAATAGTAATTGTTGTAGTAATCATGTACTGAAGTAAGTAGTTCCGATGAAAATGATTGTGACATATATTCAATAAGAATAATGTATGCTGTAGCCGCCTCAGAGACCCTAATCACACAAGAGTCAGGCACTGACTCCTGAATTAAAACCACACGATATATGTGCGTACATAGATACGTAGAGAAGCATACAAATAGAACTTATATATATATATATATATATAGCCTTGTTCCGTCTACTTTGACGTCTTAGCTTTAAAATTACGCACACTTAGCATTCGTATTTAGATATGTGCGCGTGCTTACGTGTGTGGCTTATGTTAGGCTTTATTTACATTCCCGCTGCCGCTAGAATCACGGATTAGATGCCATTAAATACAGTCTAAAAAAGGCCTTCGTGCAAGACACTCGAACGTACTTCCCGTTCTTTTATGTGCCCACGGTGAATGCATGGGTGGAAATCAACAGCTTTCTTGTATGTGGCTTGTTATGGAATATTGTTAACGCCGTTTTGTTGTTTGTTCTCGGACATTCGCAAACATGTCAACTATTAAATGATCGTTCCGATACTCAATCGCACACACTGATCACCAGCTATGCTGATTTTGACGGAACATTTTTGCGTCATAAGAACACTAGCCGTTATTGGTTGATGATACTGTTGTCGTAGGCACTGCTGTCACCTTTAATAATACTACGATAGAGAGAGAGAGAGACAAGAGGTTCTAGTTGTTGCTGTTGCATTACTCTCAATTGTGTCGTCACTACTCTAGTTTGCGCTATTTATCTGCACCGGCACTGCAACGCTACAGGTCATCATATCTGTTGTAGATATACGTATGCGTATCGGCGTGATTTCTAACGTTCCCGTATTTTTTGTTATAGGACTTTCTTTACGATAGGTCAAGAGTTCAGGGAACGACAGTTAGAAACCAGGCATTAATCATCACATTGAAACGGCATGATATGAATCGGACTTATTTGAACGACACTCATACAATGAAAACGTTTTTCGCACCGACGGCCGGCCCGTCCGTGTTATTGTCGTGACGTTAGCGTTCACCCATCGCTTCTTTTTGTGTTGCTAGCTGTTGCCAGAATTAAGAACCTGATTCACAGAGCCGCAGTCACCTTGTTTTTGTTGTGTCTGTGTCTGATTGTCGTTCCTGTTACCTTAAATAGTTTAATACTGCTGCCAATCTTTATAAAGCGATTTTGTTATCTTCTAATGTTGTATTCTTTGCTAGTTGTTGTTATTAATGCTAATAATATAATCATTATTACTTTGACGACTACTACTGCTCCATCCAAAGCTACGGTATACACGCATCAGCAACTCGCACAGATCTATGCCTGTGTGACCGTTCACCTTTAATTATATTCACACATTTAAATATAATGAAATGCACATTGGCAAATTGTGTCACATTGAACACTCAACGGATTAAATGCTGGCTCACATCACCAATAAAGCTTTCAGCAGTGACCCAGTAATTGGCCGTCGAATGAAGCGATCACCTATTATAGGCATAATAATTCTGTTTTCATTACACTGCCCAGAGAAGCCTTCGTCAGTTACACTACCTCGTTATATATGACAAGCGGGTGAAAGAATATGGATAGCAAAAACAGAATGAAGAACTAATCATAACTAGCATTCATACATTTGTGTTCGATCAATGTATATATATACCAACTAAGGCTAAGATTACTTCGTTCAATAGCCTTCACGAACTACCTCTGAACACAGCAAATCGTGTTATGGAAATTTTGCGCATGTGTTGCGCCGAAGGATTGTAACATCAGTATTCGAAAATTTTTATTTAGCACGCGCATCAAACCTTCGAAGTAAACTAGTGCGAACCTATTTCTAGTAAGTGTTTTATATCTACATAGCGGCATAACATCAAGCCAATGCGTTCAAACCTACACACAACAGGCAGTGCAGTATTGCTCAGTTTTCCAGAGGAATGCCAGCAATGTCATACCTGGACAAACAAGTCTTGTCAAATCCTCCCTAGAGCATTATTATATGATGTATGTTTATGTTGCTGTTGTTGCTATCATAGCATCAGTACTGCCATTCTTGTTTTCAATTCGCTAAAATATTCTAACACAAGATATAAGAAAGTGTAGATTTATTACCCTTGAATAACTAAATACATACGCCTTAGTTACAGACGTCCTGGTCGTCCATACGAAACCTTTTCTTTATCCAACGAGTACGATGCCGATCACTTCAAAATCGCCAATGCTCAATGTTACAGCTGAACTAACTAATTCTTATAAAAGCTTCGGGTTACAGTGCAAATTAATTTCGTAGTACTGGTATGTACTATATGTCTAGTATCACTGGACATACTGAACTCGGCGTGCGAAATTTACTTTTTGCAATACGTGACATGTATCGTAGACTAGTAAATGCATGTATATATATATATATATATATATATATATATATATATATATATATATATATATATATATATATATATTTATATACATATATATATATTATATATATATATGAATTTACTACATTTATATGTAAATTCATGTATATTTATATATATATATATTGAAGAAAACACAATTAAAGAACAATAGTTTACGAGCATTTGCAAAAAGTGGGTTCTTTTTTTGGGGGTCGCGTATAAAAAGCTTTGTTTATTACGCTCAGAACCAGTTTTGTAGAAGAGAACATGGATCCGGGCTGACTCGATTCGTCTCGACCGTTCTTCTTGTTTTTAATTTTTTTCGCTTTTTGTGAGTTATTTTTCTCGTTGTTGCTTCTCAATCTCATCCACCTCGAATGAGAAAGAGAGAGAGAGAGAGTAAACAGTTAAATCTCCCTAGTGTTGAAGGCCCGCAACAAAAATGTATGCGGAACTCATCACATATCATCGACACGTGCCATAAGACCAGGCGGAGGAGCTTAGTGCGCATCAAAGTACTCGATAGACACTATAAATGTGTGTGTATATATGTGTATATATCGCTCCTGCAATGCTTGGTACACTATCTATGTTAATTGGGAATACATGGAATGCACAATATTCGTACAATATCCGCTTATCAGGCCAACATTTAGTTGGCCATTTTGCCGTGAATAATACCACCCAGTAGCTCAGAGGGTAGGCTGTCCCAAGATTCCACTTGCGGTCGTGTCGTTACACTTATTTATCTTAGTGTTCTTGCCATCCTCGCCTTTTTCTTAGTCAACGTTGTCAACATTATATACCCCCCGGCGTCGTCTTTCAGGGGTATATAAATAAGCAAAAAAAAGCTTAATTAATACCTGTTGTAGAGAAAAATATGAAGCTTTCGCTGGCCACCTCGGCTAGGCGCAGCGAACGTTTGCACAATTGAGTGGTCGTCGTCGTCGTCGTTGTGTTTTTTGACCAACAATTACAGGAGTAATAGAACTCGTCATCACCAGCACAATAATGTAAGATCATTTCAAGATGTATATATATATGTGTGTGTATATATTATATATATACTATAATATGAATATTTGTAGTAATATCAATGTAAAGATATAAGAACAACAAGTATACGAAGGCGGTCGTTGTTCTGCTGCTGCTGCTTCGACCGCAATGGCTTGTTCGAGCGGACTAACTAAGGCAAATGCCCGCACGGGTGTTGTCACTAACTCTCCTCCACTCTGCTGTCACGTTCGTGTTCGCAGCCGCACGCATAGATGACAGCTTCGCACAGTTGCAGCAGCATTCGCAGCACAGCAGCAACGACCAGTGAGTAGTTCCTGTGCTACTTGTAACGAAACAGCTCGTTACAAAGTACTGCTTTTTATCGGGCTTATGCCGTTCATCATTGTATGTCGTGTTTCGGCCACGATGCCACGAATAAACTGACAATGACATCAGGCATAATAAACGCCTAAAAGAGAAGCAAAAACGGCTGTGTTCAAAGCAAGTGTTGTGGCCTGTTTTTTACTGTCCGTGTCGCTTTTTGTTGTTATTTTTGTTTTGTTTTTTTTTGTCTAGTGTGGAGTCGGCTGTTGTCGTTTTTACGACTCCTGTCAGTTGTTGTGCATTTTTAACGCTGCCAATATATGATCAGAACAGAAGAGCGAACTCGTTAGGCGGTGAACAGCTGAATGCATGAACTCTAGACTAAAGGCGAACTGTGTGCGAGTCATCGTTCATGAATGTATGCACTATGTACACGTTTACTTTCACGTATGTATGCGTACGGTCATTTGCTCTACTGCATATCATTCGCGTTATGGACGTTGCTCCCGAAAAAAAAGATGTAGTGGAGTGTTATGCTCAACGAGCCGTTGTGTCACACTTGTTGTAGTGGCTTCCACTGTTTGCAATAGGGCGATACTGACTTTGTTAGTTGTAGCCATCTAGTCTTGCTACTGTAGTTGTTTAGTAATTATTGATTATCTTGCCGTTTTATGTTGTTGCTGCGCTTCTTATTGCTCTGTATTATTGATGTTGCTGTAATTATGCTGTTGTTATCTGAGAATGTATGCTACTATTTGTAACGGATATGCTAATGTCATTTGATGGTATAGTTCGCCCTCCCTCTTTTGCTGTTAATAGTGGAAACCGCGGATGTAGATATTGCTGCTGCTTCAACTGTTGTTATTTTTCTGCCGTGACGTCGTTATCACCTGCCGTATTTGTTTCCGTTGTGGTCGTCGCGTGTTTGCTAAAATTCCATATACGTGCATGATGATCATTTTTCATATTATATAAAGTTGGCACTAGTCTTTGGTGTCTTCCTCTCTCTCTTGCGAGCCCTTTCACTGTTTCATTCATTCTCCTGTTGTCTTCAATTATCGTATCGTCGTCGACGTAATAATGACATCAGTACAGTAACAGAAATAGAAATTTGAATAAAAGCTGTGCAGAGGTTCTATGAATAGTAGTATACTGCTAAATTGCTGTCATTAGACATTATATAAAATAAGCCCTTAGCTGTGTGCCAATGGCTGCTCACCAGTGCATCTGCTGCGACGGTTGTGGCCTGGCTAGATGCAAAATCCGTACAATATATACATCTAAGCCAAGTGCGCTCAACACCTACTGTTTCCTATGGTGCCACAGCCGCAACAAATTGCCTCTTTTAATATGTCTTTCAGATATACCCGAGATGTATATATATACATATACCTTACATAATCTTCTAGTTAACTGTGACGATGAGCGTTGCTGCATCTCAAGTATCCCTGAAAGAGCAGATCCCGGAAGCGGTACACAAATCTTTGCTTCCTCTACGTGTCCTAAACGTTGCTGTTGTTGCTATTGACGCTTCTCAAGCGGCTGCAGCAGCAGTGGCAAAAGCTGAAGTCACAGACAAAGAAGGTTGAAAACGCCTATTGTTTCCTGTTAAACGCTGATGCTGAAGATCTTGTTGTTGACGGTACTCGTAGACGGTAGTTGTAGTGTGGACTAGCAGTTGTTGTTGTTGTTATTGTTGTTGTTGTTGTTGTTGTTGTAGTAGTAGCAGTAGTAATAAAGTAAAGTGGTAGAAGTCATAGCAGTCACAATTGAAATAGAGTAAACGGCGGATTCGTATCACTAAAAAGCTTGTCGTCAGTCAGTATAACGTGTCGGACCACAGCCAAAATGGCCAAAAGTGAGGCTTGTCAGTTAACAGTTAATTGGTTGACGATTTCAACTGCAGGCTCTTCATACAAGAATCCACAAGCTGGTGCTAACGTCCGCTCAGTGAGTGGACCAACGCTGGCCTTGTTGTCACCGCCAACGCCAATTCAGTGAACGCCGTGCCCTTTTATCACGTAACGATCGCACGTACGATGAACTGAGAGCTAGTTTGTTGCTCGCTGATCTGTTCGTTGATTCACACGTGCCTGATTGGTTGATCGATTTCATTGCCGACGGGTGTACTAAGCGAATGATTAATCATCGACTTAGTTACAAGCGGCATCTGTAAATAGTCGCCAGCCGACAAATCATCACGAAGATTTCTTTCGTCATAAATGCGATGATTTGCCAGCCTTCTTTCCATCTCGTACACAAACAATATAAGCAAGCAAGCAAACTACAAGTCGCGACTCATTCGCTACGGCGAAAGCTGTTTAAGAAGAGACAGCGCGTTCTTCTTATTTTTCTTCTCGGCGTCGTTGATGATGCATTCAATCTCACCGCTTCACTTTCCATCACAAGACCCTTCCCATCTTCGGCATCATCTTTCGCCTCAAATACGCTGACAACACTTAAGTGATGTAGAGTGTGTTGAGAATGAGAACATGATGGTTGTTTTTAGCCAACGTGACCACGTAGCCCTCCGAAGTGATCTTCAATCCACAACACCGGCTCACTTTACAGTAAGGACATTCGAACTCACTGATAGCTTGTCCCTCACGATTGAATACTACAATGTGGAACCTGGTAAGACAAAACGAGAAACAGGAAAAAGCGACAATCATACATTATTAAGTACTGCTATTTTCGGGTTATCTCTTTGTCGTTCTAACATATAATGTGCAACTTTATTTGAGGGCTGATATTTCATATATTCATTGCAAATTCGAAAAACGTCACGTTCCAGCCAGACAGAAATGCTATGACTGAAGAACTGCGTAAAGCAATCTGAGACCGCCCACACAAGTGGCGGGAATAAGACTACATACTCGCTCTCGATTCCAAGCGTGATCGTGTTAAAAATCTGTCTCTTGCATCGTGGAAATAATGAGAGTACACATATATTCACACTATAAATGTAACTATTATCTCAATACCAGCAAGCTAAACAGCAACTGTACCTGTTTCCATGGGAATCGCCGACAAGAATGTCGCCATGATCCGAGATGTCGATCCCATTGGGGAAGTTAGTCAACCCCTCGCCGCCAATTCGGCGAAGAAAGTTTCCGCCTTCCGAGTATACGACGACACAATGGCCCTTAAAGTCGCAGATGTAAAACTCACTACCCCAAACGGCAATATCCGATGGTTCACGCATATGCTCGCTGCAGTCGAACCAAAGCAGCAGATCACCGCTGTCAGCGATCACGAATACGGTTGGCGAGACGGAATCCACCGCCACAATGCGTCCGTCGCTGGTTAGTGCCAGACCAGCGACGATGTCGACATACCTGCGCAAAGCACGCAGCAAAGATACAAAACCCAAAGCGAGCCGTTTGGCAAATATCAGTCAATGCATACACAACTGGATCCACATTAGCAGATTAGGAACGCCTCCTCAGTCCTGCCGCCAATAGGGTTAATAATAATACAGACAACTAGTAGAGTGAGAAGCACCACAGATATATTTCTGCAGCCTGCGGCAAACCTCTATTCAAGGTCATCTACTGCTACTATAGTACTGCTATTATAAGTTCTAAATGCCAAGCGAAGTTGTCTTGCCAGTGGCTAAGATGACAGATATAACTGTGCACAATTCGATTGATGATCGTATTCTACAGCTAGACGCAGATGTATGCTCGATCAAAAATGGCTGCCACCCATCATTCGACGGTGTCAGCTATTGAATCACGCATCCTTATTAGTGTACCTAGATTTGGAAAGCCAGCCGGTTAAGTTAGAGCCAGGTGGCTATGGAAACTAGGATCATCAAAGTCTCATATTTTTGGCAAACGACTACCTATTTTCTTTGTAAGTACTTGAGAATTACTGTAATCTCTAATACATTACGTAACAGCCTCTATGGCCTAATCTCTAATACATTACGTAACAGCCTCTATGGCCTTAATTAGTCCCATAGAAAGTGCAGAGTACTATATTGAGAGTACTGACTAGATGCCGTGTTGACCATTCTATCCCAGTAGCCGAGACAACAGTCGCTATTGTAGTCGGTCTACTTTTAATGTGAACAGAAAAACAATTTAGTAGTCGTAATAGTAATGGTACATGACAATGACTGTCACACCATACAAGTAAATACGCGATTCGGCACTAACCTAATGGCAATCTTCTTGATGAACTCGCCGTTCTTGGTAAACAGTTGCATACGGCTGCGCTCGTTGCCCCGGTCGCAGACGACAAATGTTCCGGTTGACTTCATGACGGCAACCTTGCGCGGGTACCACAGCTGGCCTTCTTCTTTGCCCTGGTTGCCGAACTCACTCTTCAGTTCGCCCGCCTTATCGAAGATCTGTATGCGGTGGTTGTTTGTGTCGGCCACGACAATTTCCTCGTTCGTACCGAGACAGAAGCCGTGAGGCGACGAAAACTGCGTTAGGCCGGTGCCTAGTTGACCAAACTTGATGCGAATGTGCATCGGCGTAACGCGCGGAGTGCGGCCAGCGGCTCCGCCCGCTCCGCCCACGCTCGATCCGCTGCCCGTACTTCCGACGCTGAAAGACAGTACCACAAACACAGTTTGTTGGGATTTCTACTTTAAGGCGCCTTAAAAATTCAGTTGCATTAGCAGAAAATGGTCACGAAAAAAACATTTCATTCTGTTGCGTGCAATGTTCTACACACTTAAGTAAGGCGACATCGTATGTGAACAACATCCGTCGCATGGGCCAAACGCCCCTTACTGTGGCGGCATACTCGATTGCGTAAGGCTGGCCGAGTCAATTTCGAAGCCTACTCATGCCATGTTTGGATACCGCATTTCCAACGACAATCCAAGTGTTCCTAAAGTTCGACTTTTTAAAAATGTATTATAAAGTGAGCCGTTTACAATCAATTATTTGACTCCGAGTGCGTGTCGATCACAAACATATCGTTGTAGTGCTGCTACTACCACCACTTCTAGTTTTATCCACACACGTAACAATGCCGGCAGGTTTGTTGAGACAGACGAATGGCAATCGAAATAGCTGTCCTGTACGTACCTCGGCGGGGGACCTGGCGTTGTAGACGAAGACAGTGCGACGCTTGAGGCACTAGAGGTGGGACTCCGCTGGCCTACCGCTGGTCCGCTGTTGTTAATAGGCCCGGCGAGTGGGCCCGTGGCATGGCTCAACGGTGCGATTGCACCTGAACATGACCGAAGAGAGCCTTCATGTCCGTTCAGAGGTAAGGGACTGCCACCGAAGGGAGCCGACGTCATGGGGCCAACGCTACCCATAGTGGCCAACGCCGACAGATTGTTCATGAGATTTTCCTCTTCGGAGGTGGTGGTGGGTGGCACAGAACTTGGCGCGCTCGGGCCTACCGAGTGCCGCATGCGTCTCTCGTCGGGCCCGCCGGCTACGAGTTCTCTAGGCCGCTGACCCACGTCGCCGACAAGTAAAGGTAAGACCGCGTTCACCGCGTTCGGCACGACGTCAACCTGCTTGACGGGTCCCACCCCCGGTACGCCGGCAAGTCCCTGTAAATTGATCTGCGCGAGCGCCGAGCGCAGGTCGTTTAGCTCTCGACTCTCGGCTGGAGGCACCATAGGGTCAAGTGGTGGCAGAGGAGGAGGAGGAGGACCGCTCGCTGAGAGCGACGTGGCAGGCGGCAACGCAGCGTGTCCCACCCCGCTCGCGGGATGCTCCAATGCGCCGAAGTGCAAAGGCATAGGAGGAGGGACCAGGGGCGCCGTCAAGCGCACCACATCGACAAGTCCCGAAGAGAGAAGGCGCGATGCACTCGAATTGCCCAGGTCGGTGGCAAACGGTGAGTTCGGCAGAGCAGCAGAACCACCAGCATCGCCGGCACCAGTAACAGCGTTACTCGGTACGCTGGCATGGCCGCGGTCGAGCACGGCCATGACGTCGTTCGCCGGCATCGTTCCCGTTGAGAGAAGGTCATCATCATCTTCTCTGCTGCCGCCATTCTGCTCGGATCCACCACTTGCCACTACGCGCCCGAACAGCGACTGCAATGCCTGAGCAAATTTGGCTTCATCGGTTACAAAGCGCAAGTCACTGTGGTCGCGGCCCTGGGGGATGCTGCACACCAATTTGCGGATCCGCGACGCCACAAGTGTCTTGAGCGCAAGAAATTCGCCTGCATCGCCATACGTGATCAGCTTATCGCCGAACGAGAGCGCATGCTCGAGATAGCCCCTTGACTCCTGGCACAGCTGAATGTCGTCCATGACACGCATTTCTTGCGCGGAATGCACCTTTTCGAGATCCTCGAGGGCCGCGCTCCTGGCCCGCTCCAGCAGATTCTTATACGTGATAAATGTCTCTTCGATTGACGAGCGAACCGAGTCTCGAGCTAATTGAAGCTCTGACAACGATGTCGTTAATGTTTCATTAACCTGTCAAAATGTACAAGATACACGTTAGGCAACAGGCTAACCCATCTCTGTTTCGGCAAATAACCCAGGGAGCTAAACCATCAAGCAACTAAACAACCAACTCTACCAGCTAAATTGTATATGAAACATCATAATTATTTTTGTTTTGATTATCACTTCCTTCAAATAAAGACTAATATTTGACTTGTACGACCTCGCTGATATGACCTCATGAGTGTCTACACAATTGAAATCTCGAATACCATGAGAAATATATATATATATATATATATATCGCGCTTATTATTATTATTATTATTATTATGAAATTTGAATTCACGATCAACATACATCGTCAAACGTTGCAAACTTCTGGCGAGCTTCGTCAATAAGCGTTGTCAGCTCGCGTTTCTCCCGGGCGTTAAAATGAAAGACCTTTTTGCAGCCGTGTCCCTGATGGCCTGCTACCAGGCAGTCGTTGCACATTAACTGCAAACACACAAAATACAAAGTAAATAAACATGCCATGTCGCCTCATACACACTAAGAGACTAAATTAAAAACCTTTTGACTAACAATGAGTCAATACTACTTTTGTTCGGCCTTCGTACAGAACCGTACACCTGTCGTCGTTAGAGACAAACGAAAAAAATGAATGAATAGTATATACAAGGGACCTCATATTAAGGACCCCAGAAATATAGGTGAATTAAAGTAAATAAGCAAATACTTGTTGGAGATCTGTGTTGCCCACCGAGTTAGATGTAGAACGTGGCAGGTGTTACTATATCTCATTGCTGTACCCATTAGCGAAAAGAGAACCCGACGCTATCCGGAGAGCTCTTACTCATAATGGGCTACCAATTACGAATGAAGTATAATATGTACATATATGTGTCATTTCGTTTTAAGACAACAAGCATAGTACATGGCTGTGTCAACCAGTGCAAAACGTTTCGTATTTTTGCTGCGCAAACTGTCGAAAGGTTGAGTGAGCCTTTCGACAGTTTGCGCAGAGTGCGCAGAGAGAAGTTGCAACAGTCCAGGCAGCGAGCGATTGCATTGTCCTGTATACAAACGATAGAGACGAGAAGTCTTGGGCTAAAGTCTTAACTACCGATATATGTAAGTTGTCGTCGAGCTTTACAAGTAGCGGCCCTGTTCCGACAACAGTGTCGTTGTCCTGGACCAACTACCAATATAACTGACGGGATCACTTAATCTATCCACGTATATGTCGCACAGAAGCCATAGCAGCTTTCGTGCGTTGTTCCGTGGACTCGCAGGTAAAGCTCTCTATCAGCCGCCAGTAGAATAATTGACGTAACGGCACGAGCTACTTACGTGACTTTAATGGGATGGCAGAGTCGTGGAATTTAGGAATATCATTATATAAATGTAATATAGATACATTGTGTTAAATCAGAACGTGTCAACGCAATTAGGGCACTTTTCTGCATTGTTTTGGAAAGTCCGTATTCTGAAATTGCCAAATGCCATATACTGAGGAATGCACAGGGTTGGAGCAAAAATCGTTGCACTACTTATCTCGCCGGAAGCGTGAAGAAGTTACAGCATTATGAAGAAATCATTATAAACTGTACATTAGAGTCAATTTGAGTGAATTACACAAAACTGAATGTCCTGGAATTGTATACTAAGTACACAAATGTGACGTGACACCTGATACGAAAGACTAGACTTACTATAGTTTGACCTATAAGTACAACTATAAGTTTAAGCTAAGTAACCTCTATGGGGGCCACTAACCGTTCCGCAGACAGGGATCGTAGAGAACTGCGACTTCACGTGGATGCCTGGGACAGGTAACTGCTCGGTGGATCTGGGCGCATTGCTGGTCAACACTCCCGAACGCCACCACCTTATGCTTTTCGAAGCATAACATCGATAAGTGAGCCTTTCGACAGTTTGCGCAGAGAAAGTTGGAACAGTCCACGCAGCGAGCGATTGCATTATCCTGTATACAAACGATAGCAACACAAAAATATATACATGCATTTATTTAATAATGTTTCTTTGTCGCAGCGAGCAGTAATCTACGTTATATGCAACCGTTGATTTTTCATTGAAGTAATTTAGGAGAGCCATTCCCTGTGAAACGGTTCACGAGTAATCTTGGGCTAAAGTCTTAACTAAACACGATATATGTAAGTTGTCGTCAAGTTTTACAAGTAGCGGCCCTGTTCCGACAACACTGTCGTTGTCCTAGACCGACTACCCATATAACTGACGGGATAACTTAATCTATCCACGTATATGTCGCACAGACGCAATGGCAGCTTTCGTGCGTTGTTTCGTGGACTCGCAGGCTTCTATCAACCGCCAGTAGAAAAACTGACGTAACGGCACAAGCTACTTCCGTGACTTTCTCGGCAATCAGCCCTGCACACAACCAAAGCAGCGTGACTGATATCAATGAGTAATGACAAAACCAATAATTAAGCAGACGACTACAGTAACAGCTTGTTGAACGCCAGTAATACCTCCGAATCATACTAATGAGCGATCTTAAAGGTGTTAAAACGTCCTTCGTTATACCCAGAATATAAGGAGAGTAGGTTCTAAAAAGAAACTCATACTCTAGGGAAGACTGGGTTATATATATATATATATATATATATGCGTCGTTTCACATTCGCAATTAAATGACATTGTTATCAATCAAACAACCAAGGGTGTTGTTCTCGCAACGATATGATGACACTGTCTAAGCACCTATCATCGGATTATAAGTCGTTGACGATAATGTGATGCATCACATGTTGCTGTTCCTAGTTATAGAGACCAACTGGTCTTATTAAATCGACCAGTAAGTATGGAGACTAGGAATACATATAGCCAAGAGTTACAAAGACGACCATAGTAACAGCTTGTTGAACGCCAGTAATACCTCCCAACCATACCAATGAGCGATCTTGAAGGTGTTAAAACGTCCTTCATTATACCCAGAATATAAGGAGAGCAGGTTCTAAAAAGAACGCATACTCTAGGGAAGACTGGGTTATATGCGTATTTTTCACATTCTCTACTGAATTACATTGCTATCAAACAAACAACCACCACCGACTTTTAAATTGTGTTGTTCTGGCAACGATATAATGACACTGTTTAAGCACCTGTGACCGGAATATGCTGTTCCTAGCTCTACAGACTAATTGGCCTTATTAAGTCGACCAGTAGGAATGAAGACTAGGAAATATATATATATACACATGGAGAGAAATTGATTGTCATGTTTGCTTTAAAGTGAACTCTCATTGACTCATCGTCAGATAATCCACTGGTGTCAAACATGTATTTGATGTCTCCCTTCGACGGAACGCAACGACCATAATCAAAGTAAAGTCGCTGCGTTTGCTAGAAGGGATGGATTATTATTGGCTGAAAACACAGGCTACCACAAACAAGTAGAGAAACACACTTGTTCGTTGTACTCGATCATTTATATATATACGAGGTGTGTTCAACAAGTATCGCGACTTTTGAATTTTCGCGGGTTACGTATATTCGAATTTCGATTTTTTGTGGCGTTATGTTGGTACTCATGTCTCTCACTTATGCCGACAAGCTCGGCCATTTTGAATGTTCACTTAATTGTTGACAGCTGCTTTGCTTGCACGTGTTTTGGATCGTCTTCGATTTTTACCTATTCAAAAAAATGGATCAAAGAACCTGTATCAAATTTTGTGTGAAAAACGAAATTAAGTGCGCGGATGCATTCCGAATGTTGACTGTGGCATACGGAGAAGCTACCTTGGACCGAAGCAACGTTTATCGGTGGTACAAAATGTTCTCAGAAGGCCGAGAAGATGTGAACGACGAAGAGCGTGCCGGACGCCCGAGCACTTCAACAACAGACGAAAAAATTAATGAAGTGGAGAAAATGGTATTGGCCAATCGTCGAATCACCGTTAGAGAAGTTGCTGAGGACCTAAACATATCGATTGGCTCGTGCCATTCGATTTTTATTAATGATTTGGGCATGAGACGGGTCGCCGCGAAATTCGTACCAAAATTGCTCAATTGCGACCAAAAACAGCATCGCATGAACATTGCTAATGAGATGTTGGACTCTGTCCGCGACGACCCAAATTTGCTCCAGAGGGTCATAACTGGTGACGAATCGTGGGTTTATGGTTATGACGTGGAAACCAAAGCTCAATCATCTCAATGGAAGCTGCCGCACGAACCAAGACCGAAAAAAGCGCGCCAAGTTCGGTCGAATGTGAAAGTTTTGCTGACAGTTTTCTTCGATTGCAGGGGCGTGGTGCATCATGAGTTCTTGCCACAGGGTAGAACGGTCAATAAGGAATATTACCTGCAAGTTATGCGCAATTTGCGCGAAGCAATCCGCCAGAAACGCCCGGATTTGTGGAAGAACAAAAATTGGCTTTTGCACCACGATAACGCCCCTGCTCACACATCGTTGCTTGTGCGCGAGTTTTTGGCCAAAAACAACACACTAATGATGCCGCAGCCACCGTATTCCCCAGATCTGGCCCCCTGTGACTTTTTCTTGTTCCCTAAACTGAAGAGGCCCATGAAAGGACGACGTTACGCTACGCTTGACGAGATAAAGACGGCATCGAAGGAGGAGCTGAACAAGATAAAAAAAATGGTTTTTTGAAGTGCTTCGAAGATTGGAAAAACCGTTGGCACAAGTGTATAATATCTCATGGGGATTACTTTGAAGGGGACAAAATAGATATTCATGAATAAATGAATAATTTTTGAAAAAACACAATACTTTTTGAACACACCTCGTATATATATATATATATATATATATATATATCAGATCCCTTTGTTAGCAAATGAAATGGCTGTCAAAGAAATAACCACGCTTGACTTTTAAACGGTGTTGTTCCCACAACGACACGATCACACTGACTGGGCTTATTGAGTCCACCAGTCAGTATGGAGACTAGAATAGATTCATAGGCATACACATATATTTATGGACAACCTGCAGATCCCGTATAATTTTCTATTTATATATGCACAAACTACTCACCTCACTCTTGCAACTAGTGCAGATAGCCGTCTGTTTTCGAATGGCCTCCATGTCGAGCCGATTCATGAGCACGTAGTCAAGCGGCAAATTCTGAAGCCCATCCGCGCATTTGGTCTCGAGCTGACACTTCGGGCAGCGGATCGAACAGCCACCGCGGAACGGCGGAGGCATCATCATGTAGTTCGGCGCGACATTGGGTTTGGTGCGCAGCTTCGCAAGGCACGCCTCGCAGAACACGTGAAGGCAGTTGAGTACTCGTGGAGGCTGAGTATAGGGCTCGCGACAGAGCCCGCACACGCCGTCGCTACCGGCGCAACCGCCACCTTTACCGAGGCCCTCGTCGTCTCCGTCGAGGTCTTCGCCGTCCTCCAAGCTGCCGCCCAGAAGGTCCTCATCGTCGTTCTTGTCGTCGGTACTTGCGTCGATGTCCTCGATATCATAATCGTCGTCGTCGTCGTCGTTGTCGTGGTCGTCGGCGTTCTTACGGTCATCGGAATAACGAACTTTATCGCGGTTATCAGCCGCTGAGTTAAGATCGCCGTAATTCCGGTTCCCGCTTCGACTTGCCCCACCGATATTATTGGCATTGGATTGGGTTGGTGGGGCAACGTCGTTATCATGACCGGCACCTCGTTGCTGCTGCTGCTGCTGTTGGTGCTGTTCCTCGTGGAGCAGACGGTGGTGGTGGCGGTGGTTGTTGTCGGCGGCGGCGGCGGCCGGGCCGGTGCTCCCGTCGCTAATCCCGCTGCTGCTTTCAAGCGAAGAAGCTACCATGGCAGCAGCGAATGAAGTTTCGTCGCCAAACCCATCGTCATCGTCGGGCAACTGCTTGCCACTGTTACTAGAGCGATCCACACCAGCCGAGGCCGACGCCGAATTCCCAGCCGCTGCTCCATTGCTACCTCGACCACCACCACCACCATCACCACCACCACTGTCAATGGCGACTCGATCACCTAGAGATCCACCAGCATCGCTAAAAGCCATGATGCTGTTGCTGTTCTTCGCCTCAACGTAACGCTGCAGCATCCCTCGCATATATGCTTCGAGGTCGTCATCGCCACGCTGCTCATTCGGAACGTCGTGCGCGTTACGGCATGCCTTTGGGGAGGCCTGCTGAGCATTGGTCAACTGCTGCTGGTGTTGCTGTTGTTGTTGTTGCTGCTGCTGTTGTTGTTGTTGTTGTTGCTGCTGCTGTTGTTGTTGTTGATATTGCTGTTGCCGGACCAACTGGTGGTACGAATGAATGGTGGAAGCTGTCGCCGGCTGTTCCGCTTTCTTTCTCGGATTCGCCGCTTTATCGCCGCCAATATTGAGCATGTGCCGACTTTCTTCTTCACTACCCTTACTACCCCTCTCGCCGCTACTACCAAACATACTGCTCTCGTATCGGCTATTAGCGTAGCTTATCTCGCCGCTATTGTGCCGATAGAGATGCTGAAGTTGTTGCTGTAGCTGTTGCTGTACCTCATGCTGCTGCTGCTGCTGTTGCTGGTTATGCTGTTGTTGTCCGTTAGCATTCACAATCCGACTGTTGTTATAGTGTGGGTCGTTGTTGATGTTGTTATTATTCATGCTGCTGGTGGTGGTGGTGTTGCTGTTGACGATGTTGTTACCATGACCACTGGCGGCGTTGTTGTTGTTGCTGCTGCTGCTGCTGTTGTTGTTAAGATTATTGCTGACGTCTGCAACTGCCATTATGGCAGTATGACGTTTAGTTGAGCCGCTTACGACAACACCGTCAAGGCTGCTGCTACCTCCGTCCGAAGCGGCGTCTAAGCCACCGCCGCCGCCGCTCGACGAAGGGGAACTGCGAGGAGATCTCCCTCCGTGGCCACCGCTTGCCCCTGAGCCTACAACACTGCCTCCTCCACCGACTCCTGCAGCTGCTACCAGAGGAAGGCTTAAGACTGCACCTGATGTACCACCACCACCAGCCGGTCCGTTGCCAGATCCGGCTCCGGAGCCGGTTCCCCCGCTGCCGAACATCTCGAATGACATGATCGACGGCAGCGGCGGCGGGAGTGGCAGAGCTAACTGGCGCTCCGCCATGCTTGCAACGATTCCACCGGTCCCCCTTACGCCGCCGGACGACGAAGATATGAGGCAGTCCGTCATGAGCCGGCTACCGCTTCGTCCTTTGATAGGAAGTTGTTCTTGTAGTTCTTCCTGCTGTTGCTGTCGTTTTGATTGGTTGCTGCCTTGTCTTGTTGCCGTTGTCTTCTTGCCCCTTTGACGGCCGCGCGAGACGCGACCGAATAAAGAAGCACTTTTGTTGCTCTAATAACCGCCACCTGGCGATGATCGTGGCGGCGGATAGCCCCAATAGAAGGCTTCCACCGAGTCCACCGAGATCTGAAACGAGCCAGCAACACGCAAACAAAAACAAACCAAAGTCAGCAGATGCATTTTTAGTAGAAGTAGTAGCAGTAGCAGTCAACGTGGGGGGTTGTCAGTCAAACTAACCGTAGTAACCAGAAGCCAGTTAGTCAGTTACCACATCGAAGACGAAGGATGGATCCTCAGGGAAAGGACAAACACTCTCTACGACCCATTTCAGCTTAAGTTTAACACGCGTAGCCATCAACAAAAAGACAACACGGAACAGGGCAAACGGAGTGACGACAATGATAACTGCTGCGACCGCAAAGTCTTGTCTGCTTCTTTCCCCCCATAGTTGCCGCTTGAGTACCCCAAAAAAAAGACGCGACAATTCGATCTACGCGAAGTATTCTGTTCTTAGAGAGAGACGTATTTGCCGCCACTCACTGCACTCGGCTAAGTAAGAGAGACAAACTGTTCGCGGCATTTGAGAATTAATCATTGTTCCCAGCCTTCACTTCTCTCTCGCACATATATATATATATATATATACAATGTTGACTCGTGAGAAGTTCTACCTAGACGCTGGCCTTCTGGCTAGATAGGCGGTGGCAACGGGGCACAGCTGGACGACCGATACTTTCGCTCGTGATACTCGAGTGTTCGACGCCTAGGTGAGAGTGCTACCCTAAGTTCTGCCGGCCAGACTCTCAATACAACGCTGTTCAATGACTGATTCAGACAAAACTGTGTCATTTTTTCTTCCTTAATTTCTTATCTTCTTAAACCCGGTGCTTGTCAGAGGAAGTTTGTAGTAGAAGAGTGATTGCTTATAGTGAGCACAACTATGCTGCATTTGCTAATGATGTCAGGGATATCGCTGTTTTCTCGTTATTCTTGCTCTTGGAGGAAGAGTGAGTGCAACGAAAATCCACGGTGATAACTCGAAAACCGGGAGTAAGCAGGTCAGCCACTTCAAGAACAACCCAAAAACTTGAAACGACTTTTAAGCCCTGTAGAATAAACCTTTTTACAAATTAAGCGATGTAAACTACCAAGCAACTAGATGTACATAAGTCCATCCAGTCTCTTTTAAGAAGAAGAAATCGTACTCTCCAAATGCGGGGTATAGCAAGGAGACAGTTGCAGTCCGGTCCTTTTCTGCCTGTCAAATGTGTCAGTTACAGTCTGTTTTGGAATCAGAATTTAAGGCGTGGGATTTAGGCGTGAATTAGACGATGGGACGATTGACGGTACTCTTGACCAAGCCCCCGATGATGTGCAAAAAGTAATTGATTTCGGTAGTACGTAAGGCTTGCAACTTAATACTTTAAAGTGTGACCTGTACGTTTAGTCATCCGCCCCCTCGACCAAATTATTTCAAAGGCATTGCAATCCGCTAACGTGCCTTGTAGAAAAGGGAGCCAGTCGGACTGGCAGCGAATTCAGCCCTATGGCCAGACGGGGCAATCTTGGTGCCGTGGTCCTCCGGAAAGGCTTTTGTTTGAAGCGCAACCATGTGGGACTCGCTGGCGCTGTCTCGCCGCGGAGATCAGCAGATGCTGTTGCCAATTCAGCTGAGCAGCGAAAAGTCTGAAGTACCGCTAGTTAAAGGCAACTCTTAGAGTACAGCCAGTTGTGATAGAGGTGACACTGGAGTTCACAGGCGAATCTACAGTAATATTTCTGAGAAAAATTGGGAAAAACGGCAAACAAGAGTGATGAGAATAGGGAAAGGATTTCTTTGCCGCAGAGAATATCAATTGAAATTCAACGTGGAAATGCTGCAGCGGTTTCTAGACTCATTACCAGCTGACAGTGGTTTAGCGAGGTTGACCTGATTATATTAAATAAATATATGTTTTTATGATGCATACATAAAAATACATTTTTCAACAACATCCACAACCAACAATACGACATTGTAAAATATAAAAGTCCGCCATAGTGACCATACTGCCAATAATAATAATAATAGTACAAGCAATTGAGAGAGTGTACCACTATGTGCATATCATTTTCTTAACTTTGGCTCGGACCGATGATCCTCTGGCCACTGAAATTCCCTTAATCTTTCGATATATTTGTATGTATGTATGTATGTATATATATATATATATATATATATATATATATGTGGGGAGGGAGAAAAACAGCGAGAGTGGGCAATAAATTAGTTATACTGGACAGTCGGTAGCAGCTAACCATCCAGTCAGCCAGCCGGTTTGGTGTTATTAAGGTTCGTTCGGCCACGACAACCTGTGGCAACCGCCTGTAGAGAGAATCGATCTAGTAGTAACGCCCTTAGTAGTTGAAACAGTAGTGGTTGCAGTAGTAGTTTAAACAGTAATAGTAGTAGTAGTAGTATTTATCTAAAGTAATAGTAGTTGTAGACGTAGAAGCGGTAGTAAGAACATTGAGCGTGGCGCAAATAGCGGTGGTTAGTTACGGCGTCCGTGCCAGCAGCTAGGGCAGCAGCAGGAGTGCGTTCTGTCGTTGTTGTCTGCTGTTTTTGTTGTTGTTGGCTTTTGTTGTTGTTGTTGTTGTTGTTGCTGTCGCAGTCGCCGCTAGTCACGGCTGTAACAGTCGTAGTGAAATCACAATAGCAATATTTCCGTCTTGTCCTCCTTACAATCAGCATCATACTCATAGTCGTCGTCGTCGTCGTCGCCCACAAACAACGGTTGCCAACAGCGATAAATCGTCCGCTACGGGACAGTGTGCATTGTTAGTAACTAGCTATTTAGCTAGTTAGTAACTAGTAAGCCACCCAGCCAAACGGTTACGGACGCTTCATAGAGACAACTCTATGCAAAGACGACAGCCATTAGACTCTTGACCTACCTAGGAAGATTGCCAACATGACGACATATGCAACAAGTCAGATGTATAAGTAAGACGGCAACATATATAAGACGTCATAAAGAAAGGTGAACAAGTTTCTATTGGTGTGTGGTTACTTTCGTTTCGAAGGGGGAAGCGCGGTCGGCAGCGGGGTGAACTCCAATCGGCCGCCACGTGGTTCGATCGGTGATGAACAGAGTAGTAACTCGTGGTTGCCGATTCCTTAGAAGGGCTCCGCGGCACGTGGTAACCGATAACGACTGCTGAATGTATTGCTGTTGCTGATGTTTTTGTAGAATCGCTGTAGTACAGTACTAACTCATATGCAGACAGCCTCTAGTGGGTGGCTATTATTATTATTAATATTATTATTTGGAATATTATCTATAGTGGAGATTACTTTAGCTAAGTAGTTATAAGACCAGTGTATTGGTCTACTGTGTTTGATCCAATGGGAGCTCTTTTGCTAGAAGCCGTACGATTTTTCCCGACTACGATCAGAGTTCTGCTACCATGACTGAACATGAACAGCAACAAGACCAACAACAACATAATCACATGATCAAGTGCACAAGGTTGTTGTTGCCGTCGGTTTCCCGTGCTTTCTGATTACCTGCGCCTACGACTCTGCCTTCCCTTCACTGCGACCACTAGGCGAGTGAAACACGCATGCATCGATCAGTCAAACACTTTTTTGCTCTAAGCAACTATCACCCTCTTTATGAACATCAGTAATTCCATAGTAGATGTACTAGACCTGAGTTCCCCCCAGAGGAATCGACGAAAGCACTAGAGGGAGACAGTAGAGAAGAAGAAAAACAAAAGGGGAATGGGGAAACGCCCAGTAGGGGAAGATCCAAAATCATTAGTAGGGCTGCTTGAGGTAACGGCACCCGAGCGAGGCACTGGCCTTTGCTCGTTGTCCGAGCCAAATGTAGCAATCACCAGGCGGAAGACCGATGCGGGAGCAGACACCGCCATATGGTGAACGGGCTCTGAGCAGGGACTTGGCAGTTGGGGGCAGTAGGTCAGGTCAAGGGTTCAGCTGGGTTGAGGTGGATAGAGTGGCAGTTTTCTACAGCTGCTGTTTCCCACTCAGTAAGGACCTGGGGGAATTGGAATGAACTCCGGTCAGCGATTCGGCCTTTCCTACGATAGGGACATGGCGCGTTGCGGAGGAGGAGAAGGCTATGAGTGAAAAAAGATACCTCTGTTTTAAGTTACGAATCAACTCTCTGCAATGCTTATTGCGGCATGCGTGAGGGCGAGCCCTTCACACCGAGGCAAAAGACGCCGTCCACCCAAGAACCGGTGGAATGAAGAGATCGTCTTCAAGAAGCTTCATTCGATGCCCACGAAAGCTCCCAAAACGAGGGAATTTGTGCTTCTGGTTATCTTGAATGTAAAGAAACGCCTTCAACAAGATGAACTGGATTGTAGTGGTACAAACGCCGAAGAGGAAGTATCCACGTACCTCTACCGAGTGTTTCATCCTATCTGAATAAACAAAGTCTGGTAGCAGAGGGGCTACCATATAGGGCTACTGCTGGGGTTCCACTAAGTTCGATTCTGAGACCCGCCCTTTGAAACTTGGCCTATGACGCAACACTGGACATCAACCACTATCTAGGAGGGGCCGAGCTATTGAGCTACGCGCACAACTTGGCTTGGACAACAACGCTCACGTCGCGGACCGAAGCGGCCCTACAGAACAGGGCCAACGAAGGTTTATTCTCGGTGACGGAGTGGATGGACCGCAATCATCTGACGCTTGCATCGCGAAGACCGAGGCTGTTTTGACGCTCAATATATAAAAAAAATTGCTAAGCGGGAAAGGTTCACGCGGTAATCCCAAGAAAGTCAGGACGAGGAGCCAAGGGAGGCAAGAGGGGAAGTGCGGCCAGTCCCTCGAGGTCTGAACGCACCCCTTCATGTATACCTTGACATGAGTCCCTTATCTGGACGCGGTTAATATGCTCAAATATAGGCAGGGAGACTCAGCTGAATCAAGGAGAATGGCAGGGACGCCTCTCCCACGGCTTCGAAGAAAGCCAAGTATTACCGAGCCTGGGAGGGTGGGAAGCAATCCGGAATTTGGTGGGTTTGTGAGTCCCACGCAGGCTGCTAGTGACGTACATGCATTCCCGAAACCTTCCAGAAATAAAATTCGACGTATTGCACCCTCAAACATTAAAATAGGTATTGATTCAAACTTGAAACTCTTAATGTTTACGGATACTCTTAATGAGCACGGATAACGTAAAAGCTCATTATCTGCAAATTACCACAAAAAAAATCTCCTCAAATGAGTACACAATCAGGGTAAGTCTCTTGAAGCTATATACAATTTATAGGAGAAATAATTGGTCTTTAACTAAGAACAAACAAATTAGGAAATCGAAAACCAGCAATTAGCTTTCAGGCAACGGCACGACAAGTCTTTCGCTCCTTCTGACTCTCCTCTCTCTATCTATGCACTTAAGCTTAGCCCTGTCGAAAAACGCGAAGGCCGCACCTGCGACGCGCGAACGCCTAGGCTCGACGAACAATGCAACAGGCATAATCATCAGGCCCATCAATCGCCCATCGTACCCCAATTATGCAAGCTCTTACCAACACTAGTAGGTCAATGCGAGAACATGCGGTCGTTGTCGTCGTCCTCTTCGTCGGTATGATTAAGTTATTGATTAAGTTTTCGTTGTTGTTGTTGTGGGGCTATTTTAGCTATACCAGGTTTACCGGTGGTCATCATAACCAGTATTGATCGGCATAATTACTGTCGTTATCAGCGTTGTCGTGGTCGTCAACTCAACAACAATCATAACAGTAACCACCAAAACAACAACAACAACGACGACGACGACGACATCAACAATAACAAACATGTCGACAACGTCCACTCTATGACCGCAGCACCAACAGTAGGAGAAATCATAATACGCTCTAGCAACAAAATCTAAAACAATAACAACAACAACAATATAAAAAAAATCTAAAACAATAACAACAACAATATAAAAAAAATCTAAAACAATAACACCGACAATATCAACAAAAACAAGGACAATGATGACGACAACGACAAAGTCGATGACGTCGAGATAAACCGATCAACAAATGATCTTTCCCCGTCGTCGCCAGCGCTGTCTTGTGTTGTGGTTTAAGCTTGAAAAAAAATACTTTTCGGGCTAAACCTCAGCCAAGATTTAACGTCCACGGGACTGCTATTCGCAATGTTTCATAGACGGACATGCCCCATAAATACAAATGTGCAACGGTGGGGCTCGAACCCGCGCACCTCCTATGTGTGTTTTCCGGTCGCGATGCGCAGGCGGAATGCATCCACCACGCCACCGGGCTCGACGGTTTAAGCTTACGTTGCCGGCGCCCGCCGAAAGCAGAGCCAGATTCTGCATAAGATAAGGCCTCGTAGACAGAGCCTGTTTCTTCCCTCTGCTGGATGGCGACCAGCAAGCACTTTTAGCCAGCTACTTGCTGTGGCTAATCGACAAATGATGAATCAAGATAGAATGCACGGCTTTGGGCTCGTATCGCAATATGATTTAAGTGGTAAGTGTTCTGCAACCGGCTACAAAGCTGTTGTCGTTGTTGTTGTGGTAGTGGTGGTAGTGAATGTCGCCTGCCTTCTCACCATGATAGACAGACATACGAACGAATACGCATGATACCCTGCGCCTTTCTTTGAGTCGATCACCACAAACCATACTTATGATGAACACGGCAACAACAATCACAATAACAACAACAACAACAATGAACCATCTCTACTGATGCTGCCTCTATAAAGCAAGCATCAACCGCATTTGTGTTCTCACTTACCTCAAAATCACTTTAGGTCAAAACGAAGTGCTAGGCGACTTCCCGAAGCTAGGCGGACCTCCAGCTCGCCTATCAATCGGGGGCCAAACAAACGGGGTTGTCGTCACCGATCGAAGCATTTGTTTTCTTTTCTTTTTTGTCGAGAGTTCGTCGAAGCCGTGATGATACTCCCGCTCCCTTCTCGCCGTCCCTCTTCGTATATAGCTGCTTGGGTTTGCTTTAGCTGTGTATATCTTGCTGGTTCACACAGTCCTGGTGTCTTGTAGCTTTTCTGTCTCTCTGTCTGTCTGTCTGTGTTATCTCTTCGTAACACTCGGAGCTATAAATATTGTTTCTACAGGTACGATCTATTTGGCCACGTATGTCGCCGTTTGTTGTATGCTGCTGCTGCTGCTGCAGGGTCTCTCTTCTGTATGATTTGCTTCTTTTTCTGCTGCGGGGCTGTCGTGAACAATATATTTACGAAGCAACCACCGGGCTTGTTTGTATAAACCGCCGCCAATGGTGACCACGACGAACGCACCACCAAATATCGTTTCTGTTGATCGCTGCGTTCCCGCAGAGGTAGTAACAACACCAACGACGACAACAACAGCGGTAGGAACATATGCAGCTTCAGCAACGACAGCTTCAATTTTTCAACACCGTGGAACAAGTAGACGATGAAGATTATGACGATGATAATGCTGGTGGTGGTGCTGCTGAAGAAAAGGACGCTGGTTGTGTGAGGAAATAGTTGATACGGCTGTTGCTATTGTCCTTGCTGTTGTCGTAGTTGTCGTATGAATGTATACATGTCGCTTTTTGTTCTTGTTGTCGTCGTCGTAGTCGTTGCAAGAACAAAACTTGGTGGTAGTATTCGTAGTAGTAGTAGTGTAGTAGTAGACTGGTACAAAAAACATCACAGAAAGTATCATTAACAAGCAATTAGCAGCAGGGGCAGCGGCAGCGGCAGCAGCATTACCACTACCACTAGCATGACTACCAACCACTACTGCTTAGTCGCAGAAAACAGGAGGAGCGATCGGTAAACGGGATAGCTGCAGCCTGCTGTGTCTGTCTGGCTTTGCTGGCCATTCTGCCTTTTGGCTGGCCGGCAACCAAACTGGCTAGCTGACTAAATGATTGAACGACCACGGCAACAACCAATGGACTGACTGTCTTTGTGGTCGTAGCAATCTGGCTGCCTACGCCGCCACCTCGCTACCTACTATTGATGCGCTGCCGCTGGCTTCGACTGCAACGGCTACTGACCAAGTCTTTGTGCTGTTGCTGCTGCTGCTGATTCGGCTGCTGCTGCTGCTGCAGAAGCAAAACAACAACAACAACAACAACGCACGGGGCTCGCTCTATATAAGCAAGCACCGCCACCACGGCAGAAGCACATTCGAAGCAATGCCGCCAACCGGCAGAAGCTATCGAAGCACTGACACAACGGGCAGAAGCCATTCGAGCACTGCCACCACCGCAAGAAGCAATTCGAAGCACTGCCGCCACCGGCCAGAAGCTATTCGAAGCAACTGGCCGCCACCAGCAGAAGCAATTCGACGCACTGCCGCCACCGGCAGAAGCAATTCGAGCACTGCCACCGCCGGCAGAGCAATTCGAAGCACTGCCATCCACAGGGCAGAAGCATTCCCGAAGCACGCCCACCACCGGCAGAAGCAATTCGAAGCACTGCCACCACCGGCAGAAGCAATCGAAGCACTGCCACCACCAGAGAGGCAAATTCGAAGCTCCGCCACTGCCGCAGGACGTAATTCGAAACACCGCCTGCGACCGACCGAAGCAATTCGAAGCCACGGCCAACCACTACAGGAAGTAATTCGACACATCTCCCGTGTCGTGTGGATCCGTGCGCCCGCTGTCGGCACTCTCAACGCGGATGGCGCCAAATTCAAAATGCGCGCGGTCGCGATCGCTACCGCCGCCGCCAACCGGCAACACAGAAGGGTTTTCAAAAGGTGCTTATCGGGTCGCGGTTGCTAACGCAGCCGTATGCGATGTGTGCTCATAGAAACAACAACAATAATTCTATTTCTATTTAGCAAAATCCTCAAACCGCTACCCGAATTGTGCGGACGAGCAAATTGAGGGCTCGAAATCGCTCCAAAAATAGTACCATTTATTGCTAACTGCAAGTTGCTAAAAGCTAATTATTGCTAACTGCAACTTGCTAAAAGCTAATTATTGCTAACTGCAATTTGCTAAAAGCTAAGTCACTAACCTTTTTTCCTGCAATCTCGAGGTGCCTGACATCTTCTCTGCCACCCGAATTGTGGCTCTGTTTTGTCAGTATCATCGCCCGTCGGCTCCCGTCAAAGGCCCGGGAGGCCATTGCGCATAATATTCACAGAAAGCTTTTCTTTCAAGTCGGTTGGTACCAGCGACCTGTACAGAGTGAAATCAAGCTATTAAACGCGATATCCTAGTAATGCCTCCAAGCGGGTGCATTTTGTTCGCGTTTCAGCCAGAGTTCGTACTAATTATATATGTATATATATATATATATATATATATATATATATATATATGGAAATAGAGTGAACACCTGCTGTTGTAGAGAGTCTGCTTCTTGTCATACTGTATCTTGACCTCCTCCTGCTTGCGATTCTTCTCATCAGCTGCCTTCTTGGCCTTGCGCACCTAACAATCTTAGAA
Organism: Dermanyssus gallinae; assembly: GCA_003439945.1. Classification (NCBI taxonomy): domain Eukaryota; kingdom Metazoa; phylum Arthropoda; class Arachnida; order Mesostigmata; family Dermanyssidae; genus Dermanyssus; species Dermanyssus gallinae. The sequence goes on along the minus strand of QVRM01006230.1, from coordinate 723,138 downwards.
ATACAGAGTTATACGTTACTGGAAACATACACCACCCCACTTACCCACGTCTTGCAGTACGTATACAAGTTTACACAGCTTTACGTGAAACATGTACCTTATTGGTATATGGTTTCGTTAAAACTTGGTATCCTACCTAACTTAGAGGATTATCATTTCTTCGACGCCAGCGATACCATGAAACCGTTTCATACTTAAAAAAGTTTTGGCTTTCAGCGTATACATTGTATACATAGGCCTGTCCACCCTTTCTTTATTTGATTACTTAGCAAGCACTAGGAGAGTCATCCTATAGGTCTTCATCAAAACCAGCTTAAGCTATTGCATTGGCTCGCTGTGCTTTACAAACGCAAACCTATGCACTTTGTAAAATGCACGTATATATATATATATATAGATAGGTTTTATTATTCTCATGAGTGGTTTACATTTGTACAGAGGTTCACAGCTCCTCAAAGCCATCAACGGCTAGTATGGAGTGTTTATATTGCATATTTTCTTATAATTTATTATTGTCATATATAACGCTAAATTATATTTATTAAAATGACATTTAAGTGTTACAGCGATATATATATATATATATATATATATATATATATATATATATACATACATGTTCTTTTTGTAGAAGCATATATGAATTGCTTGGAATATAGCATAATATACGATAAGTTTCGAGAGTCTTACTCTTTTTAGCTTTTCAATCGATGACGGATGAAAATCCTTCTTGCACATAAAGTTTTTGTAGTCTTTAGCCATCGTAATTGATCGGAAACAGGACAGCGGCACGTTTACGAGATAACAAGAGTAAATTAAACTGATGAATGTCACTAGCCAGTGAATCGCTCCACGTTCGACGAAGGTCTCAGCACGAAACTTAACTGTTCTAAAGTTATCGATGTCGTGAGTGACGCAGATTGCATTTGCCACCCATGTTTAAAAACAAAGTGCAGACGACAATGATAAACACTAAAACATACTTCGTCTGCTTAAAAAACAAATATATATGAGAGCGATCAATGCTCGTTGTAACGGCAAGTCACAAAAAGAACACACTAAAAAGACGTAGACAACACTTGTTCACCTCATAAAGTTACGGGATATTATCCATAAAATCAAGCCTGTTTGCTTAAACATGTAGACCTAGGAAACAACGGTTAACCTGATGCAGTACTTTATGTCCAGTGAATAGTAGATTTGTGAACGTCTTCATTTGTGAGACCCGAGGGTTGCATATTCCACAGTAGATAGATAGGTTTTACAATGTTTATGGGTGTCTCTTTCACATTTATACCGAAGTTCACAGCTCTTCAAAGCCATCAGAACCTAGTATGGAGTGTTTATATTACATATCTTCTTATCATTTTGTATATTGCTATTATGATTATTAATGTATTCGGGTGATATTAGAGAAAGGTACTTAAACAATATCGTTTGAAAATTATTATTATTATTATTTCGTTTGAAAATTGTCAATGAGCAAGTTGTGCGCACGTCTGGAGGGAGCTTATGTCAATATGTGGAACCGCGGTTTCGTATTAAGAAACGAGATTGGTTACATGAAGCTGAAAAACGATAAGTAGTTGTTTTTGTGTGGTCTCTTTTTGCTCATGGTTGATGTCGAGTAATAGAGATTGAACAGGTTAGGATGAATCCAAATAAAGACTTGCCTGATTTCAGAAACGACAGACGTCTTTATTTGAAGAGGGTAGGGCGGAATCGACATTAATGCGTATTTCGAATCCAAGGACTCTCATGGTAGGTGACTCCAAATCACTTGTAATCCTCTTTTTCTCGCAAGCGGTGTAACGGACATATAAGACGTATACAAGTGATTCCAAAAGAATTAGGGTTGTAGGTGTGGCACATAGCAAACAGACAGTCATGAGGCGGAATATTACGGCTTTTGACTAGGTGGACGCTCCTTATAACGTTCTTGCGTACACAATTTGCATGAGCTTCAAACGATAACCTTGAGTCACGAACAAAACAACGCCTACAAATGTAGTCTCAATGTTCATGTCAAGAGTGTGATTTCTGCATTGAAATGCCCGGTCACAGTTAATACTTGGGACTCTTCTAGGCGATAAAAACTGGATAGCACCGGTTTTTGATCAATTCATGGACAATCTATTGACTCTAAACCAGTCTTATTGTCGTTTAAGATCTTCCTTAACCATCCTCTCGCCGACAAAGAGTGCTGTGGTGTCACCAGCAGAAAGGGTCAGTCGGCCGTGTGTTGGCACTCTTCGTTGTATATCGTTGATAAGTTTATTGAACAAAAGTAGGTCGCTGACACTTTCTTGAGTCACTCCAACTAATATGTTCTTGTCATCTAAAAACCTCTGCCCGATCTGTACCATTTATTGTCTTAAAAAACAATATAAATAAATGTATGTATGTAAATGTGGTCGATATAATTGGCGCTGTAGGTAGAACGGCCACTCGTCTCTACTGCGGCAACCCGCGTCGGCACAACAAACTCGTTAAAATGAAGTGAAAACTGTATTTTTTGAAGATCACGAGCGTTTTGGTCATTGCAACGAACGTCGATATTACCGTCTCAAAATATTATCATAGTTTGGCTGTGATAATCTTTACACGCATGTTTTCTAAACCATTCATGAAATGGACAGCTTTACCAGATGGCTAGCAATAGAATGCACCAACCGGAAGAGATTTGCCCTCCACCACACCACTCACATTCACAACAATACTCTTACGGAAAAAGGTAGCTGAAGTCACAAAAGCCAGCTCCCTTTGTACTTTAAAGCCATAGCCACCGCGAGAGCCTGGCATACAGCTGTAGTAATTATTATAAGTGCGCAATTTTAAGTTTCGGCTTTCTGGAGCGTTGTTTCTGATCTGGCTATAGCACACATGCACACAGCACGGTAAACTCGCGAGGAACGCTTCAAAGTAATTTCAGTGTTACTTAAGCCCGATCACATTAGAGCGTGTGGTCAGAAGCGATGGAGTATCACAAAGACGTTATATCTGCAGTCTTATTCATATGTTGTTATTTAAATCTACAGTGATATTTACAGTTGTCTAATCAAATTTAGTTCTACATTCTTATTCACATGTTGTTATTTAGGATTCGGCCGGTCCAGGCAACGTCTTCAGTTCTGTCTTCACGCGTTAAGTTGTCAGCAACATTATACAAATATTCATATTTACTTACGTCCGCCTGTACACAGCTGTATATGTTTGCAATGCACAAGATAGGTCTATGTCAAAGGTTGCATTAAACAGGAGTGGTGGTTGTAAATTATCGCGATTTGCTACAAAAGAGAAGTACCACTTGATACATTTACTCGGCGTTGGACGTAGGGAAGCGCTATTTCCGGCCACAGCAACCTGCTAACGACAGGTGTTTCGCCAGAACTATCTATCCTGGACGGCTAAGCTGCCCGCCTCTTATCATTGGCGTTGCAACAACCGGCTTCCCGGCGGTATACCGTTGACACCGCCATTTCTGGTCGGCACGTTCTACCTAGCCAGCTGGAGAGACATTTCATGTTGGCAGCTTTCATTGCTAAAGATCGTCGACCGAACTATTGAAAGGCCGTGTATCGTTAAAGGTGGGTCGATCGCTGCTGTTACGGGGAACAACGTGCTACAGATAGTCGTGACAGCTGCCGTTGTGTCGGCTGTGAGTTGACCTTAGTTGTATCGTCGCGTGCGAAAGCACAGCGACGACAAAATCTGTGTGTGCTGTGATGTTCCGTACGCTTCTCGATCGCCGAAAATGGGAGGTAAACTCCTCCCAGTGTTACGAAGTACCACGCCTTGTGCTGCTCGACTATCTGGAGAAACGCTTCGACGAACTCCGGGCAAACGGAAAAACCGTCTGCCTGATCGACTCGCGAGACGGGCGCCAAATCTCGCAGCTCGACCTGGTGTCGAAGTCAAAGTCACTGGCGGCATTCTTTCGACGAGCTGGCCTTCGTCCAACCGATTTGGTCTGCTTTTGTGGCACAAATTGTGTCGAGTCAGTTGTCGCCTTCCTGGCGCTGCTTTTCATGCAGTGCACCGTCGTGATGGTGAAGCCGGTGCAAAATCGCCGTGAGATTCGGTCGCTCCTCGAACGTCTTCCCGTTCGGGCTGCGGTATCGTTCGGAGAGCATGCAGCGAGTCTGCTCGATTTGACGGCGACTATTCCTAGCCTAAACCTCGTCGTGTTTGACCTCGGGAACACCGATGTTTGGACCCTGAGCGCTGACAGTTTCGTTCGACCGCCGGCAGCCGATCCGGAACGGACGATAGCGTTCATAGCGAGCACATCGGGATCAACCGGGCCACCGAAGTTGGTCCAACAGAGTCACTTCTCATACATCGCGACCTGCTGGTATATTCAGGGGGTTCATCCGTCGGCTCAGGGCGTCGGACTGTCAGTGGTGCCCTTATCTCATATGTCCGGCGTAGGAATGCTGATCGCACACTTGACCTCAGGGAGCCCCTACGTCCTGGTCGAGGAGAGCGAAATACGCAACTCTGACTCAAAACTTTTCGACCTCTGCGAAAAGTATCGTATTGAGCAATGTATGCTGATGCCGGTTATGCTGAAAATGTTGGCAAACAACGCCGACTCTGCGCGCAGACGTCAGTTGAGCTCTGTGACGTACATCAACACTGGAGGATCTGTAGTTGACAACGATAGTGTCGAGAAGATTTTCTCCACGCTGCCAAATGTGAAATTTGTCTACAATTTCTATGGGATGTCAGAATGCTCTGTGATTGGCATCTCGGTCGCGAGTCGAGAACAGCCCGCAGAGAAGTTAGCGTGGCTGGAAGCTGGATGCAATACGTCGCTGAAGGTCGGGGACCTTGTCACGGGGGAAGCCGTGGCGCCTGGGACAGCCGGCGAACTTCTGATCAGATCTCCCGCTGTCGCATTCGGATATTTCGATGACCCAGAAGCTACCGCATCAACTTTTATTCGTGGAGCCGGCGGCCAGTCGCTGGCAGATCGTTGGCTACGATCGGGTGATTTGGCTGTTATGGATGAAGCGGGTCGATTTAGAATCTTGGATCGAATCAAAGATATGATCAAGTGTCTCGACTGCCAAGTTATGTCCTTCGAACTCGAACACCTGCTTAGGCGCTTTTTGAGCCATTACCCTTCATCATTGGTGTCTCAGATCAGTGTCGTGGGTATTCCTCACGAGAAGTACACCGAGGCGCCTACCGTATTTGCTGTTCCCGGGAACGAAGTCGGGACTGACGTCGATCGATTACGCAGGCTCTCCTATCAAATGTTGACGCACATCGATGAGAATTGCGCCTACTACAAGCGCTTGTATGGAGGAGTGATCTTTATCAGAAGCTTGCCAAAAACCCCGTCGGGGAAGTTCTCGAAAAGCGAGCTCCGCTCACGACACTTAGCGGGAACGCTCGATTACGTAGAAACCGTGGAGTACGTTTCGACTTAGTTTACGTCTTGCCTGCGAGACGAATGATTTAATCAGCTGCTATTCAAGTCCAGTAACGAGACAACGATTACGATGGATGTATTTCGACATTATCGTGCCACAGGCAACTTAACCATATTACGAGCGTCTAAAATGTGGCTGTCGGAGCGAAAAAAAAGTCATGACTATTTTTCGAGTCATAATGTTGGAGCTTCATCAGAAAACAGTAGACCAGGAGTAGCGAGAATTCGCAACTGGCGGGCAGTTCGAATTTTGAATCTTGGCCAGACGATGACTCTTTGTTTCTTAAGTTCTCACTAGCGAGGCATAATGAATAATGTCAAATAGAATGTTACACCTGTGTTTCGTGTTGAGATTGCCTACGCGTACCCGTCGATCACTGAAACTGGCCTGTTCTCTACTGCGACAGCTGCGGTCGATCCACCATGATCGGCCAGATTTAGCCGCTAAAACGGCGGAGAAGCTCGCGCGCCAAAACCGACATCTGGCTGGATCCGTGACGAAAAACGACTGGTGAACTTCTACGGGAAGACTACGACTATAAGTGAATCGACCGCAGCGATGAGCACTGTGCTAATGATAACTATAATGATGTTGCGACATGTACATCCGTCCAGGTCGCTATATCGCTATCAACTCTTTATCTAGGAATTCATTCGTCCAGCTGTTATGTAGTTATGCGATTTAACTCTAGTCGGTTTATACTATATGACATTGCAATCGAACGTTTTGTCTTATACAGGGTGTCCCTATTTGTGTGGCCAAAACGCTAGGATATGGTCAAACTCGGTGAGAAAATCATTTTTGCCAATGGGTGGAAGCCGGGAAAACGTTTTGTTTAGGAGTGAGGATGAAATTTATAAAAGCAGTTATTCTGTCTTTTTTCTCCTACATAGTTGTGCAAAATCTACGTTTGCGGGAGAACCAGTCAACGCACAAAGGAACCGATCATACCGGCGTGTTTGGCGGAAAATTCTGCACAATAAAGTATACATTACTAGCTTGCGTAGCAAAAAGCGAATAGCCAGATTAAGGAAAGTCATAAAAAGTCAAAATGTTACGTTAACGTTTTTTTGTGCAACATCGTAATTTTTCCATTACGACCAAAAATGCACGTCCAAAAGACTACTCTCAGGCAATAGCAAATTTAATGCCCATCATTTTCGTATCAAGGTGATGGTGCTGCGTTACGTAGTTGTCAAGTCACAAAGCTTTTTCGACAGTCATAGTTGTTATGTTTTACGTGCAAGTTTTCACGTTCAGAACCGTAAACATTTTCCAAGGCGTTTCCGCCCCCTCCTTCCACTAGGAAAATTTATTCTCTTGTTGAGTTCTACCAAACCTCAAAATATGTACCTAACTTTCAGATACGCCCTATGGAAATATGCATGCCTTCGCTTTCGATATGGCTATCGAAAAAGCTTGGTTACTTGGCAACTACGTAACGCAGCACCATCACTTTGGTACGAATGTAGTGGGCATTAAATTTGCTATTGCCTGAGAGTAGTCTTTTGAACGTACATTTTCGGTCGTAATGGAAAAAATTACGATGTTGCACAAAAAAGCGTTAACGTAACATTTTGACTTTTTATGACTTTCCTTAATCTGGCTATTCGCTTTTTGCTACGCAAGCTAGTAATGTATACTTTATTGTGCAGAATTTTCCGCCAAACACGCCGGTATGATCGGTTCCTTTGTGCGTTGACTGGTTCTCCCGCAAACGTAGATTTTGCACAACTATGTAGGAGAAAAAAGACAGAATAACTGCTTTTATAAATTTCATCCTCACTCCTAAACAAAACGTTTTCCCGGCTTCCACCCATTGGCAAAAATGATTTTCTCACCGAGTTTGACCATATCATAGCGTTTTGGCCACACAAATAGGGACACCCTGTATATATATATATATATATATATATATATATATACGCATGTACCTATCTAGTATATATGTAATATTTGAGAATGTTCCTATAATAAATACAATTGTATTTTTTCTTTATCTCTTTTTTTTAACTGCGTTTAATTGATGGGGTGAGGTTTTTATTTTTAAAGAGGGTTTTTGCGCTTTCGAATACATGCAGGAATAGAATTGTTCACGTCTTGGAGGGTGGCCCGCTGCTGACGGAAGAGCGACAAAAACGATTTAATCTGAAGAAAACGTGCGCCTTTGAAGTTTATATGCGAAACTGGGAAACCAAAATTAGTGAGGTGGACATAGGTATTTATGGAACAGCAGCAATGACGAGCACTGAATGGCGGGGTAGCGGTGTAATAGATCGACATCTAACGACGGCCTTTGCAGCTCACGGATTTCATCACGTTCTGTGCAACGTTTTCATGAACCACAGGATGAATGTCAATGCAAACAATGCTGGAGCAAATGTGATTGTTGGCGTCTCGAAACATTTTGATGTAACATAAACACATTTACCCAGTTTGGGTGTTAATAAAACAAATTATCTCTTTTTTCGCCTGTAACTACGGATTTAATCCTTTCTTCACTCGTACATGTTGGTATAGCCATGCAGGTGACGCTTCTCACTTCCATTATACTAGTGAATCTTGAACCGCAGCGCGCCCATAATCTCTAGTAACCTGGCAACCTACCTCATGACATGACGTCGGCCTAGGTTTACGAAACACATTCGTAAGGTACTGTACGCGGCATCTTCAGCCTTATTCGGATTGTTTCAGTAGCTAGTGGACCGCCTGACATGAGATACTTGATGCGGCTCCTTGCTTGGATAGACAAACAAAGCACTCACTCCATATATAACGAAAAACCTCTCAAATTGGTTAAAAATTCATCTGCGTGAGTGGTTCCACACCCTACCAAGACCATTTCTTAACCACAGAACAATCTTACGCACGAACGTTTCACTGCTGAGAAAACGGACAGTCTTCAGACATTGCCTATTTTTCCGCAAAGAGAAATGAGCCCCATCCGTACTGTTTCGTTTATATGCGCTGTGAGCGTCGTTCCGGTGTAATGAACCTGGAAGCCAAGATACTGGAAAGAGTTAAAAAACTTCTATGGTTGGCCGCAGCAATGTATATGAAATGAATGAAACCCCACGCCTGAATTTAATGGCTTTGGTCCTCCTGGTGTATCTCGAGTCCCGTCGAGACAAGGAATGCCTCTACCATAAAGGTAATGCGCTAGATAGCACGATCCCGATATCATCTGCATACATCACCACGGCTTTTCGGACGTAACCGACAAGGTCAGCAATGGCAAGGGTTAATGACACGCAGCTTAGAGGGTTTCTCAAAAGCCTTGATGCTGTCAAAAAAAAGACTGCATAGAGATGAGCTCTGGGTTGTGCCACAGGTCGCTCAATTTCTGAGTGGAGTGCGCGGATTGCATCAGGGGGTTTCTCGGCCTATCCTGAAACCAAACTGTTCCGGTGGAAGGGCCTCCTTAGTCACGTGCTCAAACTGCCGAATAGCCAGCTTGCAGAAAATATTTTTCAATGCGCGCTCTGACGCTACTCCACGATTTAGATCCTGTTTATCATCACCTGCTCTTAAACAGAAGAGAAAGCCTGGCGACATGCCAGACTTTAGGCACCCGCCCCTCTTTATAGTTACATTACAAACAGTTTCCGCCAAGAGCTAAAGGGACCGGAGCCAATAGTCATAGTAGAATGATCGGGCTCCGAGCCTTTTCACTTCGGGAGTGACCATGGGACCTGGCACATTTCCTCCACCTTGAAAGGCGAATTCATGCTTCATATCGAGCTTCCGGCCCAAATAAGCTGTCTGGACCTCGGATGTCGACGGCCAGCTTCGTCCACGGCTGGGCTGGTTATGGCCTTGCCAGTTAGCGACATCTTCTGCGCCAATCGTGCCACTCTCAAGGCGCAGATCTTCTCGGGTCTGGCATAGACATCTGATCTGCGAATGCCATCTGTTACGCTGCCCCTCTGCATTCGATGTTTTGTGTTGTTCCCTCGTCGTTTCCGAATCACAACAAAGTCATCGACGTCTGCCTTCTCCTCCGGTTGTAGTTCAGCTGTCTCCGCTATCGGTGTTGTTGTTACCGTAGCTGGCGACGTCCCAGTACCATCACCCATGGTGGCTCCATTTCAACAACAGTGCCGTCAGGTTGCAACTGTTATACTCAACTCTGCGGAAGCCGTCTTGGCGCCTGTGGGCTCGTCTGTGTTGGCCTACCCAGAAGGCTCTCTCGCCCGCAAAACACGGTGAACTGAACCTATTTGCTGATGACACCACAATACTCTTTGTCGGCGATTCCCCACAAGAGGCAGAGAAGGTGATCAAGGAAACCTTAAACGATTGTCAGATTGGTATAGAGCCAATGGCTTATCCATGAATTAGTTGAATACCGGTGTTATCCAGTTCTTATCGCCTAGAGGTGTCCCATGTTTTACCCGTGAGGTATTTCAATGTGGAAACCACTTGTTCCACAATATAGCACCTTAATTACAGAATGCCAGTAGAGCCCGGTGACGTGGTGGTCCCATGGACGTTAAATCTTGGCTGAGAGTCAGCCCCGAAAGGATTTTTTTATTACAGAATGCCAACCTCGATTGTGTACTTGTGACCGAGGGAGGCAATAAGCAAGTGAGACGCCGACACTGCGGTATTTCGGGTGCTTAGAGATTGGATAAGGCCAAACTGGTTGGAATGGTGACCAAGGAGAATGCGCTTTATTTCGACAAATATAATTAATTTAGTTCGGTGTGGTAACGAGAGCACCGATAGTTCCTTATATTGTTGTTACTGCCACGTGCTGTGGGAGGCCTGAGACGATGCAGAACGCCCTTTTCTAAAGCAGTTGAAGCTAACTTACTTATATGACACGCATGAGTGAGGCCGTATACCTCTAGACCATATGTCAAGTGGCTCTGTACATACGCGTTGTACATTGTACATTGAGGTATTGGCTGGGAAGGATTTTGCGAGTGCGGCGGGAGACGGCTACGCCATTGACAATTTTTTTGCTGACATGATGCGTATGCGCCTAGAATGTCAATGACGTTCATCAATAACGACTGCCAGGAACCTCGTTTCAACTAGCATACCATGCATGGAACTATCGCAGGCAAAAGTTTCATGATTGATTGTCGTTTGCCCTCTTGGAGTTTTAAGTTTAACAACTGCCGCTTTGAGCAATTAATATATGAGCGGTTATCTCCGAACCATAGATATAATCGGAACATTGAAAATACCGGTTATATATTAAATATTTAAAATTTAATATTTACGAGCCGCGGATGCCTTCTTGAGCCACTCCGATTGATTTAATTTTCTGTATAAGAACTTGGCGTCTTTTGGAGATGAACAAGCGTACCCAACTTACAACATTTCCATTGAGAGCTTTTTTAAAATAATGTTTGAATCCACAGTATTAAAAGCCCTTTCTCATGCCAGGCAATAAATACTAACGCTGTAGTCTTCTTCGACTAGATCTGCTTCCGTGTCTCTTCGACAAAATCCATCACAGACACCACAGTCGACCTTTTGGATCGAAACCCGAACTGCCTATCATATAAGAGGATATGTCTTTCGATAAACTATTTAAACTGTCAGTTAAGACAAAAGACAGTTTAAATATAAGTAAGTTTATTTGCTGTTTGTAGTGACTCATTAGGGTGGAAACGACCGCACTCTTCTCTGCCGGAATTGACCAGAATTTTACTAAGGGTGCGAATGCAATGGTAGAACTCGTTGTCAACGGTGGAACATTGATATGATCAACATGATTCATATCCACTGCGCCTTAGTGAATAGTCGTATTCACTTTCCATTTCGTCAACAAAAGTGAACGGCAGGCCAATACGAGGCGACATGCGGAGTATCTAATAGACAACTCATGGCAATTGTAAGTAGGCTTTAAAACGATGTTATTTGTTTATTACCACTATGCCAGAGTAGGAACACTATAAATAAATAATAATAATATATATATATATATATATATATATATATATAGTGGTTGCCATTTAAATGTGTCTGCCCTTCTTACTGTGCTTAGTGATAGTAATAGCTCGTGTGTCTCCTAACTGATTAAGAAGTTATGCACCTTGGACGGGAAAGAGTTGTTATCGCCACAGGTGTCATTAGACGAGACAGCTTAATAATTGCTTTGGCTCGGTTCGAGACATGGAATGACGCAAAATGTTTTCTCCGTTTTGGAACGTTTATAAACCCTATATTTGCGGGAGAGTGCTCGCACGGTAAATCTTTTCACCGGAGGGAGCGTGAATTGGCAGACTTGTCTACCAACCAGACTGCCACCCCTCGTCGACGAGCTTAAGACACTTTAGAGCGTTACAACAGTCGGTCGTATTCATATCTGGCAGCAGTCAACAGGTATGTTGCATATAGTTAAGGCCGCGGGCAGAACTTTGTGTTTGCGCGCCATGATGATGATGATGACGATCTTTGCCTGTTCGCACACCGCCCGACCCTGCGCTGTTCGCGCACTGTCAAAATGCCGGTCGTCAACTGTACAAAAGGGGAGGCGTACCGTTTCCGCCCCCTTCTCCCCTTGTTGTCCTTTGTTATCTCAAGCGTTCAGCGTAACGTGTGTTTAACGATCCCTCAGCCCGGCGGCGGCGGCCGGGACGTCCGACGGCGTGGCAGCATTACTGCCCTAGGCTGGTGAGCGAGAGAAGCAGGCAGGAGCAGGTAGATTGATATTGTGTTAAGCAATTGTCACGTCTATACATGTATGTATGTCTAGCGGAGATTTACTGAGTGTGTGTAGCGTGTGTTTTCCGGCGGCGAAACAGCTTCGTGCTAACCGCCGGTTTCACACAAGGTTTCACACGCCGAGCTGCTGGCCAGGTCGAAGTCGCTGGCCGCCTTCTTCCAGAAGTCGCTGGCCGCCTTCTTCCAGAAGTCGCTGGCCTGCGTGCCGGTGACGTCGTGTGTCTTCGCGAGACGAACACCGTGGTCGAAACGGTGGTCGCTTTTCTGGCACTGCTATCCTCCTGCAGTGCACCGTCCTGTCAGTGAAACAGACGTACAGACAATCCGCGACATTCGGTCGTTGTTTGAGCGTGTTCCCATCCGAGCGGCCGTATCAATGGGCGCGTATGTTACCGACTTCGAGCAGCTCAAGACAGATCTGACCCATCTCGAGTTGGTCTTCAACCTGGACGACGCCACCATTTGGTCACTCGACGCCGAACGTTTTTTTGGGCCGCCGCCGGCCGACTCAACAAAGGTCGTCGCAATGATGGTCGTCACTACGTCGGGCTCGACCGGTCCGCCGAAGTTTGTGCAACACAGCCACTATTCCTACATAGCATGATGCTGCTGGGATAACCTGGAAACGCACCCGTTCGCTGCAGGTTTGGCCTTGTCGCTTACGCCACTTTCCCACATGTCTGGCATCATTGCGTTAATCTGGCATCTGAAATCGGGAACGCTGTACGTCATCGTAGCGGAAGAAGTTCGCAGCTGCCCACACAAATTGTTTGCAGTTGTCTTCCGGCAGTACGGCGTTGAGTTTTCTGTGTTGCTTCCGGTTGTGCTGAAGATGGTGGCAGACGGCGGCTCGTCGCTCCGGGCTCAGATAACGAGCCTGAAGAGCGCCGGCACGGGAGGATCTGTGCCCGACGAGAAGGCGCTACAGAAGCTGTTTCAAGCGTTTCCCATGTCTCGATCATCCTACTCAACGTGTACGGTCTGTCGGAGGCCACCAATGTCGGCGCGTCCGTGCTGAGAAGGGGAGATCCCGCGCATGAGTCCAAATGGCTGACGGCGCCTGCTACAACACGTGGGTGCGAATCGAAGATCCTGCAAGACGTGAGGTGCTGCCACCTTGAGGTCGGATCGGAGAACTGGTCGCGAAGTCGCCGGCTACGTGTGTGGGCTACTACAGTAACCCGACGGCAAACCCGACTTTCATCTGCCAGGAGCCGGGAGTTTCGGCGTCGTTGTCGGCGTCCGAATGGTGGGTGAGAACGGGTGATCTGGCCGTGATGGACGACGAGGGTCGGTTTCGCATTGTCGATCGGATCAAGCAGATGATCAAGTGTCTCGACTGCCAGGTCGTGTCTTCGGAGCTCGAGGAGCTGTTGTACGAGTCGCTGCAGCGGTCGCCGGCAGGACGGGACGACACCTCGTCAGCGACGTGTGTGTCCCATGTCATAGTTACTGGGATTCCGCATGCGAAGTACATCGAGGCACCAACGGCCTTCGTTCTGCTGCAGGACGAGTTTGTGGCCGACGTCAAGAAACTTCGCGAGATCGGCCGGCGGATGCTGTCCTACATCGATGAGCATTGCGCGTACTACAAACACATCTACGGAGGGATCGTGTTTGTGAAGTCGATCCCGAAAACCGTATCGGGCAAGTTCTCCAAAGTCGAACTTCGGGCTCGTCACCTGAGCAAGACGCTCGACTACATAACCGTCGTGGACTACCCCTCATCAAAGGACATCAGCTAGTGACAACAGCTTAGCGTAGCTATGTCGTTTTGTCGCTGAATTGACTGGTGTTCGCTGCAGTGACAATGTTTGGATAAACTAAACTAGCCATTGTTTTTTTCCTGGCTCCTTTGTACAAAAGTTCATAGTCTTTTTTCTTGATCTTCTCGGTTATCGATAGAGCCCGTCATATAGGATGGTTTTATACGTTTCTTTCTCTCTCTCTCTATTATATGTTGCTGCAAACGTTTTTGAATTTTGTGCACATTCAAAAGTAGCATTTGTAAGAATGTGTGAATGTATGTCAACATCTGACTAGGTTTTTTATTAAACGCCATTCAGGGGCCAAATAAAAGTTGCGCAAATTTTTTAGGGTTTTTTTTCCTCCACTGGAGTATCTCTTTGTTGGCTTTTAAAAACTTAGATTGTGCATTACCACTCACCCACACTATTATTGTTAAAAGTAGCGTTAAATTTCAGAGGTGAGCAAGACGCAGTAGATATATCCGACGGGTTTCCTGTTCCCAGAGTCTTTTAGTTGGATTGAAATGTGCGCGGGGTTCGCTTTGGTCCTCCAAATATAAGCTTAACACCAGCTAGGTTTTGCAAAGTAAGTCGTAGTGGGCCACCAGATAAATGCCTGACGCAGGTAAGATCTAGTGGAAGCTTAGAGCCGAGCCTACGTCTTATTTTCCGTATCATAGCTGCCCGAAGCTTCGGGCCTTGTCAAATAGTTTCTCTACGTTCGTTCTTCGTTGTGACGTCGGTAACAGCTGAGGACGGACAGCCTTCGCGTCTGTCAAAGTAAACAACCTCTATTTCCGCCTTGGAGTCGAATATACCAGTTGACCAGTCTTCTGGAAGCTGATCATTTCGAGGAAACGGCCCTAGGCCTCATGGATCGCTTATGGACCTGACAATGGATGAGTAACCTGTTTGACTGTTATTATGGCAAACCTTGTACCAACGCACTAGGGAACTAGTGAAATTGAATTTGAATTGATCATTGACTGTATATCGGGTTACGTTTAATCCTATATCGCGCAGCCGAGTAGGAGAAGGGTAAAGAGTACGAGGGGCTCACAGAGGTACGCTTGCATTTAGCTGGCGACGGTGCACTACGCCTTTTATAGATTCCATCATACCCCACGCCAGAAGAGGAAGTTTTCGTGCACCTCTACCTCGCCCCTGCTTTAAAAGCCAAGCTTGTCGGTACTAAAGCGCATAGAATGTACGGGCTCTAGCTATTTTTTCAGTACCCCACTGTAAGCGCATAAGCAATTTGCCGGTAATGTGGCTAATGTGTTCATGTTCAGGGTGGGTCTCCTGCAGAATCTCCCCGATGACGAGATTCTTTAAACCAGTTCTTTTCTTGCTTTGCGATAGGGTGAATTCCAGTGTATTGAGCAACCCGAAAGCCATCATCTACGCATGGCCCATAAGCATCGGAAATTCTCGGTCCTGTACTAAGAACCGCCGACCTAAGCTGGTCCTTTTGTTCATGTTTTCCTTTGCCTTGGCAACCAAACGAGCGGTTTTACCTGCTGTCGTTTGCAAATTGATTATCAGCTGCGTGATCACCGTGACAAGATCCGCAATGTACACAATTAGTTTAATGAGCTGATAGCTGATTAGTGCTGGAACGCCGTCCAGATGGGTTCGCCCGGCAGAACTGGTTTTCTAACTTTTTGGAAGGTTTTGTGAATGCGGAATGCGCATGCGTCGCTAGCAGTTTGCGTGACTAGTGTGAGGCTCACAAACCCACTAAACCTGGACTCCTCTTTACCCTCCCAGGCTCGGTAATAGCTTCCACCTTAACGGTATTCTAACTTGCTGTAAGTCTTCGGGGCAAAATAAACCAATAGGCCTGCAGACTGGGTTACACACTGAATATTTGCTTCACGTACAGAAGCGAGCAATCATATTTTAAGCGACTACTTGCCTCTGTACATGTTCCAAATGAATATTTGGTTCGTCTCTGCTTTTGGGTGTCCTATGAGCAGTCTTCTCGGCGGGAATTCGTGGGCGAGTTCGGCTTGCGTCTAGATTTGTTATGAATATTTTACTTTTGAATTAGCGCTTTTGGTTGAAGCAGCATCTGTGTCTTATATAGTGCCATTTCTTTGTTCAGATTGATGGTATTGCTCGACAAAGAATTTGTCAGAAACATTCTTCAGAATCAGCAATGGTCTCAGTAGTTTGCAAGTTTATCAGGTAGCTCCTGAACCGGACAACATCGACGGTATATTTGTTGTCCTGTAGTCGTCACCACATGCGTAGCGATGCCTTTCACAGTTATTGCGGAAGCGGATTGGCCTATGCATGCGTATTGCTTTGCCCTGATTCAGCCTACTATCGTGAACTGTAGCGGATCGTATAAAGGTCGAGGATAGAATGGTATCGGAAGTACTGCGACCGCTCCAATCATAGTACGTGCAAGGGACGAGATTTGATATTCAATTACAAAGCTTAAGTCACGAACAGTCTCTTTACACGTAGCAGCTGCATTATAAAATATTTGATAATATGCCGCTCCGAGTACATACTTTAAGCCATTTGTACAACACATAAGGGATCTATTCTATATCACTTAAAATATCTTGAACGTGACGTCTGGATGGACTGTATATATATATATATATATATATATATATATCAGACTCGTCTCAATCGACCTCCGTAAGACGTTTGACATGGTGAGTCATGACTCCGTCCCGTGGTCACTCCGGACTCGCGGATACCCGGACGTATTCATTAATTATATCGAACGCTTGTACCTCTCATCTAAAACTCTCATAGAATTTGGACAAGAATGTCGCACATTTCGGCCAACTAGGTGTGTTAGGCAGGGATATCCTCTGTCCCCCCTTTTATTTAATCTAGTTCCTGACGACATTCTTTCAAAATTAGACAAAACTGATATCGGGTACCAACTTACTGATGACTTCCGCTTTATGGGCTTAGCCTTTGTGGATGATCTCATCCTCCTAGCCTCCACGAAATCTACTTTCCAACGGCTCCTTCATATTGCGGACCCCCTTTTGAAATCCCGAGGCCTGGAAATATTACTAATAATATATTTACTATCTCCCACCTATTTAATAGGAAGGAAGGTAAAGGTTTTATTAATATCATACCTGAATTTAACGTTGGAGAGCGGCAATTGCCAGCTAAATGTATGAGCGATCGATGGAGATACCTGGGACTCGACTTTGACAGCAATGGCAGAGTTGACTCCACCAAGGATATACTCCTTAATTTACTCAACAGACTCACGATAGCTCCCCTTAAACCCCACCAAAGACTCCATTTTTTTTGAAAGATTTTCTTATTCCCCGCCTCCTGGGTTCCGGTCCCAGACCATCTCACGCACTCCTTAGCGACCTAGATAAAGAGATCAGAAAGGTTGTTAAGTCGAAATGGCTTAAGTTCGAAAACTCGGTGCCGAACGCCTACCTGTACACACACAGCGGTCTGGACATTCCCTACCTTCAAACATTTATCCTCAGACTCCGCCTCTCCCATCTTACAGCACTACAACACTCCACGCACCCTGGGGTCCAATGGATGCTAACCACCGAGCACTTCAAAAAAGACCTGGCGAACAACAAGACTTCGTTGCGAAGCGCTTGGGAACCTCCATTGAGACCGCTACACAAGAGACCGATTACTGGTCTCAACAACTACACAACACGTTCGACGGGGCACTTTTTAAAAAAGCACACGAAACGCCCTTTGTACATTATTGGATTAAGAGTATGCCCTACCTATCTGGTAAGGAATATTTAAACCTACTAAAGCTCAGGATCAACGCACTACCAACGGGTGCCAGATTGGCCAGGGGACGTCCGGGCTACAACAAACGTTGTAGGCACGGGTGTCATGCGCCTGAGACGTTGGCTCATGTCGTTCAGATGTGCGATACAACACACAAACAAACTATAAAGAGACATGACGACGTCGAGAGCGGCCTAGGCGAGGTCTAGGGGGCTCATCACCTAGTGGGGTGTCGCCGGTTCGATCCCCGTTGTTAATCGAATTTTCTTTGAGTGATGCTCATCGAGAAGCAATTATATACAAATGCATCGCTGAGAGTTAGCGGGCATGCTGCTGCTACAAGGACTATTAGAAAAATCATCCTAAATATCTCAACACGCCCGGCCATTGGTACCTCATTGAAGATATGCCCTGTCGGCAATTCCAACGTAGGAAGGTCTCGACTGTGCCCGGGTGCGCGGCGCTTACAACGTGTGCCAACGTGGTGCGTGCAATTGTATCGGCGGGCTGGATACAACAGCCGGATTAGGTGTCATCTTCACAAAACGATCGACGACCTTTGTTTGATTGGTGTCGCTGCTTTTGTTGGTGTTGTTGTTGCTAGTTGTTAGTTGTCACTAGTTTATGGCCAAGCTCTGTGAGCTTATGGCTTTATGGCATGAGCTTATGGGATTAGGTGCGATGAGTTTATGCTCGCAGCTGTGTTTTATACTCGTTTCAATATGTTTTTGGGACACTTGTATCCAGAAGCAGCATAGTGCCGATGTGTTGTCCTTTGATAATGCACCATATATATATGTAATATATATATATATATATATATTCATATATCTTTATGTATATATATATCTATATAGCAGATAGGCCGCGGAGCAATCCGCCACCGCGAAGTTAGTTACCCGTGAGTGGCGTCATAACGTAGTTAAATCAATGAAAAGGCACACCGAAGCTGGCTCGCCGTCGGCCTGTACTGAAATTACACGTAGCCTCTATTTTACGTCTTTGTCTGTACACTCTCTCCGTAGACCGTGGCGACCGGCTCGCCTTTGCATCAGCTCGCCTTAAGACGGTTAGCCCACTGTGGCTATTCGTCAAACAACACGTAAAGGCACCACCAATTTGCAACGAACTGTGCCTTACCAGAGAACGCCAACGAAACGCAAGACGTCAAAGTAAAAGGCATAGTTAGCACTGTTAGTTTTGCGACGCTCGACGCTCTCTGCTAAGGCCAGCTAACGCGCGTCAAACAGCGTAGCTGTTACATTGAACCATTGTTTGTGATTCGCGCCACTGTAAGGTGATCGTCTACTACTACTACTACGTTGATACGTAGTAGAGCGTTCGAACCTCCGACGATGATGTTCGAAACGCGTCTGGATCGTGCGACGTGGGAAGCGCATTGCTCCGAGCGTTACGAAGTGCCGCGTCTGATGCTTCTCGACTACCTGGAGAGACGTTTCGACGAACTTCGGCTGAAAGGAAAGAATGTGTGCCTGATCGATTCTAGAGATGAACGCAGAATCTCACACTCTGACTTGCTGGCAAAGTCAAAGTCGCTGGCGGCGTCTTTTCAACGAGCCAACCTTTGCCCGGGTGACCTGGTCTGTCTTTGCAGCACGAATTGCGTCGAGTCGGTTGTCGCCTTCTTGGCACTGCTCTTCATGCAGTGCACCGTCGTGATTGTGAAGCCAATACAAGATGATCCTAGCGTTCAGTCGCTGCTCAAACAACTGCCTATCAGAGCTGCCATAGCGCGCGGAGAGAACGCTACGAGGCTGCGAGCGACCGTTCCAAACCTCGATATCGTGCTTGATCTTAACGACGCTGATCTTTGGATGCTGAGCGCTGATAGGTTTTGTCGTCCCGTGCCGACCGATCCAGAGAGGACAATAGCGTTCATGGTTGAAACGTCAGGATCTACCGGCGAGCCGAAACTCGTCCAACACAGTCACTTCTCCTACATTGCAACCTGCTGGAGCGTCCGCGAGGTCCACCCAGCGGCCCAGGGCCTGGGCTTATCTCTGGTGCCGCTGTCTCACATTTCCGGCACGGGAATGCTGATAGAGCACTTAAGTTCGGGAAGCACCTATGTGCTCGTCGAGGAGAACGCGATCCGCAATTCCGACACAAAGTTGTTCGACCTTTGCGAGAAGTTTGGTGTCGAGCAGTGTATGCTGCTCCCGGCCATGTTGCAAACGTTGGCAGCGGATCGTCGCGTTGCGTGCAGAAGCCATCAGTTGAGCCACACAGCCTACATCAATACCGGCGGAGCTGTGCTCGATGATGCGATCGTCAGGCAGCTGTTTGCCAAACTCCCAAATGTCCGCCACGTGTACAACTTTTACGGCATGTCCGAATGTTCTGTCGTCGGCGTAGCGGACGCGACCCGCGAGAGACCCGCGGAGGAGGTGGCGTGGCTGGAGGTTGGATGCAACACAGCGGTGAAGATTGAGGACCTCGGCGGAACGCGGCAAGCGGTGCCGCCCGGCACCGTCGGCGAACTTATGGTTCGATCGCCGGCCGTCGCAGTGGGCTACCACAATAACACAGCGGAGTCTGCGTCTACGTTCGTTCGCGGACCGACAACGTCTGTGCCGTCTCTGGCCGCGGATCGCTGGTTACGCACGGGCGATCTAGCCATTATGGATGAGATCGGACGGTTTCGCATCATGGATCGGATCAAATCTCTGATCCAGTGTCTCGGCTGTCCGGTGCTGCCGTCCGAACTCGAGCGTCTGCTTCGGCACTCGTTTCGTGTGTCTCATGTCAGTGTCGTGGGCATTCCACATGAGAAGTATACGGAGGCACCTACCGCATTCGTCGTTCCCAGCCAAGTAGAAGAAGTTGCGAGCGATACCGAGCAGTTGCGCCGTCTCGCTTATCGCATGATGGCGAATATCGACGAGCATTGCGTCTACCCTAAGCGCCTATACGGAGGAGTAATTTTTGTTAGCAGTCTACCAGAAGGCCAGTCACGCAAGGTCGCAAAGCTTGAGCTACGCTCGCGTCACCTGGCGAGAACACTCGGATATATAGCAACCGTAGAGTACGTTTCGAAGTAGCTTCGTACATTGCCACGAATGGGTACGGTGATAATTGGGTACGGTGTGTAACATGTGTATCTATATTCAAAAATAAGCCTTTATAAAACGTCATTATGTCCCTACTGCTGTTTTCTCTAGCAACAGTTCTAAGTAAACGCATTGTGCTGAATATATATATATATATATATATATATATGTTACATAAAAATGTATTCTGCTAGCATGGTCTAGACGAGGCCGCGGTCGGCACCTACTATTGTTATTACTACAACGGTTGTGTACAGTTTGAAACGGCAAGGTAAGCCATAAGTTAACAGTGCTAAACCATGTGATAACCATGACGTCGCCGCCAGCTGTTTCATCATAAATCTATATTTTTATAAGGTATAGTGCAACAATCGAAATGCCAAAGTCCTCAACATCGCAATCGCCTCGGTAACTTATTTCCATACTCATCGTGTTGCTATGAATTACTGAAGGTGTTCAAGCGGCATTGATTCCATGCAGCGTTGTTCTGTTTATTTTGTAGCAGAACGAACATTCACATAATTGTATTATTTTGTCTTCCTGTTGAGTTATTTGTTTGTCTGCTAGGTTCAATGCGGCTTGGCCGTTTAGAATAGTTCGCAAACAAATTTGCAAAAATTAAGTTCTGTTATTCGATTTCACCGCCAAAACCTCGAAAGCATACACAGCGCTCAAGACACATTCCGATCTTTTTCGTACCAATTCTATGGCAATGCTCGTCGCGGCGGCGGGGTAATTAAGATTTTTCGGCAGGCTTGTTGAGATTGAGTGCATAAATGACTCATCTAACGGACGAACACCTTGTTAGAGCTCTAGAAGCACAAACAACTCTTTAGTATGTTATATTAACTGCTCGAATGTGCCTCCGCGAACCATTCGGGAGAATCGGCCGAGTTCACTTCGCTCACTCTACTGCTCCGCTCTCTCGGAGGCCATATCGATGGGATGAAATCTACAATCAATACAATAACAAAACAACCATCTACTATGACGTTGGTACAGGACGGCGTCAGTAAGATAATGCGACAGCCGATAGTATCGACACCATCATAAACAACACCGGCATGAGGCTGCTCAGCCATATGCTAACAGCATCAAGGCACGTTCGTTCACGTCACAGCCACACAGTTATTTAGGCATGCAAGTAAATATAATTCAGCTTTTTAGTATTTATAAAAGGCATGCCTTAACGACATTAAATATTTTATTGTTTATTTCACTCAAATTGAGTATAATATACATTTCAAAAATGTTTCTTCATGGAGCTCTATCTTCTTCACGCTTCCGACGAGAGAAGTAGTGCAACGATTTTCGGTCCAGCGCTGTGCATTCCACTGCATGGTACTTGGCACACCTCTGCAGGCAGAACCGGCAGGTGCACAACTCGTACTTTTCGTGAAAGGTTGCGTTTGAACATACCAGGTAGTGATAACCATGCACTATGTACCTGGTGTATACGTGGCGATTGTCACATGCAGGACCAGACCAAAGGTGCAAGGCATTGAAAACGTCCAAACCACCGACTTCCCGTCTGGCCTGTTCGACTTTAGCATCCCACTCCGAAATAAAACATTCGCAAGGTACTGTACACGGCATCTTCAGCCTTAGTCGGATTGTTTCAGCAGCCGGTGGGCAGCCTGACATGAGATACACAAAGCGGCTCCTCGCTCGGATAGGCAAGCAGAACACTCGCTTCATATATAATGAAAAACACCTTTCAAGCTGGTTAAAATTCGCCAGCGTGAGGTGGTTCCACACCCTGTCAAGACCGTACATCAGCCCCGGAGCAATCTTAAGCATGAAGAGCCTCACTGCTGAGAGAACGGACAGTCTTCGGACATTGCCTACTTCCCCTTAAAGAGAGACAAGTGCCTTCCGTACTGTTTCGTTTACATGCGCTGTGAACGTCGTTTCCGTATAATAAACCCGAAGGCCAAGATACTGGAAAGAGTTAACAAACTCCAATGGTTGGCCGCAGCAACGTATAACGTCTCTGGCAGCCAATCGACCTCCACGCCTGAATTTCATGGCTTTGGTCTTCCTGGTGTTAATCTCAAGTCCCTTCGAGACAAGGAGCGCCTCTATCATAGAGGTAATGCGCTTGATGGCACCTAAATCGCGATGAGCGACCACGATATAATTTGCATACATTACCACTACGGCTTTGTGGTATTCCTGTCGGACGTAACCGACGAGGTCAGCAAGGAGAAGTGTAAACGAGACGCAGCTTTGCGGGTCTCCTTGCGGAGTCCCCACATGTTGCTTAATCTCTAATACACCCTGCTCGCCGTCTATCAACAAGGTGTCCTCCTCAAAGAAACTTGCTATTACACTCAGGAGAGGCCACCCACTCCTGCTCGTTGGAATGCTTCAACCAGCAGATGGCGAGGGGCTTTGTCAAAGGCCTTGACGCAGTCAATAAAGTCTGCATACATATGACCTTTGGGTTGTGCCACAGCTCGCTCGATTTCTGACTGGAGAACATGGATTGCGTCACAGGTGCCTCGGCCTCTCCTAAAACCGAATTGCTCCGGTGGAAGTGCCTCTTCAGCCACCCGCTCAATCCGTCGAATAACTAACTTACAGAAAATCTTCTTCAATGTGCCTTCTGACGCCACTCCACGATCGAGATTTGGATCCTGCTTGTCATCACCATGCCTACCCTTGAACAGAAGAGAAAGCCTGGCGACATGCCAGACTTTAGGCATTCGCCCTCTCTTTATAATTTCGTTAAAGAAATCACAAAGAGTTTCTTTCAAGAGAGGAAGTGACTGGATCCAATGCTCATAGCAGACCTGATCGGGCCCTAAGCTCTTTCTATATATATATATATATATATATATATATGCAGCACCTGCCGTCTCTCAAATCAGATCCGTGGCCGAGCATTGAGTATTGCATTTACTTCCATAAATCGCCGATCCGCTTCGTATTTTACATGTCCTGCGTGTCATACTCTGGCCAGCATGCAAACTAGAAGGTTAGGCGTTAATCTGGGAAAGCTTAGGTTGCTCCCGCATAGCTGAGACGTGAGGGTCTGAAATTGGCAGTCGAATCCGTAATCTGGAAGTAGTTTTGCCTAACCATTTGATTGGCGAGCATGGCTATATTTAAACGTGCCAGTTTTTTGGAAGGTTTCGAGAATGAAGAATGCACATGCGTCACAAGCATCCTGCGTGTCTAGCGTGGGCTCACAAACCTACTAAACCCAGATTCCTCCCCGCCCTCCCAGATTCGGTTATACTTGGCATTTCTTCGAAGCCATGAGAGATGCGTCCTTGCCATTTCTCCTTAATTCGGCTATTATCTTCGTCTATCTTTCTGCATATTTACATGCATTCAGATAGGAGACCTGCCGAATATACACCGTCCGAAGCGGTGCGTCAAGAGCTTGAGGGCCTGGCTGTATTTCCGTTCCTACCTTCCTCGGCTCCTTGTCTTGACCACTCTCCCGAGGCTGTCGCGTGAAATCTCCTGCCTAGCGGTTTCTTTGGTCGTTGTAAGCATCAAAATTCCGTCGAACAAGTCCGTCTTCTTCCACGTTTCGGCCGAGATTATTATATAGCTAACCACTTCCTTGATGGGGCGGCCCCTTACGGACGTGGAGCCCGTGCACCTTGCCTCCCAAAGAGACTCGCAGTGTAGGACAGTGTGTTCCACGCCGTCCGCCTTCCCAGATTTGCATAGCACACAGGCGTCACTGGTGGCCTTCCTTATCTTAATCATGTAGCTCTGAAACTGACCGTGAGCGGCCAGAACCTGATCCGTATAGTAGGTTAACCCCCATGTTGACAGTCATACCAAGCCTTAAGGTCAGATATCAGACTTTTGATCCAGCTCCCTTTGGTCACCCAAGGTGTAACCTGCACCCATTTCTTCTGCCGGACCGCGACCGCCCGTGGCACTCTTGGCTCTGACGAGGTCCAGTTTTGCTTCCAAAATATCTTAGTTTTTCTCCAGCCAGCAGGTCCCATGGTAGCATCTTAGCCAGGACCAAGAGGGCTTTGGTCGAGACTGTCCGGTACGCCCGGCTAACCCTAATTGCTGTGTCCGTTGGGCTGACCTTAATGCTCTCCTATTTTTCGCCCCCGTGCCGCTCCGGTTAACCCCGTGTTAAGAGTCACCCCAAGGCACGTTGCTCCTTTCCCAATTTCTATAAGGCGGACTCCATTTTCCTTCTTCCGGCCAGTCAGATGCAGCGCTTCGGTGTTATGCGGTGCAAGCGCCAGATGACTGCGGTCCATTCACTTCGTCACCATCGATAAAATTTCGTTGGCTGTCGCCTGTAGGGCCGTTTCGGCCCGCGCCGTGACCACCAGGGCCAAGTCATCCGCATAGGCCAAGAACCCGGTCCCTTCTAGGTAGTTGTTGAGGCATTCTTGTCCCTCTGCAACCAGACTTCGTTCTTCCAGGATGGATGAAATCACTCGGCAGATGTACGTACGCATGTATTGCCTTTCTCTTTAGCGCGTGTACCACTACTTTCCAGTTCATCGTGTTGATGGCATTTCTTAATCGTGCCGGCTGATCGATTTTTTAAACGTGCCAGTTGATCGAGTTTGAGTAATCCGAGTCTATTGTATGCATCTGCTGCATGGCGGCACGTCGTCCCGACGAGACAGACCAGTAATGGCTCGCACAGCATTGTCCTGGATCACCCGTAAGGGTGTAAGGCTGTCGAGAAAGTTCCGCCTCATTTAGTGATTGATTCCGTAAGTGAGAAGCGTGCATAGTTTGTTTTTAATGACAAATAGAGCTTTAAACTTCTCGATTTGACGTTTGTTGATATTTCTACATCTGTTTTATGTAATTAATCTAATAATAATTGTACGTAATGAGCAAAACTACTCGTGGACTTCCTGCTATTTAAGGAAACAACAAAATATTAAATATATATGTATATATAAACGATGTTAGTTACAATGTCCAATGTCCATTTTCGCCCCCACATTTTGCTGTTGTGTTCTTTGCTAGTAAAAGCATGGTACTCCATCATTACATCGGGACTTGAAATACTTTTGATAAGGTGACACCCATGAACGGGCGGGCATTCAAATTTTAGCGGTGTTTGCCCGCCGTTCTACAGACAGCAGACGACGACGGCCAAACAACAACAAAAACCGTAGCAACAACCTCAACCAAAGCAACAATAACAACATCTTTCTCGCCGCTGTCTGCTGCTGTCGTAGGAGCAGAAGGAGGGCGGAAAGGGGAAGACCAAAAGAGGGTGTCCTGAGAGAGCTGAGCGTGGCGCGAGGTCGGTTGGATAACCGCTTGCCTGCTACACTTGTTGTTTCACATCGCCACTGCGTCGATCGTCACTGAAATGATTTTCACTGTTATGCTAAAGTACATCATTACTTGACGACCCGAATGACCTTCGAGAGAGTCAGCCGTTTTTTTTTCGAAGCAAGCCGGCCGTGATACACAAGTCACATGTCCTGCGCGACCATACTGTTAGTAGGTAAAGAAAAAGCGTGTAAATATTGTTGTTGTTCTCGTTCTCGTTGCAGTTGCCGTTGTTGTTATTATTGTTCTCGTTGTAGTCGTCGCCGTTGTTGTTATTATTGTTCTCGTTGTAGTCGTCGCCGTTGTTGTTATTGTTGTTCACGTTGTCGTCGTCGTCGTTGTTGTTATTGTTGTTGTTGTTGTTGTGATCGTTGCTGTGGCGTCTGCTGTTGTGGAAACGGTTCTGATCATCATCATCATCCTTATTATTGTCGTCCTCGTCGTCGTCTGTTCGGCAGTCTGCACAGCCCGCCGCTCCGCAGTTTAGCCTGTGGGTGTTCCTTCTTTTCCCCAGGCAGGTTGGTCCGCGCGGCGGTACTGTTTACGCCTCCTTGGTTGGTGTGTCGCATGCTGGGAGGCTGGCAGGCTGGTCAAGTGCTTAAGTGCAGAGAGCAGCACATGCGCGCAGTCGCCGCCGCGGCCACCATAGTATTAGTATCATCATCATATGGTCGTGGCAGTGGTGGTAGTGGAAGTGGTGGTGGTAATAGAGGGGTCCTTCGGTTCATCCGTTCCGTCGTCGTCGTTGTCGGTGTTCTCGTCCTGTTCGGGTGTCGCTGGGGGACTCGCGATAGGCTGTCGCCTATCCTTCCCTTTATCCAGCCAGCACCGCTGTGAAAGTCACGACGCTGTGAAGGAATAAGCGCCCTTTCAAGCAATGCTAGAGCAGTGAGCTGAGAGATCAAGGGAAACGCAAGCAAAAGTGGTCAAGGTGTGTTGGTACTTCATCATCATCATCATTGTCGTCGTCATCATCATTGTCATCATCATCATCATCATCAATATCATTACGCCACTAGGTATTGACACTGACCGCTGTGCGCGTGATGGTTGTTGTTGTTGTCGGCAGCGGTGTTGTTGTTGCGGTTATTGTTGTTGTTGTTGTTGTTGTTGTTGCGGTTATTGTTGTTGTTGTTGTTGTTGCGGTTATTGTTGTTGTTGTTATTGCGGTTATTGTTGTTGTTGTTGCGGTTATTGTTGTTGTTGTTGCTGTTGTTGTTGCGGTTATTGTTGTTGTTGTTGCTGCTGCTATTCCTGCTGTTGGCGGTGTTGTTGTTCCTGTTGGCGGTGTTGTTGTTGCTGTTGGCGGTGTTGTTGTTCCTGTTGGCGGTGTTGTTGCTGTTGTTGTTGTTGTTGTTGTCGGTGTTGTTGTTGTTGTTGTTGCGCCGGCGGTGATCTGTGGAGTGAAATCTGAACGGGTCGTCCATCCGACGTTTACTCCGTACGGTGTTCGGAGAGCAGCAACAGCAGCAGTCGATTCAGACAAACCGCAGCCACTGCTGGTGGCGATAGACTATTACTTACTAGTAGTACTTCTGCTAGTATTGCCATTCGGTGATCTACTATATTATAATCGAAACTCCTGTTAATTAAAATTACTACGTCTATGAGCTTCTTCTACTCGACGACGACGACAACAACGCCGACAACAGCAACAACAACAACAACGACGACAACGACAACAACAACTACAACGACGACAACGACAACAACAACAACAGCAGCAAGCTTTTTCTGTCTTGCATCCGTTTATGTATGTGGGTTATGCTGTGGCTGCATGCATAACTAATATGCGCAGTTAGAGCACCGACAATTGCTCCTCATACAGAGTAAGTAAGGTAAGTCGTAAGTGTCTGCGCGAATTTATCTGCCGCCGCTCGTGTGAGCTTTCGCAGCTGACGCCTTCGACCTGCGAACGCACGAGGTCGGTCGGTAGACACGCTGCTCCTGCTGCCGCTACTGCCGTGGTTATTGTTGTTGTTGTTGTTGTTGTTGTTGTTGTCGTTGTTATTGCTGTTGCTGTATATATATTTTTAATTAATGTTTTTCCTATGAACAATATTTAAGCAACACCTGCAAATGGGGAAAAAATCAGAGTACACTTCGAAACGATATGTGCGTGTATCGAACGCGCACCATTCGTAGCGCGAAAGTTGCGTGTCTTTGCCGGCCGGCTCATCTCCTCCCCGACTCTAGACGGTGTTGATATTGTTGTTCTTGTTGTTGTTGATATTGTTGTTTCTTATTGTTGTTGTTGTTGATATTGATATTGTTGTTGCTGTTGTTGGTAGCGGTCGTAGAGGGGAGACGGTGGTGGTGGTGGTAGTTCTATTTTTGCTGCTATTCTCTCTCTGTTTGTTCTCGAGAAAGGTGTCGTGCACGTGTGTGGAAAAATGAACGCGCGATCGATAGAAACATGGTGGTGGAAAAGGGCAAACGAATTCGCCATCATATTGATATCCCTATACCCAAGGAGTATTGTCTATAATAAACAAAACAAAAACTATCTCCTTAGCATTGAACGAAATAGCTGTGGAGCCGTGGTTTCGTAACGGTTGTGCAAGTCGAAACGCGGGCCAGAAGTTGGCCGTTGGTTGCACTCTGGTGATTGCAGTGCACGCGTTCAAGGTCAAATTAGACCGATAATTGTCTTTGTATCTGTCGGTCGGTTTATGTATGTAGGTTTATGTTGTTGGTGGTGCACTCCATGAGTAAGTAGGCCGTGCTTTCCTGCATTGATCGCTGCCGATTCGATTCGACGATCTGTCACCACCAATATTTTCCGATATGCGTCTCACTTAATAATGAGGACATAATTTGACCCAGTTTCTTTCGGTTCTCACAACGGTGGTTGTTGCGATGGCTGTCTATGCTTGATGTGACGATAGCATTGAACAGTGTTATTCCTCGCGTATTGGAACTAGGGACTCCGAACAAGCTATGTGCTTAATGAAGCTCGGAAAAAAACATGTGCAATAATCTGAAAATCAAGAAATGTCAACAACAAACAAATTGAAAAATTCGGTTCGCCGAGAAACGGAGGGAGATAGAGATCGGGCAGCAGTGAGAGAGGGAGTTATTCATGTATTCGCGGACAAAGTATTAAGTTTCGTTCGCTTTTTTTGCCAACGAAAAAGTGTACTTTGTGCATTTGTCTCTTTGTTTCGGGTTTTTGTTTGCTTGTTCGGAGGTTTACTTGCTTTCAAGGAAAAGGAACCGAACACCAACAAATGCGATGGACAGAAGCGCTGAAACTATGAAATTGATTAGTCGAACATGAAAGGGGGACGGCGGGGGGAAGGTGCGGGTGTTGTTTGGGGCAAGATCGGCGCTGCGCAATTTTGATACGCATTTAATGAATTTATATATCTATCTATATGTATCTATCTATATATATGTATGTATGTATGTGCTGTTGCGAGACAACCAGTCCTCCTAGACAGAAACTAAGCACACCGTCGTGTTCGTGATAAAATTCTGCTCCATCCGAAGAATATGCAAGGCCGGTCAGAAGACGCAACATGGTCGCTTAGAAGAGAATTCGCCAAAAATGAAGTTCTTTATTAGCGTTCACGTCAAATACTTCAGAATCATAACCCTACAACCACTTACAGCGCTCAGAACGGACATATTCAGCCAATGCGCAATTCATGGCGATCATTTTGGTACCAAACATGTGTCAATGCGAGCTGTGGTTGCGAAGTAATTACGATTTTTCCGAGGGCATGTCCAGATTAAGTGCATGAAAAATGACGCGCTGCGGCTGTCGCGCGACACGTCGACGGTAGTGAACGTCGCCACACAGTCATTTTACATGCACTTAATCTGGACATTCCGCCGAAAAATCGTAATTACTCCGCAACCACAGCTCGCATTGACACATGTTTGGTACCAAAATGATCGCCATGAATTGCGCATTGGCCGTTTTGGGCGCTGTGAGTGGTTGTAGGGTTATGATTCTGAAGTATTTGGCGTGAACGCTAATAAAGAACTTCATTTTTGGCGAATTCTCTTCTAAGCGACCATGTCGCGTCTTCTGACCGGCCTTGCATATTCTTCGGACGGAGCAGAATTTTATCACGAACACGGTGTGCTTAGTTTCTGTCTAGGAGGACTGGTTGTCTCGCAACAGCACATTTTGTGCTCCTATGTCGGGCAAAAACACCAGTGTCACAAATTGTAGTCATTTCACTCTCACTCCGAAACAAGACTTCTCAGAGACCATGTTCCATTGGAAAAAACATCTGTTTTAACGAGCTCTACAATTCCACATATCGCGCTTCAAATATTCCTGCAACACCATATATATATATATATATAGATAGGACGTCGCCGCGTTCCGTCCGTCGTAGATGACATACTGCGCAGAAATTGTGTCGTTCAGCGTTGACTAGTTCGCGGAATCAAAACTCGATCCTCCTCGAACAGAAATATTCTATCGATCTATCGACATAGAGTTCGATTTTTGGCGTGGGTAGGTAACCGCGTGGTTTTAGTCACCGGTCGTTCAACATCGCGATAACAGCTTAAATACAGTCGTCGATCTGGTGGAAGTAACCGCAAACGCAACAACAATCATAATAACAACAACGACAACAACAGCAGCAGCAGCAACAATAGCAGCGGCAAAAGCTATTGGACTGATGCAAGTAACGACATCACCTAAGACAGTATTACGAAGCACGAAGGGCGTTGCGTGGAACGCGCGCTAAGCATTCATGTCATCTCTCATTACATACAGACCGACACCCACAGACACGAATGAATGGGGCAAAACACTCAAGTGGGTCAGTTGTGACACCCCGCGATGGCTGTGACGATTATTATTATTATTATTATTATTATTATTATTATTATTATTATTCCAGCGAGTGCTATTTATTTCACCACTATTGTCGTCAGTCATACAGGGTGCAGACTACATACACAAAACAAGGGTCGGTGCGAGTGCACAAGCGCGAGAAGAGTAAGCTGTGTTGTGATAACGACTCGTGTGTCTCCTTTATACCGGCGAAGGGACACGTGGTAACGGTGAGCGGCGTGAATGTCCCGTGAACACGCGGTGTTCTATTGTTGAGCTGTATTTAATGCTCGATGCACATTGTGTGTGCATCATTCGTATCTCGACGTTCATGTTCGCGCATAACATAAGCATACTTCGTGCACTAGTCGCTGAATATATTTGTTTCGCTCTCTGCATAATATATATACACTTTTTTGTAATTGGGACGCCTTCTCCGGACGGCATATTTATTTAAATTCCGCAATTCATCTCATTGAGCCTACATTTTCCATACTTACACGTTTTCAACAATTGTAACAATTAAGCATGTTTAGATAAGGATATCGTCCGTGTCCGCCACATATCATACGATCAGAGGGGAGCATACAGATACCATATTAAGAGTAAAGTGCGTCCTTGAAAATTACGCTTAATTACAAATATGTAAGTACTATTTAGTTGGCGCTTTCGGTTAGCTTTCGACATATATATATCTATATATATATATATATATATATATGCAATTAATTACAGTTTCACATTTCTGTGCATTCGCATTCAATACAGCGGTACATGCATATGTACACATGATCTTTTCAGATGAGCATATAGGGGCTAGTGCAAAGTAAGATATCTAAGGAAAAGTGTGTGCTCGAATCGACAGCCACCGACCTGAAGTGAAATGACGTGAAGTGAAGTGAAACAGCATGGTTTCTTCTGAAACTGCTGCTTACAAAGTAAGCTTTACTTTGTCGTTCAAAGGGAGATACGAGCGTGTTTTTGTTTGTGTTTCGATAGTGATCGTGTTTTTTTACGCTAATATATTGCAACGAAATGTGTCTGCTTTTCACGGCTGTGGTCACAGTGTGGGATTCTCGACCTCGGCCTGTCGAACAGCCCACTTGAGCATTCGTCGCCTGCGCGACCTTCGCAAGTGGCACGGGACTTTTTTCGCGTGTAACGTAAAAGTCGTTTCCATTTGAGTTGAGACAGACGAGGCTTCAATGTTTACTAGTGTTCGAGCTGCTATGTAAGCGTAAATGTGCCTATATAAATATATATATATATATATATATATATATATATATATATATATATATATATATAGGAACCCTCAAGCGATTTGCGAAGAGCCGTTACATGTTCCATATGTTAGAGGCTGGTGCGGCCTATAAATTGTTGGACCTTGTGACCCTTTATTGCATGTGGCCGAAATTCGACAGAATCGATGCGAGTGAAGTCTCGTTCCAACAAGATGGTGCCACAAGTCATACAGACAATTGAGCTTTTGACAATGAAGTGTCCCGAACGGGTAATCTCGAAGCAGGGTATTCCTAAATTAAGCCGCCGTGGTAGAACACATTAAAACAAATATTCAAGTATAGGGAGCGGAAACGTCTTGATAGGAGGTGAGAATGAGATTACTAACATCTGTTACACTGACGCAAATGGTCGGACATCATATGACAAAAGACGCCATTGAGGGTGAACCGCCATTGCGGAACATTGTGCTTCGTCGGAAAAAT
This sequence comes from Dermanyssus gallinae, assembly GCA_003439945.1. Taxonomy (NCBI): domain Eukaryota; kingdom Metazoa; phylum Arthropoda; class Arachnida; order Mesostigmata; family Dermanyssidae; genus Dermanyssus; species Dermanyssus gallinae. The sequence continues at coordinate 690,627 of QVRM01006230.1, read as the reverse complement.
ACTCATGCATGAGAACAGTTTGCAGAAGTTAGGCTCTTGGGTGGTCTACCTGTCACGTTCAAAAACTTGAAAACTTAGTATTGCGGTTAACGTCCATAGAAAAACCATAACACAAATAAACTTGTATATATATAAACATACGTAGATGTATCTGTATGTATATATATATCATGTACTTTCCTCTTACCTTTCTTTCTGGCTCGTCCGCTCACTATATATGTATATATATAGGTGATACTGGTATTACTTTTCCCAATATTGAAATGCGTTTCCCGCCTCGGAACGCAAGGACTGTCAGTCACGGTTGAAGTGCAATATGTGCCAACTCACGCGACAGTGCGATTGTATTTCCGCGTGACAATCTCCTCTTTCTCTAGACAGTGGCGGTAGTTGCAGTAACACCGCAACTATGCATAAATAGTAGATACGCCGCCGACCCTGGAAGATCTAAGATATATATATATATATATATATATATAGTGAGCGGAAGAGCCAGAAAGAAAGGTATGAAGAGAGTACATGATATATATCTAATGACGTAATTAATTCAAGGTTTATTAACTCGGCCCTTTTATAATGTATGATGTCTGTTAAGTGTAGTACGGGTAGCTTACGGTGCTCTTCTATAGTGAAGCATGAGCTTTATAATGAAGCGTGTATATATATATATATATATATATATATATACTTGGTGAGAACGCTCGCGGCGTTTGCTGGAGTTGTTTACATATGTATTCCCCTACGAAGTAAACGCAGTCGTTTAGTAAGTCGTTTAGCTAGCCTATGGAAATTCTCGATTTTAATTTAGAGTTTAACGGCGACAAATGATTTCTATTGCTAAACTTTACTACGCTATAAGGGCTTGCCAGGACGGACTTAATGTTGCATAAACGGTTTTTAGACATGGTGTGGTTTACGGTCCAAATATTTTAAAAGAAAGTGTTGTTTCGAAATAGTTTATGCAATTTCGTGTTGGGAATTTAGCTTTAAGCGCACAACGGTCAATTGCTCTTCAATGGCGGGTAAATGACGTTTCTAAAGTGTCGGTACGTCACACGGAAGCGGTGTGGTACACTTCAGATATGGCGTAGAACAGATGTGGCTCATGCAGGAGCTGAGCGAGAGAAATTTGCTACAGCGCTTGGATGCGTGCAATTTATTGTCAGAAGGTACAAACTGCACCCATCCTAAAGGAGGGTTTTCAGGGATCAGTTTTATATATATATATATATATATATATATATATATATATATATATATATATATATATGAAACGTGCCTTCGTAGATCTAAATACAAGAGTGTAAGTTATTTTCTATGACCCAATACGGCGGAACAATAATCGTTATTAAAGGAGACTGTAGTACTAAAACCGGAACTAAGAATTAAAGAGGACGGCTATTAGAATATGTCAAACTGCAGCTGAAACAAATATGTCAAGATCAAAAACTGCAAGAATGGCTTTTTACTTATGCATTATAGTACGTTCACACAACACGAAAATGTACTACTAATAATACTTGAATCAATCTACAGTTTGATTGTTTAAATTATAATGACATGAAAGGGATTCTAGTACCAAATGAGAGTTGTCACCAATTATTGATAAAGACGGATTTTAGCAAACCTTAAACTAAGTACATACGGTTATGATAGAGACTATATATACATATAAGGGCGAATCAGCAAGTTTTAGTACTTTGGATTTTTGAAATTGAATCGCAACCAAGGTCTTTCGGTTTGTTTTGCTCTTAAGAAGCCGAACATGTAGGAGCAACAAATCTCTCTTAAGTTCAGCGTTAAAAAATAAAATCTAGATGTTCTAAAGAGGTAAAAATGTTACGAACTGAGGAACGATTGGTGATCAAGCAGTGTCCCGGAACATTACGCACATGTGCTGCCGTAGATTTCACAACGAACGTGAAAAAACCGAAGGTGACCTCCGTTCGGGAGGGTCTTTGACGTCAATAATAGAAGAAATCGTTAAAAAACGTTTGTGATATCACTGTCAACACTCCCCCGTATACTGTCAGGGTGAGCTGATGAACTGGAGACATCTTATGGATCAGTTGTGGTCACCATCGTGGCCGATATTTTATGTGTCAGAAGACTGGCAGCAAAGTTTGTTTCAAAAATGTTGAATTTTGAGCAAATTACGCCGTTAGGTAAATATCCGACTGAAACTTTTTACCTGTAGCAGAAGACTTTGAATTGCTTCAGAGAGAGAGATTACAGGAGACGATTCGTAGGTATATGGTTTAAACATCGAGACCAAAGCTTAATCCTCCCAGAAGTGCTTTCAAGGGGAGAGTCGATCTAATATATTTAGACAGAGCAGATCCAACAGCAAGGTTCCTTTGAATGTTTTTTCTTTACAAGAAAGTAATCTTTTACGAATCTCTATCAATGTTACTGTGTTATTATCTTACTGTCAATAAGTAATATTATCGCAAAATTTTAAGAATATTGCGCGACAAGGTCCGGCGCAAGGCCTGAACTCTGGACAAACAACTATTTGATCCTTAATTATGGAAACGCACCGGCGATTATCGATTTCTGTATTTTCGAAACCTCCATATTCCGAAAGAGCAACTAAACTCGATTCCGAAGGACGCGTTTAATTGTCTCGAAAAGCGGAAAAGGACGTGTACAAAGAACAGTTTGGAAGATTAAATATATATATATATATATACATATACATAATAGAACTCTTTGAGCCCTCGCATATGTTGTTTTGGCAATTACTTTCTCTCTCCTACCGTTGGGAGTGTGTTGGCTAGAACTGTAGTTGCATTTATGAGAACACGTTGGTCGTGTTGTTCCAGTCGTTGTTGTTGTACTTGCATGTGTGATAGTGCCGTTCTCGTTCCGATGTGTAAAAACTTATACAGTGGAATCAGCCGTATTATTATATATATATATATATATATATATATATATATATAATTATTGTAAACTCAATAATGTATTATTGAGTTGCCTTATTTTTTACGTAGAAGCATCTATTTTTTATGGGACCGTCTTCTCCGGACGGCAAATTTATTTAAGTTCAATAACTCTTCATTGAGCTTGAAATTTCCATTATTACTTAAATTCAAACAATTATAACTATTTAGGTAAAGCAGAAAAGGCTATCGCCCGTGTCTGTATTATTAATTAGCATATATATATATATATATATATATATATATATATATATATATATATATATATATATATATATATATATATATATATATATATATATATATATGCTAATTAATACTATTGGTCGTTTAATTGAGAATGGTGGTGGTAGCAGCGTCATTGACGAAACTTGTCAATGCATTTCGTCCTGTGTCTGCACTCCTATAGGCGGCGGCGGCGGCGGTGGTGGTGGTGATGTTTGAGCTACGGGAAGGGTGCGAGTCAGCTTGAGATGAGTTCATCTGGTACGGTCAGCCAGCATCAGGTAAGTAAGTCCGTGAGTGCAGACGCGAAGGTTTTGAGCGTTGTCAGGCTTGTCGCTGGTGCTGAAGTTGGTGTCCTCGGTGCAAATTTCGTCCTGCCTGCGAGCCTCTTAGGCACTAAACGCCAATAGATACCCATGATAAAAAGTTAATCGGCAAAAACGGATCTATTTGAGCATTCGCTGAGACTTGTTTGAATGCAGCAGCAGCCGCCTTGATGTAGTTGGTAAAAAGTAACCCCTCGACTCAGATTCCGCAATGGTTTACCCAACGCAGAAAAAATTATATATATATATATTTATATATATTTATATATTTATATATATATATATATATATATATATATATATATATATATATATATATATATATATATATATATATATATATATATATATATATATATATATATATATATATATATAGGACATAAGCACACACCTAATCGCGTATGACGAAGTGTTATTGGTCATGGCGTACCTCATGTGGCGTGATGCGGCATACAACGCCACGCGCGAATATTCGCATCCTTCCCAAGCCGTTCCCGCCATTCTCACTTGGGCTACAGCCATCGCTGACCATCATCGCGGTACATTACGTCGATCGCCGTAATCTCATTCACTACATCTCTCTCTCTCTCTCTCTAAGCAGGCAATCAGTCATTCATTAATTAGTAATGCTTTAAGCTAACAAACGACCACGCTACGATTGGCAGATGCTTAGTGGACAGGAGCCGGAACAGCTGGTGCAGTCGTTTAAACATTTTCACATCGGAAAATAGCCACGTTTAGCGTGTGCAGCAGCAGCAGTGTTTCTACTCCTATCTGACCGTGGTATTCGTTGCGTTTGTTTCTACCTATAATTTAAGGTGACTGACTATTATCTATTTTTGTGCAGTGTTTCTTTTTTTCTGTCGTCTTTCTTTTCCGCCCTTCGTTCCGCTAAGAAACGCTCAGCCTTTCGCGGCTGTAGTGAATAGCGCCAGCGTGCACCGTGTAGTTTGCAAATGCAAGCTAGTTCCTAATGGTGATTTTGTTTCCAAGTACTATTATTATTAATAGTTCAGAATCGGCGTGGAAAGGAAAAGGGAAGACTGGCATTATTAGCAATGGTCACCGCTACATCTATATATATATATATATATAGACAATGAGACGTAATATGGTCGGTATCTATCGTCGGATTAAGTCCATTGGTTTTCCCCCTCTTTCACTTTCCCTGCGTTGCTCCCCTCGCTCTTCGCTCGCCTGCCGGGCTGACCTTGACCATACGATAACAACAATAACAACAACAACAACAGTAAAGGACAGCAGCAACTACCACCGTCACGGCAATAGCCACCCAACAAGCAGTACGCTGTATAAGCTTGTCACGCGACAGACGACTACGAGAATGACCACTCATGAATCGTTTTTTCCTTTCTGGGTAAGAGGAAAACATGCTTTAATGCCCCTCCCCCCCCACCATAGTGTAGCTGATGTGGAAGTCAATACCAATTTTCTTCGCATGCTGCCCACTCGAAAATCTCTCACCTTAAGACCTCGTGACGAGGCGAGGAGCTGTGGCACCGTTCGTCGGTTAATATCACTTCAGCTCCTACTTTTGCTTTAGGGGGAGCGCGGGCGGAGCAGGGCACACATATTGCAGACTGTGCCAAAGATTGCTGTTTGATAATGATGATGCTGACAAGGTCCTTAATGATGCTCTTGCTTGAATGAAGCTTTGAGTGTCCCTTCGTTTAAAAGTGCCGTTATCTATTAGTTGCTTGTTACAGAGGGAAGTGTCCATGCAAAGAGCCGACCCAGCTGTGCCCTAACCGCGGAGCAAAAGCTACGCATATTTCGCGTAGCTTTTGCTCCGCGGTTAGGGCACAGCTGGCTAAGCCACTCCTTCACTGCTGGAGTTGGGGAGCGGGTCCAGAAACTGGCATTAATAGGGTGATTGACTTGCTGAACGAATTCGACGGGGACAGGCCGCTCCCGAATAGCCCCCGGAAAACCAACAATAATTATGTTGTATGGGTACGTCGAGGACCACGACAAGTGCTGCTGGCCGCTGTCGTAGTTCAACGTTGTTTGTCGTCGTTCCATAGGGTCCTGACAATAGGACGGTGACACGCGTGTCATCCTGTTCTATTTGCTCATTGAGTCGCCTTATTCTTCGCGTTGGGTTCTATTTCTCTCTTTGTGCATCTTTCCCTTTGACTCTCTGTTGTCGTCGTCTTCGCTCTTCGCTCTATATTTATGTTCTCTGTCAGTCTTACCCTTTTTGCTATTTTGCGCTCGTTCTTGTGACTGTCTTCTATATGTTTCTTCCTTTCGTCGAAAAGAAGGTCGTATTTCGATGTTGATGCTGTAACTGATAATAATAATAATAACAATGGCGATGATGATGATGATTCTTATGATGAAGATGATGACGACGACAATAAACTGGTGATTGTTTAGCTTTCGCGTCATTGGCAAGCTTGAAGGGACGGGTAGCGAGCGTGATGCGGCTTAGAGGTGCTCAGATCTTTCGAAGGTACAGGTGGGTGCGAGAACGTGGAGCAGAGAATGCAGACATCAACATTGAGAGATTCAACATCGAGAGATCGCTCGCCGTCAGTGATGGTGACAGAGACGCACAATGGCCGCGATGCCGATCGCAACGCTTGATGACCCTTGCATAACGCCTTGTGCGACGCACAGAGCACCACCGCAGCTGCGGTTTTGACGCCTTTGATTGACTGACACACATCGGATGTAGCACAGCCTCGACATGTTGTCAAATCGGGCGCTCATTTGGCCTTGCTGCTGTTTGTCGCTGCGACCGACATCGCTGTACTCGCAGAGTAATACGCTACATTTACAGAATGGCGGAAATAGCCACGCATATTGGCGAGGCCTACGAGATATATATATATATATATATATATATATAATTTTTTTTTATAGTGACGGCGTGGTCTAGTGATGTATTGCGCTAGCACAATGATGTTATGGTTGCCGTCTACCGGTCTGTTTCCGGTTCAATCTCTGATGTTGATCCAATCTCCTCTTAGCGACGCACGTTGAGAATAGATGATAAACCTGACACATGAATATATGAACCATGAATATATAAAACGCTGACAAACAGCGACCATGTTGCCTCAAGGACTGAAGGGGAAACCCTAGATGTACCACCATATCCGCTTATGCTGCGGCTTTAAGTGCCCTTGCAAGCGATACACCGAGGATTACATGTGTATTTAGCCACAGGCGTCAAGCGACAAATATATATATATATATATATATATATATATATATATATATATATATATATATATGCCTGATTTATGCCATTGCCAGAGATTCCCGTGTTATGTTCGTTACAACTCAAGCAACTGTTTCCCAAGTGATCGGGCTTTTGTTGAAATTTGGGAAATAACATTTGGGCTGACCTTTTTTGTGTGCGGAAAACTGGTGTTTGTTTTGGCCGAAGTATTATACCTCGGCTATGACTAACACAAGTATTTCCCAAGTTTATCGCTCGCTTCCCGGGTTTTTTAATTTCGAATTGCATTATGAATTTGCTCATCAATATATCGAAGTTTTTGACCTGAGTAGTTTCTGGTGTGTGAAAATAAATATATTTCTTATTGCCGAACTGTACTGTGTTCTCCGTTTACACTTGCCATACTCAAAGACAAAGTATGAAGATCAACTTAGTGGGACAGATATGCAATGATATAAATAAACCATGGAATAATAAATAAACCAAATTTCCCGCGACATTAAGTAAAGACGTCCGCTCTTTGAATATCGAGTCTTATCGGAATGTATTCTTAAGCTATACTATGAGCTCTTTGGTGACCGACAAACTGAATGTAATGAAACACTGGGTGTGGGATATATGAGTAATTTGTTGTCTTGATATACTGCCATGTATCTGAGAGAAGAGCTCCGAGAGCAGACGTTCCGGGATGTGGTAATGCTGCTGGTTCGTTGCTGCAGCCTATTATGATTACGTTGAAAATGTGAAAAGACTTTCGACTGTAGTTTGCCTCGTATTTATATACGTATACATCATAGTAGGATTGGACATGCAAGACCGTTGGCATGGCTAACTAACTCCGACATGTATCAAAGGCATATGATAATCGAATTGGATATAAAACGCCATTATTTTAGAAATAAATGAGGATGTATGACGAATGAATGTAAGAATTCATGGTACTTCAGGGATTGTCTTTTATTGCATACGTTATAATAGGTTGATTCCTGGTCTGCCTGTATATATATATATATATACATACATTTACATTCTTATGTAGCGTGCGCAGCAATGCCCTTTCATTAAGCCGTTTTGCTCGACGGAATGTATATATATATATGTATATATATATACTAGCTTGCCGATCCCTCAAGCCAGCTGGGCCGTGTTGTAGGAGGCAGCTTTACTGCAATTTGGCGATTTAGAGGGTTATGTTTGCGCCGATCAAGGCACGTGTCTACCATGTATTAGCTGCATGGGAGCATGTTGAAATTGAAGGCCACAAGAGAATGAACTAGAAAAGAACAACGCAACTCGCAACGACGAGTATTGATGATTGAAAGAGCTGCCTTGGTCTGTAACGGCTTGGCTGCGGCCGTGGCCACTGCTTAGCTTCCACTGAGGATGTCCACCCTTGCTTGCGGCTATTCCAGACCTTCAAGATAGAGTCAGGAAAACACCAGACCTTTAGACGGAACAGACATATCGTATTTAATCGGAGTTAAATTCTACAGTTTGCAAATATAAAGCGTTGTTTATTATTACGATTATGACAAATGACAGCTTCCCAGGAGAGAGACTTGCCTAATATATATATATATATATACATATACATATATATATATATATATATATATATTTATATATATATATATATATATATATATATATATATATATATATATATATATATACATATACATATATATATATATATATTATATATATATATATATATATATATATATATTAAGACCTTTAGATAGAGTGAGGAATACACCAGACTTTTAGAGTTAGAAAGCTTCTAAATCGATCGATGATTGATGCCTAATAGACAAGCAGCGATGAGTAGTTCATACGTATTTAAGGTTTAGCCGATGGTGGCATTTACTCTGCAGAGAAACTCGAGCGGGGTCTATCACAGCGGCGAGTCGACACCGTCATCGTCGTCGTCGTCGGCGAGCGGCGAGACCACAGGTCAGATCTTCCAGCCGAAGATTGCCAACGGTAGCATTAGCAGCAGCATCAGCAATATCAAAACCGGCGATTGTGAAGCGGCAACCGAACACTCGCATGAGACGCACAAAGACACTTCACGCCTTCATTTTGTCGCCGGCTCTATATCGGGATTTCTGACTCGCTGCGTTTGTCAACCCTTTGATGTTATCAAGATTCGGTTTCAAGTACGTATGCTATATATTGGGTCTACAAAAAAGTTTTTTCGGTTTTTTGAATGATTCTCTACGGACAAAACCGAAAAAACTATTTTGTAGCCCTATATATACATATATATATATATATATATATATATATATATATATATATATATGTGGACTTGAGCTACATATGTCCCTTGTTTTTATTAGGCAAGTTAGTTCATCGAGAGAGAATGAAGTATAACCGTGTGTATCATCCAAAATCTTGAATATGTCATACTTTTTAAACTGGGTGTTACATGGATTGTTAGGTATGTGAGTGACTTTTTGGGATTGGATTGCCCTGTCTTAGTCGTGTGTTGATAGTTCTACGTTTATCCAAATAATAATAATAAAAGAATAAAAGTAAAAAAAAAGTTCTACGTTTAATTATCTGCATTCTATTATGTGTAAATACGTGTTTTTCAGAGATTTGATTAGTAATGCAGACAACGTATAACGTATTGACTTTTTTCTTTGCAATTGCAGCTTCAACTTGATCCCATAACGGAAAAATGCGGCTCAGCAAAGTATTCAGGTTTACGGCAGGCGTGCCTTCTCATATTGCGAGAAGAAGGTTAGTTGGTTTTGTTTAATAGTAATCAGTGGGCGCGTGGTCTAGGGGGCTAGTGCGGTAGTAGGTATGGTTGTGGTCTACCGGGGTGTCGCGGGTTTCATCCCCGTTGTTAGTTGAATTCTCTTTGATCTGTAGAGCCCGGTGGCTTGGTGCATTTCGCCTGCGCCTCGCGACCGGAGAAGACACATAGATGCGCGGGTTTAAGGCCCACCGTTGCACATTTGTATTTATGGGGGTCCGTCTATGAAGCATTGCGAAAAGCAGTCCCGTGGACGTTAAATCATGGCTGAGGTTCAGCCCGAAAGTAATTTTTTTCTCTTCGATTTAGAATAGACGATCAACCATACCGCTGAAAGTCAGCGGCCATACTGCCACCACAAAGGACCGTTGGAGAAACACTAATATCTGAAAATGTCCGGTCATTTAGAGGTGATATTTTTAGAAATCTTCAAATTGGGCTAGTACAGCTATGTTGGAGTATATATATATATATATATATATATATATATATATATGTGTGTATGTGCTCGAAACTTTGTTTAGCGACAGCTTTTGAACTTTGTCTGTGCATGAGAATCTACTTGTTAACTCATACACTAAGTCACTTGCTTAGATGCTACACTCCTAATACGGTATTAGCTAGGCTTGAAAGAGATTAGTACTTTACTGTCATTGAAGAAATTGTATTGCTAGGATTTGTTACACACAGTTTCATGAAGCTTTAGGAGTCGGAGATGTTTTCTGCGTGTTACTGACACGTTTCTGTCTCGACCGCAATATATATTTGCATGTTTAGCACCAACCTAATTTGTCAGTATTGTCTCCTCAATTTTAGGTGTGACTGCATTTTGGAAGGGTCATATTCCAGGCCAGGCTCTCAGCGTGGTGTACAGCGGAGTACAGTTTTACGGCTTCCACTATACAAAGAACACATTCTACCCCGACCGAAACTCAAACGATTTTATGTCAAATTTTATCTGGTAAGATTTCTATTTACGACGTCATTTTCAAATGAGACACTTGTCAGATTGTACATTTGGCTTCTGACTTCTCATGCTGCCTAATTTTCTAGCCACATCAACACGATCGTTTAGTGTTGTTGTTGTTGTTGAAATCGCGATAACCAGCAGACACCCGGTTCTAATTCACTCCGAAGCGAAATAGCGCGACCATACGTGTACGAGACGTTTAGATCCTTCAGTGACTTAAGAGATTCATTCATTTCATTTAGAGCCTCGAAAGCTTCATTCATACGTAGTGGTAATCAATGATGATAACAACATGATTATCGTGCTTGTTAGGTACAGAAATATACACGAGGAATTGATGAATGTTGGATGCAACGGATTTCAGCGGCGCTGTCGGTGCCAGCTTAGCGATGGGTGTCGCTCATCCTCTGGATGTGCTGCGAACGCGGCTTGTTGCTCAGGGTGAACCGAAGACCTATTCGGGCATGATTGACGCTGTGCTAACCATGAAACGCCGTGAAGGATGGCTGGCCTTCTACAGAGGATTCTGCTCTAATATAGTTCAGGTAGGCTCTATTGTATATATATATATATTCGACAGTACTACATATTCGAAAAGAATAATGTAGGAGATACTTCAGTAAAAGTAATATTTGATCGTGCAAGGGAAAGCGGGCGTTTTATTTATGTACTTTAGGCATATTGTTATTATGAAGGTATAGTGTATATATATATATATATATATATATATATATATATATATATATATATATATTATGATGGTATAGTGTACCGCTCAACACAAAGGTCTTGAGTCCGCCGGCAAATAGCTTTGTTCGTTTAATTATGGTCCATGTTTGTTCAGGTGGCGCCGAACACGGGGGCTTCCTTTGGCTTCTACCATCTTTTCCGGGTACTCCTCGCAGACGTTCCGTATGTTCCAGCGAACGTGGTGGCCGGAGCTATAGCCGGCTTTGCAGGAAAGACACTAGTCTACCCATTCGATCTTATTAAGAAGAGGCTTCAGGTAAGTCCTCGACTAATATCACCATTCTATGACACGATAATATTAACTTTCTATGATGATATACAAATAGAGGAATACAATAAAATATGTTTAGGTCGGTCAGTGGGACACGATTGTTTTGGTAGCAGTAATTTACATTAGCCTGCGGTTATGCGTATTCAAACATGTCGTCTAGCAACTACAGGATTCGTTCAGAGACGTAGGCGTATGATTGCAGTGACGACGGCGGCAATGATAAGAATAATCATAATGAAACTAACAGTAATAATCACCGATTAGGTTCTGCTAACTCAAATACATATGTTTACTCGCCATTTGCTTGATCGCGTTTTGAATATAACTAGACATTTAGTCAGTACACAACGAAAGGAACATTTGCTTGACACTTACTAACTCTCCTCAACTATTATGTATCATGTTGATATCAGTCCCGCAACGACTCCTGTAGCACAGTAACGTCCCGCATCACTCTGACCGCCTGTTGTGTGTGTGTGTGGTTGTGTGTTTATATTACATTGTGTTTGGTCATGCTGGTAATCTGTTCTCTGTACGACGCTCATCCAGGTCCAGGGCTTTCGGGATCAGACCCATACGTTCGGTCGCTACTCGAACCTCCGGAGCTGTGTGCGTTCCGTGTTCCAGTCCGAAGGCTTGCTAGGTTTCTTCAAGGGCTATGTGCCTTCGTGTATGAAGGCGATGGCGACCTCGTCGTGTATGTTTTCGTTCTACGAGGCGTCCATGTTCGTGCTGACTTCGGCCCAGCGCCGTAAAATCGTCGATAACTTACTTCAGTGGGAGGAAGCCGCTGACGACGATCAGTTGAACGTCGACAAGCCACAGGGCATAGCAACTGGCCCCTCCGAAAGCACTTCACACGACCCTCTCAGCACGACGCCTGCTCCGGAGCGTCTGATGGAACGCCTAGCGGAACGCCAAAAGTGACCGCTGGAACGAGGGCCCGGCGTTCCTGCTTGAATTGACTATTCAACTAGCTCATCAACAAGTCGACACCACACAGTTCGAGCCAAGCAAAGGGTGTTCATTAAGGGGTCAAGGGTATAACAAAAGCCATGCACAAGTATGATCAAGCTAAGGGCCTCTAATATCCGTTGTATGTTTGGACTGGGTGAACGATTTGTTGATGGATATATATATATATATATATATATATATACACGTGAGGATGAAAGATAGCGAGAGAGAGAGAGATAAAGCGCGTAGTGTGTGTAGCTGTGGGGGATGCACTTGTACAATAGCGATTGCAGTAAGATGGTCGTGGCTGCTTAGAAGATGCTGGCAGTCCGGGGGTTTGTTGTAAAGTTTTGGCGACATCCGGTGGCAGCCACGTGTGAAATAGAGCGAATGGTGGGTGGATATGCGTAAACGAATCAGTCCGCCGTTTATAGCCGGTGGTTTTGATTGACATCAAAGTTTGCTACTATTGTTTGCTATTCGCTCGCTGGCCTTGCGAGTAGTGAAATCTATATTCTTTACTGTCTCGTCCTGACTTTACGCGACATGTAAATGAAGCAACATTCAGCTCGCTTCATCGACGCTTGTCGCCGCTCTTGTTTTTATATGTTACATTTGTAGTCGTTTTGTTTTACTCATATATATATATATATATATATACATTTTTGGGGTTTATCTTAAATCCTTCTGTAGTTGATGCCATCATTATTGTAGGCCACGCAGCCCTAAGAGTCTTTGAGGCGGTTTGTACTTCGTTAGGCTTTCATTCGCAACAGAACAAAACCATGAGTAAGTGTGTGTGTAAATGCAGGCTTGGCAATAAGTGCGCCTAAATATAAATATGTATATATACATACATATGTACATAAAGAAGACATACGTATATGGGATGACACGATGAACAAGTTATCGATATCAGTCTACTAATCATGTGTCGGGTCGGGATTGAAGCCAAAGCTCATGAAATTCGAATCGTTGGTTGTCGAGGCAATATCAGGCCGTTTGAGTGCCGATACTGGCTTAAGGACTCATTTCATTAGCGGCGATTGCTATATATGACAGGCTAAGCATGATACCTTGATACTTGGCTGAGTAGCAGTCTTTTCTGTCTTTCTTCTTCTTTTGAGTCACTTTTTGTTGTTTAGGCGTTTACATTGCGTGCAAAGGGCCGATTGGTGTCTCCTGGCAAATTAGTGATGACGTGAATGTACGAATCGGTTGTCGCTTTGCACGGTCTTGAGCGCTTCCCAGGCTTAAAGCTGCTAAGGCGATTCATCGTAGTCTATCGCCCACACGACTGAACGGCTCAAAACAAAAATGGCAAAATTCGTGGAGTCCACTATTTAACAGAGCAGCTTAGTGAGCAGCAAAATGCCTCCCCGGTTTACAAATATATATATATATATATATATATATATATATATATATATATATATATATATATATACATAAGTTGGGAAAGATATTTGTATAGATAGCTGATAGTTGCAGTTTGGTGAGCGTGCGGATGCTCGGCGTGTATGTTTTCTATAGTCGACTAGATACTTTTGTCTTCCCACAAATCTCTTTTTGCCAGAAGCCAATGAGACGAAATTGGCGAGGTGAGAGATGTGCGTCGTATATACAACTATTACATAGAAACTTGCGTGATATTCGACTGAAGCGAACATTTGACGCAAAGAGTGCCCTGTAGACTGAATTAGTTTCGATACAGTTAAAGGTTATCGATTCTCGTATTTAGTCATATGGCTTAAATTTGCACAGTCATGCTGTAGGAAAGCACTCTTTTATAGCCCGTCTATATTGACGGAAACATGGTAGTTAGCCAGAGAGAAGAAACTCTAGGGACCTATTAGGCAGACTTCACAATGTTCGTCTGGGAAGATACAGTCGCACTAACTACTACAGTTCTTTTTTCTGAAATTGGGATTTAATTCTCAACTTGATATATATATATATATATATATATATATATATCACTGGCGACATTTGTGACGTGGCCCGTGTAGACAATCATAAGCAAATTTTTAATTTACTGAAGCTAGGTGGTTTAGTTAACCATTTGTTGACTGCAATGAAGGAGACTACGCGATGCAATATTTAAAGCAGAAATGAGCTCGGTAAAGCCTGCTACGACCAGACATGAAGTAAATGAGCTAGGGGAAAAACAAGGCAAGAATCGTGCCGCTGAAGCCAAGCGTGGAGAAGATAGAAGGTAGTTAAGGAAGATGAAGCTCCTCTGAGGTAGCCGGCCGGCTGTGATGGGCGATGATAACCAAAATAAACTCAAGGGTTCGAAACACAGGGCAGCAAAAATACAGATCAGGCGTTCACGTCTTGACTACTGCAGGTGTACATGCATAGCAAATGAAAGAGGAAACATGAAGGATAATGTATGGGTAAGAAGCGATAGTTGTCCTAATATATATATATATATATATATAGCAATTCGTTGATGTTGCAGCGATGTCAGTACATAGACAGATGAAAAATTCTTACTAATGTTAACTACCAATAATAAGTTATGTTGCACGAGGAAAGTAAACTATTTTCGTACTTCAACGGGCTGTTGTTGATGTTTTTCTTGCTTTATCTTCTTATATATAGGAAACCGAATAAATAATATAACGAATTCGTACTTCTTATTGTTCGGATACATAAAATATTTTGCTCAATCCGTTGCAATAAAACATGCGTGCTGACTTAAACCTTGGTTTGCTTCTCACAGTCATTGATATTACTAGGTGGGTTCATATGTAAAGGTACAAAACGATACTGTGGGTATTATTGAAGTCTGTGTGTAAAAGGAATAATCAGATACCTGAGCACAACTACCTCACTGTTTCACGAGCCGAGGGATTCCCTGTTCCTAGATTTTCTGCGGCCTTTTAGAAGTTTTTAGTGGATCAAACTGATAGAAGTGCGAGTGCGGCATATCCGGTCTTTAGGGCAGATGCTCAAGTTGCTCCCATTTGAACTTGGCCAGTACATTGTAGGTGACCCTGGAAACGTGTGAACGCGCGCTATTGTAGAGAATCATAACTCCGTGAACAGTTTAGGCCGTTTACTTCTTATGGATTTGCATAACCTACAAAATGTCGCACAGTTCACGTCACTGTTAATAGTTTTTCCGTGCTAGAGGAATTCGATGAGTATTGGACCTCAGATGTCCAAAAAGACGGTAAGCCTTGCCTGCTGAAAGCACAACTTTACTTTTTAAAGGGGAGGCGTGTTTCCATTGCATGCGGTCCCATTTAGTTTCTAACTCAAAGTGATGGCACACACTCTTGTCACCCGTAACGATCCGCTTCACAAAGCGGGTACCGAAACAAGCGTTGTAGTGCTAGTCCCAATCCACTGCGCACATAAGCCATGATGTACTCACGCGCAGTGCGCCTCCCAAATTGGCATATTTAATATATCTTACTTGGCTTTGCTGTAACAACGCTTCGTAGTAACTTTTCATTTGAACCCACCTTATACATAAAGCGCACGTATAGCGCGTATTTGTATGTATGTATATATATATATTTTGTTTTTTGTTTTTTTTATTGCAGCGATCTACAGATAATTTTTTGTACTACTGTTAACTGCCGATACTAAGTTACGTTGCACGAGGAACGTAAACTATTTTTGTACTTTAACGGAATGTTGTTGGCTTTTTTCTAGCTTATCCTTTTAGAACCCAAAATAGATATTATATTTGATTTGCATTTCCTAATGATCGGATGCAAAACATATTTTGCTAAATACGTTACAATCAAACATGCGTGCTGGCCTGAACATCACCTTGCTTTTCACAGCAACTAATATTGTTAGGTGGGTTCATATGTAAAAGTAGGAAACGACATTATGAGTATAATTAAAGTCTGTATTCAAAAGTAACCATCATAGGTCTCAGCACTACTACCTTATCACGAGTCCGGTGTATCGAGCTCTGTAGATTACTCACTAAGACCATTATTAAAGGCGAGCTTGAATTATTGCCCGAGCCGACGCCCGATGTTTGTACGATCGTGGTAGGAGTTAAGTCGTTCGTCGGCACCCTCGTACAAGCGAGTTTACTAAGAAACGTTGTGCGTAATAAAGTCCGCAAATACTGTGTAGAGATGCGTCATTTTATCTCGGAGTGCTCGGTGTAGTCTTGAATATAGTTCAGAAAAACGGCATACGCTGACATCGTAGATAGACCTCTCCTTAACCCGAGTCGCTCTTCATAGATAACCGTCCGTGGTTTCTAACATTATTTGTAATTGGTAAACTAACATTGCTGAGACAAGTTTGTGTGTAATATTTTCTGTTTGCAATTTCACGACGAGAAGGCCAGTCGCCTTTCCTTTTGAAATGGCACTGAAAGGGCTTATACACTACTGTGTGGACAGACAGGGCGAGAAGTCTTCAGCGTCTAATTCAAAAGGGCAGCAAAGCACGGTGCTGAATAGGCTGCTTGCCAAAGGTGCTCGTTCCTTATCAGGCCTGCTGCCTTACTCATCAGAGCCGTTCGTATAGCGTTCCAAATATCAGCCGCCCCGCAAGACCGGACTAATTTCTCGGTGACTCCCTCGTCCCATGCGGACACCAGGAAGGGATCACGACAAGCACCTCCGGTGCGCCGCCAGCACCTCCGGTGAGACAGAGCCCGCCATATATCATTTATCTGCTTGTAGCCATTTGTATGGCCAAGGTTGAACCTCTCTCGAAAGCATTTTTTGTCTTACCTGTTCCAACTCTGCGTTGCGTCGCACTCCGTTGTATTCGTACAGAATACGTCCAGTGTAGATATATTCGGGGGACGGCCATAATTTGTTTAGGTCCTTTAGTAGCGCATATATTTTTGACGCCGGCTCCGTCTACGACAGAAAGGGCACTCCCTTGCCCGTGGACAATAACCCAATCATCGACGCAGCGCTTCTGCGTTCAACTCCAAACGATATTCTTTGTAGCAAAATCTGCCATGCCCTTCTATCGCTGGTTGACGCAGCGACTCTGGATCCCAGGTCCGCCAGAAAGCTCCTTGATCTCTTCTGTGAT
This sequence comes from Dermanyssus gallinae, assembly GCA_003439945.1. NCBI lineage: Eukaryota > Metazoa > Arthropoda > Arachnida > Mesostigmata > Dermanyssidae > Dermanyssus > Dermanyssus gallinae. Next base: position 673,171 of record QVRM01006230.1, on the reverse strand, counting down.
GCAATATAAGTGTGCTTTCTGGCTTTAGATACAACCCACATTGCACTGCGAGATGCCAGCGTCTTAGTTGACACTTTTGTTCTTAGATTATCTTTCTTGCCAAGTGGACAGGTGAGATTATTGCAGAGGATCGTAGTAGTATCTGACTCTGTCATGTCTCAATGAACATCAAACTTAACATCAAACTGTAAACTGCTAGATAGGAAAAGAGGCGGAAGTCCTTATTTTCCATCCTCACAATTCTAAAGTAGCAAGTTGAGTGAAATCTCGCCACAGTTCTGGACTTGGTAAACGGGCTACCATTGCGTAGCGGGTCACGTAAAGATGACTCGATAGATTGGCGAAGTAGTTGACTAAAGCTTAGGGATTTTGCTAGATTGGTCCGTTCGTACCTACTTTTTAACTTTTTTTTCGAGCCAACAATTGACATCCACGGGACTGCTTTCGCATTGCTTCGTGAGACGGACCCCATAAATACAAATGTTCAACGGTGGGGCTCGAACCCGTGCACCGAATCCGTTCGTACCTGCAGTTACTTTGAGCAACTGGTGCAAAGTGTGTTATAGATGGGGTGTGCAGTTTGCTGATGACGTCGGAAATTGCCGTTTGCACGACCTCTACAATACAGGGGATAATCCTACTCATCACGGCTTGGATGAGGCTAATGCTGGTGCCAGTTGACCGGCATGCCATTTGAGTCGGTACCTTTCACACTTTTATCTCTCGTAGTTCGTTTTGGGGCTTAACTATGGTCAGCCCATTCTACAATCGAAAGATAGTTCCGCTTCAAAAAAAAAAAAAATATATATATATATATATATATATATATATATATATAAATATATATAGATATGTATATATATACATATATATATATATATATATATATATATATATAAATATAAATAGATATGTATATATACATATATATATATATATATATATATATAGGGTCTTTATTGCCAGATTGGGTTAGCTCAATTGTTTACTAATGGATTTCTGCTACCGCGACCTCAATGAGCGCAGGAATGGCCCGGGCCATTCAAAGAACTCGGCCAGGCTAGGCACATGAGTGACGGGCCTATGCTTTTGAACACAAGGATCCGATTTCTGTGAATGAATTACTTTGTTGATCGCTATTTCGGCGGTGGCAACGACGCTAGACACGTTTTTAGCTGTATTGTGTCGATCTTTAATTCGACTTTTTCGACCTGCGGTTCATGGAGAAATGAGGTTGATATAGCCTCATTCCTCCCTCAATGAAGTTGGTTCAGTCTCATTCCAGCCTCACAGAGGTTATACATGGGGAACGGATCTGCACGTCCAAAATAAATAATAAAATAACAATGCCTGCAGTTTGCCTGTATAAAGCCGACTTTAAACGAATGAAGTATTGTTTTAAGTAGATAAATGATGTTTTGGGCTCGCATCACACAATCCAAATAATATATTTATGGTGTGTTATGTTAAACGTATTTTATCGATATAATACGTACTTAGAACGGCCATAATGATCTAACCATGCTTGCAAATAAAAAGTAATTAGATTCTCGCTTTATTACTCTGGGAAACAATGTATAATAACTTCAGAGGCCATTTTAGTCACGGCAGATTTGATAAATCGTTCTCGTGAGAGAAAAGTTGATCAGTCCTGGTGCGTGCAACGCGTTTTTGAGAACATGCAAATCGGACAAACTGAATCACTAGCCCGTTTTTATCCCTTAGATTTTCACATTTGGCATCAAGAGTGGGTTTGCAACCAATCATGACCTGCTATTGGCTTCAGGTAGAGCATTGTATCTCTACTCTACTGACATGTTTGCAGGTAAGGGTGAGCGCGCGTACGCAATGTGCCAAGCCTAAGCGCTGGCGGTTATAATGTGCGGCCGGTCTATGACCTAACGCACCTACAGCAAGCAAGCGTGGAAGTGAAAGAAGGAGAAAGTTTGACTGGAAATTACGGTGATGCGACACGACGCCGTGACGACGCAGCGTCTTTTAAAAATGTCCTCCCTCCAGTTTCCATCTATATTTGTGCATAGAGGAAAACCGCATCCGTCCACAAAACATGCCGGTTTAAGACAGACGGGCGACTACGTTTAAATCATGGCCGGCGGTCTTCAACCAAACAGGTTCTAACGGACGGCTGCTGTTAGCATGTGCTTAGATGTTTAGACGGTGCAAACAACCCGTGAGCTCGGACTGAGCAATAGCCTTACAAAGTACAGCGTTTACTCATTTGGAGCGTTGTTAACCGACCGACTCCAAAAACGAGCACTGAGGACAACTCTGAACCTTTGGATGCGAGATTCAGTGCAACTGCACTACAAAAATATTAGCATTTTACCGTTCCCAAAAATTATAGAATACTGTTTCGTAGTTGAAATTAAGCGTAAACTCCTTGGAGTTTACGCTTAATTTCAACTTTATATGGTCTGGCAACATCAGCAATACCCATATCGACCAGGGGTAACGCATCAAACCTGCTTACTCTGTCACACGCCAACTCCAACCAGTCAAGGCTATCAATCAGACCCATTGGGGCCTCCTACTGGAACAAAGTACCGGCCTCCGTTAGGCAGACAAAGTCCCTGCTCAAATTCAAATGCGATCTCAAAGAACATTATCTTGAAACTTTGGCATCTGGTTAAAAGTGATATAAAAATACAACCATGTTGCAATATATTGTAAATATGTTAAAATGGCATATATAAATTATACATTGTTATTCATAAAAGGGGCTCCGAACAAGCTATGTGCTTAATGGAGCTTGAAATTAATGTGTGCAATTATCTACAAGAAATGTCAATAAACAAACAGTAAACAGTTAGGCTCGACGTTAGAGAACAGCCTTAAAGCTTGCGAGAAGTTGCTAGTTTGGCGCCAAAGAGTGCGGACGTATGTCGACGGAGCTCCGAGGGTTTACGCTTGCTTGGGTGAATACAGGCCGGTAAACCTAGAGAGTGGCATACCATAGTGATGTGTGAAACTCAGTGACCATTTTGGTGTGTTGTGCGTCGCCGTGAAACGAAGTGGTAAGGAGCTAGTGTTCTGTGAAGTTTAAACAAAACCTTTTCGGTAGAGTGAAGCAAAACGAAACCACCCGCGCAGCGGTTGGAGGACTCGGAACGGTCCGCCGCGGATTCAAATTTGGATTTCAAACGGCTGCACAACTAAAGGACGGTGTCGTATGTGCGTTCGCCGACCTCCGAGGCTGAGAGACGAGTGACGCAGGCAAGTTGGGATTTCGGCCACTAGGTGGCGCTTCAGTCAGTGAGTGCCCTCGCCCAATGGGCGGTGCTTCCAGGAATTGATCGCGCCCTCTGCTGGCCTCCTGCGACCAGTGTTGAGGCTGCAACACGAGAACGGTCCCACCTTATATAGGTACCCGTTGGACCAGACGCTCTAGGAAGTCTCCTGCTTGGTCCACTGAGAGAGGGATTTAATCGGGAGATACGGACGGCGCATTAGGGCGTAGGGTTTGAGCGACCTTGACATTGTGTCAAGCTCAAACACGATGAGTTCCCAGGGTGGGGACAATAGGCGAAAAATGCCGGCGATATTCGCCCCCTCGGGGCTGACGCAAAGGACGCCAACGCAAGGGAATGAAGGCGAAATAACGGGAACGACAGAGACGAGCGAGGGAAGAATGGAAGGGAGCCAACCGAAGAGAGCTCTGGGGGAGTGCTCATACACACCTCCAGCTCAGAGGATGACGGCGCGGAGGATGTGAATACGCAGGTAGTGGTGAAGGGAGACCAAAACTGTGCGGGAAAACGGACCATGGCTGGATTATCTTCAGTCAAAGACTAAGGGCGGGGTCAAAACCGTGCCTGAGTTGCCTGTAAAGGCTTGGCCAATGAGAAGAATTGAGCCTAAAGACGCAGACGGAGCTGCCGAGCAGATGCGCACCTGGTCCAAGGTGTTGAGTCAACTAATCGTGCGACACCCGCATGCCCAGATGTTCATCAAGGACGCCGTTGGGGAGGTAGGTAAGTTTTTCCTAAAATACAAGCGTCTTTCCAAACAGAGAGACCGTGAGTGGATGGGAAAGCTCGAAGCCGAAAAAGCGGGTAGAGTCACTCGAGATCGAGCTATCACGCAGGCTTTGGGCAACAATGAGGCAGACGTCTTACTAAAGGCTAAGGCCGAGCTCGAGGAAGAAGTCCGAAAGCTTGCTGGGGTGAACAGGGTGCTCGAGCTGCACGGAAACTCACTGTGTTCGAAATGTAATCAGAAGCTCGATAAAGAGCAGATCGAGGCGAGAGAGGCCGAGACGGCTGCAACGATCGACACGGCCTTGGAAGCGGCAACCCGAAACAACGACGTAGAGGAGACGGCACGCGTAGAGTTAAAGAGATGGCCAGAGAGATGCTTCAAAAGGGTGAAGCTAACCCATAGGGGGATTGGGAGCCCTAGAGAAGCGCGAGGACTCATTCTGATGAAGGGATCGGAGAGAGACAGGGGACTCATCGAACATGTGCTTCCTCAGTTTCCCGGTGCGGCAGCGCTGGCCGACCTTAAACCAGGAAAGGTGGCGGCACTTAGATGCAAAAGCGACTTTGAGGTCGTCGGCGACGGCGAGATAGATGAAGAAGGGGGGACGGAGGGAATATACCAGAGTCCCCCGGAGGCGTCACGAACGCTAGTGGCCGGGATGGTCCCCTTGGGGGCGACCTCGGCCGACTTAATTAGGCTTTTTGGTAGACTCCTGCATACCCCTAATGTAGATAGGCGGGAGGAGGCACCAGCTGTGGCTGTGACCGAGGAGCTGGGAGACTACACGATCCCTCAGATCCTTGAGGCGTGCTGTCGGGTACTCGACTGTGATGTCGAACTCATTGTTAGAGCACCGCCCGCGGATCGAAGCTTACCAAAAGAGACAAACGTCTCAGACCAGACGTGGGCGACCCATACCACTGTCCGGGTAAGGAAGATTGAGGGTAAAACTGCAGCAGAAACGCTCATGAGCGTGCGAAAAAATGCAGACCTCAGAGCGGCGGGCGTGGTATTGGCCGCGCGCGGAGGTCTAGCCACGACCGAAAGTGGGGACGTTCTCGTTAGAGTGACCGGCACAAAGGCATCAACAGGCACATTTGCTGAGACGCTAGCACGATCGATCATCACAAAGGTTGATTGCCGAGACTCTGGAGGACCGCCAAAGACGATCGTACTGCGAGACGTGGACCCGTTTGCGGACAGCGACAGCATCGAAAAAACGATCAGGCGAAAGTTGAGCATGCCGGCAGATATGCGCATGCGCACAGAAGACCCGCGGTCCGGCAGGACAGGGCGATAGCAGTGTCTTGTCGTTCTCCCGACTGCGGCGGCAAAAAGACTAGTCGACATGAAGCACCTGCAGATCGGTAACACCACGTGCCGGGCAGAGGATTGGTTTAGCGTTCCAACATGCTTTAACTGCCAGAAGCAAGGCCACATGGCTAAAGACTGTCAGGAGGAGAAAGCGCAAGGCCGACGCTGTTACCGGTGCGGCGACGTCGGGCACCTCCTTAGTGCGTGCACTAGCGAAACTGGGCATTGCTATATCTGCAAAGTCGGCTTCGTCAAGGGCACTCGGCTTCGTCAAGCAAATGCCCAGTGCTGGCAAAAAAACTTGAGGAGCTGAAAGAGGCTGCTCGTAAGAGTAACCTCGAGAAGTTCGAGGGTGAAAGGAAGCGGAGAGAAGCATCCGAGCAGGAGGCTAGGGCGCGCCAGGAAGCGGCCGAAAGGAAGCGGCAGCGCAAAGAAGCTAAACAATTGACTACGGACAGCGAGGGTTACAGCAGGAGAGGGCGTGCTGCCATCAGCGCCGCTGTCGCTGGTGCCGCAGCCAAGGGAGGGGAAGTCAATGGTACTTCTAATGATTAGAATACTTCAGGTGAACCTCAACCGGTGCAGAGCTGCGCACGACCTGCTTGAGGAGACGGTCCGGGAGAGGGGCATAGCATTATGCCTCCTTTCGGAACCGAACAAGAAGCGAATGAGAAAGAAGAGCTCTATAAATACCGATGAACGCATCGATGCGGCAATCTGGTGGACAGGAGAGGACAACGCCAAATGGGCAGTACGGGCTCAGGAGAGTGGCGAAAGTGGCTTTGCGTGGGTGGACTTAGACGGGGTGGGTGTTCTCTCCTCGTGCTATTTTTCACCTAATAGGGAGATACAGGAGTTTCAGGTTTTCTTGGGTCAACTAGGCCGTAGCTTAGGCACGCACGAGGGAAAACCATTGATTGTTACCGGGGACTTCAATTCGGCCAGTACTGCATGGGGTAGTCGTAACACTTCGGAAAGAGGACAAATCTTACTGGAATGGATGGCAGAGCAGAGGCTTATGGCTGTCAACGACGGGGACGTTCCGACGTTCTCACGGGCAGGGAGGGAATCCCACGTAGATCTCACGCTTGCCAACGAACGGGCATTCACGGCGATAACCGGGTGGAAGGTCGATACGGTTCATAACCACAGCGACCACCGCTACATCTGCTTCGAGGTACGAGCCCCAACCGCGACGCTTCCAGCATCACCTACCCGGGGCAGACGGTGGCAGATGAGACAGCTAGAAAAGGAAGCGCTAGTAAAGGAGATCGACGCGAGGTGTCGGACAATGGGAGTGGGAACGGTGGACGAAAATCGACTCATTGAAACACTCATTGCCGCATGTACAAAGGCTAGCCCGCCACACCCGAACGGCGGAGGTGCCCGACGGCACCGGTCCGTTTACTGATGGAGCAAAGAGATCGGGGAAGCGAGAAAGCGATGCACAAGGCTAAACAGGGCGTATACTAGGCAACGCAGCTGGCTGAGCGGAAGGTTGAACCAAGGGGAGAGGGGGCTAGACGTTGACGAGCAATCGGCCACACTCCTGGAAAGTTACAGAGCTGCCCGCGAGGACCTTCAAGGCCTCATCTGGAAGAGTAAGGTACAGGCGTGGAAACAGCTGGCAGAGGACGTGGAGAGAGACGTGTGGGGGTTAGCGTACCGAATCGTTATGGACAGGCTTCGGGCGTCTTCTCCGAGACTCCCGCCGGATGTTCTAAAGGATCAGGTCCATAGTTTGTTCCCGGTTCACCCGTGGAGAGGCGACGTGGAGGAGCCTCTGGTTGCTGAAGAAGATATTCCCGAGGTGACGTTGGAGGAAGTCGAGCGAGCATGGCAGCGATTGACACCCGGTAAAGCACCCGGCCCGGATGGAGTACCTCCTGGAGCGGCGAAGCTACTGGTTCAGCGATGGCCGAAGCTGTTTCAAGCACTGGTGATGCGTCTTCTAATAGAAGGGCGATTTCCGCGGCTGTGGAAAAACGCCAACCTGGTCCTAATCCCCAAACCAACGGGAGAGAGCAATGCTTTAGCAAGTAGTTCTGCTTACCAGCCTATATGTCTTCTTGACACAATGGGCAAGATCTTAGAGAACGTTATCGTTCAGAGGCTCAACGCTGAGATTGAGCTCAAAGGGGCCCTGTCAGACGCCCAGTACGGTTTCCGTAAGGGAAAGTCCACGCTTGGCGCCCTTACACGGGTTTTGGAACGGGCGACCGAACAGTTAACGAGGACCCCGAAAACAAGAGACTTCGTTGTGCTCGTCCTCCTGGACGTCAATAATGCCTTCAACTCGATGAGCTGGGAGGTGGCCATGGACGCAATGAGGCGCAAGGGCATTTCGCCATACATTCGTCGGATAATTTCGTCCTACCTACCGGAAAGAAGGCTGTCGGCCGGCGGTCAGGAGTATGAGATCTCTGCGGGGGTTCCTCAGGGGTCGGTCTTAGGGCCGATTCTGTGGAACCTAGCCTATGACGGGGTCCTCGAGCTGCCGGACCTACCGGCGGGTGTTGAGATGGTGGCCTATGCCGATGACTTGGCGCTAGTTATCACGGCACGGGAAACTGGGGCCCTGGAGTATGCCGCTAATGAAGCCTTGGAGCAGGTGGCAGAGTGGATGGAAGACCATTCTCTAAGACTGGCCCCGCACAAAACGGAAGCAATGTACCTTACAGGCAGAAAGAAAACTCGGAACATCCGCCTGCGTCTAAACGGTCATCCTGTCAAGCTTGCTCGGACACCAAAGTATCTCGGAGTGGTGCTCGACAAAGGTCTCAATGGATCGGCGCATATCCAGCATGTGGCTGGTAAAGCCCACAAGGTCGCGGCCGGCCTGGCGCGGTTAATGCCCAGAGTCGGCGGCTGCACAGAAGGCAGGCGGCGCCTGCTGGCCAGTGTAGCAGAGTCGGTAGCGCTATACGCGGCTCCAGTTGGGCAGACATGGCGCTGAGGACACAAAGAAACAGGAGAGCGCTTCGATCGTCACAGCGGCCGGTAGCCATTCGTGTCGGCCGGGCTTACCGCACGGTGTCGACCGCGGCCCTCTTGGTCCTGTTTAAGATGCTGCCATGGGATCTGCTGGCAAGTGAACGGGCCGAAAGATGGAAGGATGGCGATCTAGACTTAACAACGGCTAGATCGAGGACAATCGCCCGGTGGCATAAAGAATAGGCCGCAGTGCAGCCGGGAGACCCTCGGAGGCCGCCCGCGGGAATCTGGACCAGAGACCTCATCCCTGACCTGAAGGCGTGGTACGACTGCAACCACGGTGAGCTGTCTTATGGTACGACACAGGTGCTTACCGGGCATGGCCAGTTCCAAACGTATATGGTAAGAATTAACAAGGCGAGTGTCGACATCTGCGCGTTATGCAGATCGGGTGAGACGGACGATGTCGAGCACACAGTTCTGCGGTGTCCGGCCCTCCAAGAAGCCAGAGACGCGGGTGCGACCACCGTGAGAGGAAAGCCGATCAAGAAGGTTGTAGCACACATGCTGACTTCGGAGAAGGCGTGGAGGGAGTCCTGTGCCTTCTTCGAGACTATCATGTCCTTAAAGGTAGCCAAGGAAACTGCCAGGAGAGCTCGTTTCAACAATAGCCCCCGATCCAGTCGAGAGGGAGCGCCCGTAGGTGACAGGGAAAGAAGGGGAAATAGGCAGCAAAGGCGAACCAGCCTTGGGATTAGGCAGGGACAGCCAGGGACGCTCTAGGCGATGACTCTCGACGCATCCCCAGGTGGCGGAGCTGTGGAAGGATCTAACGGTCTGGCTGACGCGTCTGAGCTGCACCAAGGCAGACATGAGACGATGGATGATGCCAGATTGGAGTAGAATGTAGGAGTTGGTGCAACACCACTCCCATGGATTCGAAGCAATGCCTACGCAGTTACCGATCCCTGGGGGTGGGGGGAAAGCGGGTTTACTGGGTTTGCGAGTCCCAGACTAGTCACCATGGCTCGGGTGGCGCATGTTCGTCTGGATTCCCGTAATCCCCCAAAGTAATGCTGAGAGGTTTCAGCAGTAAAAAAAAAAGACACTTGCCCTCAGTAATTTTGCCTGGCCCCCTAAGGTCTCAATAACAAAAGATCAAAAATGTATCTAGAGTCTTCGATAGATGCATACTTTCGACACTTTTTTTCTTTCCGCCTGCAAGACAGCATAACCAGCCGGGGTAGCGCCGTGACGGACCATTGAAGGTGCTATAGAGCGTGTGTGTAGATATGTAGAGAGCTGAGAGAGAGAGTCAACAGTGGGTTGCACATTAGCAGCATTGCCATTATCGAATATCTTCACCAAATTCGTTACCGTAGTATTCAATGTTTCGTACATACTCTCATCCAATTTTCTGTGTGTTTTTGTGTCTGTTTCATTTATGTGATATATGTGATAATTGATTCTTGTTATTCCGCTTAATAAATCGTTAGTTTTAGCGCGACATTTAAGAAGCATTTCATTAGCATACATTATATATATATATATATATATATATATATATATATATATATATATATATACATTGACGTGTCATGCAGGATTTCCCGGTCCAGGTGCTAAAAGTGCTACGTGGCTACAGATTAAGATCTCCCAAACAAGAAAAAAAACGAAAAACATACCTTGAGGTTAACCACTGATTTTGCGGGCTCACGACACATAGTAGTGAGTCACGCATCATTATGTGTCTCTTTGGGACTAACCCCTACATCACACGACTAACACAGAAGTTGTAGAGTATCTTTCTTACGCCGCTCAGAGAAATCTCTAGAACAAGCCAACTTTTAGCCTGACTGGGACGTTAGCACCTTCAGTGTGGTTGCATACCAATAGGTTGTGTGAAATTTAAACGAATTTATACAAATATTAGAAACGTGGTATTACATCATCACAAACACGAGCGTTACGTTTACGCAGTGAATCACTTGATCAATGACAGGGGCCAGTGTTTAAATGTTGTTAGATTTACAGCTAGTAACGTGCAACTCTCTGATAAGTGCAATGGACCGACGGAGGATTGTGTCGAATGTCGTTTTAGCTGATAGAGCCAAAAATACTATTAACGCCCGGACGAGTGGGAGCTCGATATATATATATATATATATATATATATACATATTGTAGATATTAAATAGAAGATTACCGATAATCTCTTCTTCCATTTTCCGACTTGACAGGCTTGGAGTGAGAAGTTGGTCTTACTTACCTTATCAAAGACTGACAAAATGTGACTAGGGGGGCACCGTAGAGTTGCCGTCATAAATTAAACCATCGATACGTGAATGCGTAAATACACGTCGCATAAGCAATATATATATATATATATATATATATATATATATATCATGTTATTCTATATTATATATATATATATGTCTCGCCAATGGCGTTTGCACTAGCCTCGCCTGTTGCGAACATTTCGAAATGAACCCAGCTCAGTCGTACCCTTATATATATAGTGGATCCTTGCTGCTACAGACTGAACGGACTGGACTCTGTTGTTGGCAACAACCGCGTCGCCTCGGAGCAGACACGAGACAGCCGACCGTTTGTAACCGTAAGCACGTATTGGCCTGAGAAAAGAAAACCACGCCCGACCTCTCACGATGTGGAGCTTTACTAGGATTCGTGCGCCCGTGTTCGTAATATCGGAGGTTTTGGTTTTCGTTGTTCTGACTTGTTGCGTACAGTCATCAGTGGGCGGCCGCATTTATAATCAGGCACAGGCTGAAAGGTTCGCCGATTCGGTCCTGAAAGAAGCCTCTAAAGTCGTCAACCAAAAAAAGCTCGACCCTGTCCAGCTGCCGACATTCAACGTTAGCGTGCCAAGCCAGAGTAAGTATTCTAGAGTCGCGTGCATATTTATTTTCACTTAGTTTTTTCTTTTTCCTCTGCGTCTATAGTACTTGAGTGTAAACGCGTTTGGTTATTATATATATATATATATATATATATATATATATATATATATATATATATTTATATATATAGATTATATATATATAGATATATTATTTATTTATATATATTTATTTGTCTCTATCTCTCTCTATCTTTCTTTCTATCTCTTCTATTGTGCCTCTCTCTCTATCTCTCTTCTCTATCTCTCTCTCTTCTCTCTTCTACTCTCTCTCTCTCTCTCTCTCTCTTCTCTCTCCTCTTCTCCTCTCTCTCGCTCTCCTCCCCCTACCTCTCTCCCTCCCTCCTCTCTCTTCCCTCCCCCACTCTCTCTCCCTCCCTCTCTCTCTCTCTCCTCTATCTCTCTCTCCCTCTCGCTCTCTCTCTTCTCTCTCTCTCTCTCTCTCCTCTCCTCTCCTCTCTCCTCTCTCTGTTTCTCTCTCTCTCTCTCTCTCTCTCTCTCCTTTCTCTCTCTCTCTCCCTCTCTTCTCTCCTCTGTATATATATATCTATCTATTATATATATATATATATATAAATAGATAGCGGGAGTAACTATGACTCTCTTACCGGCCTTGGTCCGCTGGTGCGTGACTGCCACGCGCTGCGGGGACCTTCACTGGCCCACTTGTAAGTTAGTCAGACGGTACAAACTCCCGAAACCGACACTCCCGTGTTTTAAGAACTAACCGGGGGGCAAGGCATACGATAGATTTGGGTGTCAACGAATTCATATTGTCATCCTGTCGTGGCCCATTCGAGGGCTGTTAAGGCTACTGCCAATACGGGGGGCTTGTGCTGCATAGAAGCCCCCCGGGCTGGACGGTTAACGCCCCGAGTGACACTCGGTGGTACCGTCCGGGACGCCTGCTGCCTTGGCTTAATAGGCAAAATGAGCGAGAAGTGGCCACACGAACGCAGACCACCGGTCGAGAGGGCCTTCTGGCCCCGTATTTTACGGGGAACCCCTGCTCTGGAGTGGTCCGACGCCCTTCGGGGGGAAGGTATATTCCGGGGTGTAACGCGGAATCGCGAGGTGAATGCGTCTAATCGGTACGGTGGAGTAGTGTGGTACCCCCATTCCAAACCTCGATAGGGGGGAGGGTGGGGGATCTGCTGGCCTGTCAATTCGGGCTGGTGGGCACTCCCGTTCGGGTCCGCGCGTATTAAATCGCGGTTAAAGGGCGGGAGTGTAAGTATTTCTCTCTTTTGCTATATATATCTATTTATATATATATATATATATATATATATATATATATATATATATATATATATATTTATATATATATATACATGCATACTATATATTTATTTATATACCATGGCGTGCACATATTGAGAGGTGACGTGCGTATCTGAACCCGGATCTCGGCCGGTATTAGCTAACTCCAAATTCGCACAGATTCGCGAGTTGGTCAGTAGCTCTTTTCCCCCAAATGTAGCAGATACACCTAGATATTGCTGTCGTATAAATACAGTCACAGATGTGATTAGTCATCATTTACTTGCCGTGAATTGTCCCATTCAGAAAAGCTCTTATAAAGATTATATGCTGTTTTGAGATATACTCTTTTTTTCATGGAAGCTGGCAAGGATATTAAATGGTGGCTAGGCACGGTTACTTTGTTACTAAGTCGAGATGGTTCCTAAGGAGTCGGTTACTAAGTAACAGAGGCGATGTCTTGATTGCTGGGTTGGAACATTTCAAGAGAATAGACACATTATCCAGGGCAAGTTCTACGAAGGACCGCTTTTATGGCCTATGTACGGGTTCATTCCGCTATGACGTTTTTTACAATATCTTTCTGCACCATCTACTCACTGTCTGATACTTGGCGCAATAGGACGTTAATATCTGTTTCTAATGGTGTTCAGTGCTATCTCGTTAGATCTCTTTACACGTGTCGTCTCTGCTAATATGACTACGAGTCTGTTTGGACTATCGAAGGGGATCTCCAGGAAAGCCTGTGCCTACATTCCTGGCCATCTGGTAACATCGAACGTCACCGTGAGGCAAGTGAGAGCTAAAGTTACCCTTAGTTGTAGCTAATGTTCAATCCACTAGTGGTGAGTACTGCTTTGAGTCGCCGCACCGCACCTACAATACATTATCAGTGGCAGCATTCTACAGGATGCGTTTTCTCCACGGAAAACGTTATTTTCTGCACTTAATATTAGTAGCATGTGAACACAAAATTGACTACGCACGACCAGAAATGATTCTGATTATTGTCATTACATTCATATATATATATATATATATATATAATTTGTTTATAGCCAAGAAGATAGTTAGTTGTAATAAATAACGCTCACTCACTTCAGGTGTAACCTGACCGTAAAATATCTACATGCGCTCACCGATTCGAACATACATGGTGATGAGTTTTTAAGGATGACCGTTAAGAAGATCGCCCTTCGCACGACGGTTAAGAGTATCCAGCCAATGATCGTCGAATGGCAGGGAAAAAATGGTTTGTGTGTTTTAAACATACACATATTTGCAATATATATATATATATATATATATATATATATATATATATATATATATATTTGTTTATTTACTATCGAGCCATGCATCTAAATAACCATGTGTGAACATTTAGACTTACCGAGCCATAATGTATATATGTTTTTTGTTCTTGTAAAGCGCTTAAGGTTTCCCTGACTAGTTTCACAGCGCCAAGCCTGTCACTGAAGACGTCAATCAACGGCAGCTCGCTGAGTCTCTCCGGCGCTCGATGGACGGCCCTCATCAATGCAATGCACTCGTCGCTGGCCTCACTGGTTCAGGACGTCTTCAGGAAGTCCTACCGTGATGCTCTCGAGGTAGCAACTGAAAGACGTTTATTGCCTTTTTTTCATATTTAGCCGAAAATCTCGTTTCGATATGAAGATAGGTGCATAAGCTCGCGATCGCACGCGTTGAATTATATTCAGTCTGATGTGTGGTATTTTGCAAATACAAAACGTAGTTTTACACGCATATAGAGTATTTATTCTAAATTAAAATACGTCTTTAGATGGGTGGCTTTATGGACCATCCAGTCGCCCTTGTTATTACAGCTAGATATTACAGCATTTACACTTGTAGTTGCTGTAATATTGATTGTTCATATTTTATCCAGCAAATAGTTTCTTGGCTCTATTCATACTGACTGCTATTTGTTTATTACCTTGAATGCAGTTAAGCAGGCATACGCTTGTCACGACTTGCCTAGCTACGACGAGAACAAGACGTTGTATAGATAGAATGTTTATTTATGTTATATAACCAATATGCACACACTTCCGATAGGTGAGTTGAATAACTGCTTTAATTTTTTAAATAGTTAAGTTTTCGTTGGTTTACTTGTTGCATGCGTTCACCTTAATCATTTATTTCACTCAACTGAGTATATAGAAGCCAACTTTTGGTTGTCCTCTGCACCGCGCGTTAACTATCTACCTAACTTGAAACATCATGTAGTGAGCGCCCTGTAAGCTGCATGGTGTTAACGTATTTCTGCTAGAATAATCGACAAATACACGCACACCAAGTGATGGTAGCCAATATTTTGTACACACATGGCGACTATTACGAGCTACCGCATTCCAAACGAGACATCACTTTTAGATCTTTATATCTTCAATATCCTTACTGGCCTATATTATATTTCTTCAATTTAATATTACCACGTCGCAACTTGATAGCCTTAACTATCACTAACATACGACCAGCAAAATAAGTTGCTTCAAAGCAAGCTTCATGTTGGCCTTGTTTTCCTGGCATTTATTCAAAGTCGTTTTGATCGCAGATATACATACATCTACCTTAGTTCCATGGAGTTCTACCATGGAAATGGAAAATAATGGCACTAAGGTTACAATATGGAACTCTACACGCATACATAACAACCAAGCCAATCAACATTGGTGCTCTCAACTCGCAAAGTGTTTGCGGCGAGATAGCTGCCTGTAGCAGGCCACTGACTCTAATTGCTAAAAGGACATTACCAGTAGGTGGCGAGGAACCCTGTCAAAGACGGGCGGAGGGGCGCCTTCTATAGGCGAATTGTCGCTTGTGTCGCAAATTAGTGACAAGATTGAGGCGATAGAACGTCGCGAAGGAAATAACGCGCCTTACAATTCACAGGTACAACCCCCCATGATAAAGAGGCAACTAAGTGTATAGTGTATTGGCAATTAGCTAAAGACAGGCTGGAGAAAACGCTGCCAAGGACCCTGACAGGCAGGGGGCGCAGTTGAGACGTTGTACCGAATACCAGATTGAAATTGATTCCAGACAGAGACCAGGTTAGAAAAAAACGAGCCGCAATTAAGGCGTTGGACCCTCCTCTTAGACTTCTGCCGAGTAAAATTCTAGAAACCGAACATAAGGATAAAGTCTGGGAAAGAGGTTAGATTGAATGGGAGATTGCCCGAGTCTATTTTATTAAAAAAAAACTGGTAATTTTTTAGAACACGCAGATGTAGTTCTCGTGGCTGTGGTGGCGTGGTCTACGGAACTAGTGCGCTAGGTTGAATTAATTGCTGAACTAACGACACGCAGCCAAAAACGTCGCTCTGCCCTAAGGTGACAGCGGTTATTTGAAGATATTCCGTACCTGTTGTTGCGATACAAGTGGGCCCATAGAGGTTCTAAAATGTCGTTTCCTATTTGAGTGACGGCAAACACTCTAGCCGTGTACGTGTCTAGTAAGATATGCGCGTGCTGTCGTAGATCTTCCGACGTGCTAACATGCATGATGTTAACCAAATGCATCCTAACACATATACCGAGTTCTTAGGGACACAGTTATTATCGGTCCGCCCAATAGATAAATATGATACTTGGAATGCCTTTGAAAGGGTTCACTAAATATTAGTTAATAGATTAATAATCAATAGAAGAGAGGTTGCAAATGTACATAACATAGCGACACACATGTACAGAGTCGTTTATGTTTAGTTAGTTCAGAAGGTGGGTTTGACAAGCCCTCGGTAAGGCAACGGAGTAGTTCTAGATCGTGTAACGCGAAAAGTTTTGCTTTTATTAGAATATGAAGCCTAGTTCCCGTGGCTACTCTATTTCTCGTCTACATTTAACTGCGTTCAGCTAGTAGTTCGGTTGCTTGAAAATTCTGTTATATCTCTCGTATTAATTTTTTTATAACATCGATATTACTTTTAGGATCCACACCTTCTACCACCACATCGATATTACCTTTGATGTTTTGCACAACATTGGGAATACAACATTGAATTTATTCAATAATTGCACATTTGCACACTGAGGCAGTGCCCGCCTAAAAAAATAATTTAAAATCGCCTCCCGGTGACTTCGCCTGCTCCTCCTCCGCGACGGACCCAGCTCTTGTGGTCCCGGTGCGCCCGGAAGACCCGTAGGGTACCCTGCATGGCCAGGACGGTTAGGTCGATCAGGTTTTTCTTCGATAACCCGAGAGTCAGGAGATCCTTCACCGACTCGGGCTCCCATACACCGGTCATCGACACGGTGATGGACCCGAATCGGTGGGGAAGCGAGCTGGGAAGTTGATCCCTGACCCCGGGTATATCGTATTTCCTGATCTTATCCCGTCTGGCCAATGCAAGGTCTCTTGAGGGGCCGCAGACCTCGGCGTCCAAGACCCAGACCCTCGTAGGTGTTGTTATGACGAGGTCTGGTCTCCGAGCCGGTGCGGCGGGTCTTCGGAAGGTGCGCTCTCGTTCCACCTGCATTCCTTTAGCACGGAGTAGGCGGGTGACTCGCTCACATATGTCATCGTGGCGCTTGATTATAGGGCGATGGGTGTGATCGCACACTTGAGCGATGTGGGCCAGCGTCTCGACAGCGTTGCACCCATGACGACAAAATGTGTCGTACCCGGGGCGACCCCTTGCGAGTCTGGCACGCGTTGGTAGTGCGTTGATCCTTAACTTAATCAGGTTTATGTACTCCCTACCGGATAGGTAAGGAGTACCCTTGACCCAGTCATTTGTAAAAGGGGTTAGGTGTGTGTGTTTCAGGTGAGCCCCATCGACTGTGTTATGTAGTGTACGAGACCAGTACTCGGTCTCGTGTGCGGCGTCTTCAATGGTCGTGTCATCGAACACACAGAGAGCGCTGGTTTTCGCCAGCTCCTTACTGTGATACTCGGTCGACAGCAGCCATTGAGTGCCTATGTGGGATGATCTGTTCAGGGCAGTGAGGCGGGAGAGGCGAAGTCTGGGAATTAGTGTACGGAGACAGGGAATGTCCAGACCGCCGTGTGAGATGTGCGCGTATAGGAAGGCGTTTGGCACGCTGTTTTCGAGTTTGAGCCACTGTAACTTCACCGTTCGCCTGATCTCACAGTCTAGTTCTAGGAGGAATTTTTGAGACGGTCGGGGACCAGCGACCAGTTTATAGAGAATTTTCGGGATAAGGAATTGTTTCAGTATTGTAAAGCGTTGCTGGGGTTTAAGGGGAGCTGATGTTAGTCTGCCGAGTAGTTCTAGGAGAGTGACCTTGGCCGTGTCGACTCTGCCATTACTGTCGAACTCGATGCCGAGGTATCTCCATCGAGCGCATATACCCTTGGCTGGCAATTGCCTCCCTCCAACGGAGAATTCGGGGGTTGACTGATAAAGGCTCTTCTTCACCCGGCTATCATAAAGATGCGAGATCGTAAAGCTCTTATCAGTGTTGATTTCAAGGCCTCTTTCTTTAAGTAAGGGGAAAGCTAAATCTAGGAGTTGTTGGAGGGTGTTCTTAGTGGAGGCGAGGAGGATGAGGTCGTCCGCAAAGGCTAGGCCCATAAGGCGGTTTCCTTCTTTTAGTCGATATCCTAAATTGTCTAAGTTTATTTTCCTGAGAATGTCGTCAAGAACTAGATTAAATAACAAGGGTGACAGGGGATCACCCTGACGAACACCCCTGGTGGGCCTGATAGTACGACATTCTTTACCAAATTCGAGGAGAGTTTGGGATGATTGGTATAGGCGCTCGATATACTCGATGAAGACTTCCGGAGTCTTAGGTCGGAAACATATAAGCCAACAAACATCAGGCTCAGAGGGAATCTCCTTCATAGGAAATGGTTTCTTTTGGATCTGCAAAAGGCTCAAAGTTCTTAAAACACTAACAAAATACACCCTAACAAATAAATACAAGTCCCATATGATAGTGCCAATGAACATCATACAAAAGGTACCTGTGTAAGCATACTAAGGGTCGGTTAGGATTAATACAATTGAGTTTCGATTTTAAATATTACGAAAGAGGTAGCTTCATATGCGAGGTATGTGGTGAACGAGATGTGGTGGCTAAGCTCTAGGCTGACCCACGGCACACAGCCAATTAAGTTGCAACGTGAGACGTTGTGTAATGACAACAGTAGTAGGTGGAAATAATCTTTTGCGAAGATTAATTTCTTTGACAATCTAACTACATTAAACTCACAAGTAAGCTACGATGAATTAGTAAATTGGCATAATTTATAGAAACTGATTCATATAGAACTGCTGAAATACTGCGAGAACTGTAAGTGCCGGCTATATAGCTGCAGCGACGACTGTGTCAGCAAAGCAATGTTCTGGAAAAACATCGTTTCAACTGAAATATCGATCTCTCTAATGTGCAGTGACCTTGCAGCCCCATAGCGCTCACAGTAATGGTATGGACGTGATTTATATTTAAGATTCTCTAGAGAACAATTAAGTTTGGACATCGCGCTGTAAGCGACACGACAATTATACTATATAGATATATATCTATACTATATAGATATATATCTATACATCTATACTTGCGCTAAAGAGGCTATAACTACCCTTTGGGTAGGCTGAAATAACATTACGCAGGTGTTGCTTGCGTTGATATTTGAGCCCAGCGACTCGAAACTCTCTATACTTGTCGCTTAGATGTTCTAACCCGTTCAATGTCTTTTTGTAGAGCCGTAGGTTTCAATCGAATTTTTAAAGTCGAAACACGAAGTATGATAGGAATAAGCAGAAAGAATAAAGTTGATGAAAATCAACATGAACGGAGCGAGCAAAGACTGAATGATTGTTCTGCTGGCATTGGTGTACGACGATTCCAGACCATACAACCAGATTTAAATACTATTTCACGTCTCCTTACTTTCCAGCAAAATCGAAATCATTCGCCAGCTTCTCAAACAATAGATAAGTAGGCCTGGGGAATTTGCCCAGCTGATCTATGCTGCATTTAAGCAGCGGAATAATTATAATGTCTACAATTGACACTAACCAAGAGAACACTAATTAAAATAAAAACATATATATATATATATATATATATATATATATATATGCGTGTGTGAACAAGCCAGTGGTGAAGTAACCAAAGACGATCTTAGTGTTAATAATTTTCTAGAATCTTCAGTGAAGCCATGATTTCATCCAGCTTTCATTAGCACAGGGCTCCTTGGGGCATTTCCCAAGCCCATGTTTTTCAAATAAAACCATGCCCTGTTATCACGTCATCTCTAATGCTAGACGAAGATGAGAGAAAAAAGGAGTTGCCAAGTACAACAACAGCATTAAATGCAAGTGAAGCAAAGTAGTAATCTGACTAGTTAACAATAGATAATAGATTATATAAAAATAGATTATCGAGTCCGGCGTAACTCGCTTCTAGAAACTCAGCCCTGGATTTACTTCTGCCACGCGTTTTTTTATCACGCTTCCACAACTTAGACAAATCGTTCCACCAGCTTCTAATTCACTAAATTGAAGATAGGTTGAGAATCCATTAACGCAACGTCGCGATACACATATACAAAGTCTTCTATTTTTGTTTGGTTAAGAATATAAGTCACAAGTTTTCCATAAAGTAACGAAGTAGTTGCAGATTATGTAGCTCAGAAAGTTACATCAATACAGCAAGTCTTGTTTCCGCGGCGAGTCTATTTCTCAGTCACAATAGCAACCTCATACTTAGCAGGATTTAGAGCAATAGCTCTTTCGCTTGGGAATTATATTATGTCCCTCACGTCTGGGTCAATGTCATTGATACTACATCTAAGGGTAGCCATATTATACAATAATTTTGCACGACACTTTATTTGTTAGGTCAGAAACAGTTAATCTAGCGAACGCTAGGATTGTAGAATGTTTTTTAGGTTTATAATAGGAGGACTAGATGTAAACCTGAAACAAAATGGTTTATTTTAAAGCTACAAAGGCTTGAGGTCTCAAAATCCTACAACACAAATACATGCAAAGCATATATTGTCGCACCGATTAATGGTATACAAAAGATACGTGTGTAAGCACAATACAAGCTAGAATTCTATTTTTTTTTTATAAAGTGCGTTTTATTGATAGCATGTGCGATGACCATGACTTCATTTTTTCCTGTAAGGCTAAAGCCTGTGTACGGTTTTGCACTGATATATCTAACTACACTCATCCAGATAGTACAATTGAGTTTCGATTCTAAATACCATGAGATAGGTTTATATATGGGACTCCAGTGATGCCGTGACCTCATCCCGCATTTGCAAGCACAAGACTGTTTAGGGTCCCTTTTACGTCCATGATTTGCAAATAACGGCCAAGCCCTTAAATAATATTGGGCCAATTGAAGCGAAGTAGTGATTTAAGCGTGAACAAATACCCTTGGATTGCCGAGTCTACCGGAACTAGTTTCTAGGGACACAGCGTTGAGTTTACTTTGCCATACGTTTTTCCAATTAGCTTTCATGACTTTAATGGGTCCGTCTAAAGCCTCTCGTTTTTAGAACCAGCTTCTAAAATGCAAAAGCGTCTAGTTTGATGTGCCCAGTGAGAAATGTGAATGCTGACATAGCTCGTCCAACGCCAGCATGCATGATTTTAGCCAAAACACCTTTAACGCTTATATTGGCTCTTAGGGCTACAATTATTAACGGCATATAGACAAATATCATGCCAAATAGATAAAGATATTTGAAACGTCGTATCAAGGGCTCGCTAAATAGAAGAGAGGCGAAGAATTCATTAACTCGATGTAGCGACGCACATACTCAAAGTCGTCTATTTTTATTTGGTTGAAAAGGGGGGGGGGGCAGATTCGATAAGTCTTCGGCAAAGTTACGAAGCTGTTCTAATTTGCGTAACTTAACAACATTGCTTCCATTAAGATATCAAGTCGTGTTTCCGTGGTGAGTCTATTCCTCACAATAGCAATGTCACATATAGCAGGGTCTGGAACAACCAGCCATATGTGAACGTGAAACAAAGTGGTTCAGTTTGAAGCTGCAAAATATTTGACGTCCTTAATTCCTACAAAAAACAAAATTTAAACAAATAATTTATGGTTGCACAGATCACACCAATTAAGAGCATAATCTAGGTAAGTGTCAGAAGGATCACACCAAGTGGCAGGCAGAATTAGTGCAATTGAGTTTCTATTAAAAATATCGCGAAAGAGAAGAGGTAATTCCATATTCTAATTCTCGGTATACGCTGGACGAGGTGAGGTGGCTGAGATCTGGCTGCCCCACGGCATACGACAAATAAGGTTGCGCGGCGAGACATTATCTACTGGCGAGAGCAATAAGTGGAAAACAATCGTCCGCAAATAGTATTCCCTCTGACACCTTAAACGCAAGAAGCGATACGGCTAATTAGTAAATTGGCTTAATAAATATCTAGTACGCTTATGTTTCGACGCCCGCAATTCATAAAATCTCTGGTCATCCTGGGGGCAAGGGGACATTTCGTGTTCCATCCCCTCATCATATAAAAACATGGTCAATAATAAAAAATGACTGCTGAGAACAGGTTGTATATTAACTCGAACAGCCCTCAGGCTGCAATGATGGTAGGTGAACGATCAAGGATTTTGATGACCGCTTCTGAGCTCATCGAGCTAAAGTGAAGTTTAAATTCAGTAAGTATATTGCAAAATACCCATAGTGCTATTAACCAAATATCTGGGAGGTCTGGAGTAAATCTTAAGAGAGGTTGCGGTTTTTAGAACATCGAAAACCCGGAGTCTTAGTAGGTAACGCCGGTAGTCTAGCGGCGAGTCCGACACTGTTCGGCCCACATCCGAAAAGGTGGTGTCCGTTCGTGCTTAAGGCATTTCTCCCCTCTATAAAAAAAAAGTATATTTCATTCATTTCTCATTTATTGACCAAAAATGTATATTACATGTCATATGATTTAAAAACAATGGTTAAAAACAATGGTTAATTAGTTACTTTCCCTTGCCAACCGTCGTAGGCTATCCAAGCTCTGGCACCCCTCGAAATGATATCGGGGGCAATGCTGAAGGCAATGTCTACATATACAGGTTGCTTGCGGCTCATGAAAGTCTCTTTGCGAACAAAGCTGGTGATGGAGGCCATGCACAGCGTATCGAGTGATGACATGTCGGAGGTTCTGCAGGGGTTCCTTCCAAGCAGAGGATGTCATGGCTCGAGTTCGGTAGAAATCCGTGGGGATTTCGCGCATCTTCTCTGCGAAGGTAGTCCTGAACGATTGAAGAGCAGGTGTGGGCCGGAGCTGGAAGCGTGGCACGAGGTCCTCTAGGTATGGTCCTGTCCCGGCCAACGCATACACCAGTCGGTTCTGGGCGTTCCGCGGTAAGCCCAAGACTCTCTTCAAGAACGTTGCTTTGACCTTGTCCAGTTGGTCCAGCTGATGTGCCGACAGGTGCTCCCAGATGACATCGATTCCATAGGAGGCAACCGAAGATACCTTGAGGTGGAAGAGTTGAAGGGCGGTCGACAGTGAGAGCTTCTGTGGCTCGCCGATCGTCGCCATGGCCACGACGCTCTTTGACACGCGCTCGGTGCTAAAGCACACACCCCTGCTGGAGAAGATCACCCCCAGGTAGCAGAAGTTGCTCACATACTCAATGGGCGAGTTGCGTAGTCGAAGACGATCGTGAGAGGCGATGGCGCCTCCTGCCCTGAACTTGACAGCCTTGGTCTTCAACGCGTTCACACACATGCCGTTGTTGTCGCAGTACTTCTCCAGCACCTTGATGGAAGCCTGAAGGTCCCGCCTGATGCGACTAAACATGACGATGTCGTCCGCATATAGAAGAATGCCCACCATGGGATACAGCTCCTTGACAAGGGCGGGCAGGTCGCTTAGGAGAACAGCAAAGAGCAGGGGACTCAGGTTGTCCCCCTGGGGGTACCCCGTGGTCTGGAGGAATGGCGGATGCTCACAGTCTCCATCATCCAGAGCGATAGAGTTGGGTTGGAGAATCGATGCCAGGAGGGAGAACAGTGGTCGGCCGATGCCGAAGCGGGCGAGTTTCTCCAACACGGTGTCCCTAGGTGCCACGTCAAACGCGGACTTTAGGTCCACGAAGACGGCGTGCAGTGGCCGCCGCTTTTTCTGCAACGATGAAGTTATCTCATCTAGAAGTTTGCCGCATGCTGTGGATGTTGACTTGTGCCGTCTGAAGCCGTGTTGTTCTTGTGGGAGCGCCCCTTTGACTTCCAGGTACGAGGACAGTCGCCTGTACAGCAAAGACGACAACAGCTTGTACACACAGCTTTTCTTTGCTATCCCTCTCCATGATGACTCAAGGAGAAGGTCGCCTTTACCGTTGGGGATCACCTTCAAAATGCACTCCCTCCATGTTTCAGGAATGCGTCCTTGGGATAGGCATTTGTTGACGAGGGTTGTCCAGAGGGGGACCAGCGAGGTGGCCACCTTTAGGTGCTCGTTTCTCACGCGGTCAGCGCCAATCGCCTTGTTGTTCTTGAGATGCTGAATGGAGCTGGAGACCTCGTCCTCAGAGAACGATGACTCAAGAGACCGCGCAAACTCTTGTTCCCAGGCGGTTGCGGGAAGAGTTGTAGCGGGGATGGAGACCGGGATGGTGGAAGCACTCGTGAACATACGCTCGAAGTAGGATCGAAGTTTCACGGGCGCGATGGGACAGCTCGTGAACTTGAACGGCCCCTTCAGGTAGGAATACGGAGTCTCCTGTGCCTGTAGGACCAGTCGTTGCTCCTGTAGTTCGGCGAAGGCCACCTTCTTTATCTGCAGCAGGAGACGGTAGTCTCGCCGAAACGCGCTGTAGGCGTTCTTCATCACGTTGCATGCTCTAGACGCCATCAGAAGCTGCATTAGGTAATGCCTTGCTTGATAGCAGTCTCTGTCAAACCAGGGCGGTGATTTGCGCGAACAGACTCCATGGGGAAGAGCTGCATCGATTATGAGGCTGGTAAGAATTGCGGAGAGGGCGTCCACATCGAGGTCCACTAGAACTGCAGGATCGAACCGCAAAAGTTTTTCCCGGAGTAGCCCGATGTTGATGGCCTTAGACACGCCCTGTCTCCTGGCGCCCAGAGCGTCGGGATTGACAGCCAGAGCGACTGCGACGGGAATGTGTTTCCTGAGTCCCATCATAGCCGAGCCCGTTGGCCAACCTCTGAAGACGATATCAGAGCTGGCACCCTGAATGCGAAGATATCAATGGTGGAGCTGCCTGGTCGCCGTGGGTTATCTTGGGGGCCTCGGGAGTCGGAGTAGTAGGTGGGAAGGGACCGGTCTGAGCAAATCCAGAGCCCATACTCTTGGAGTGCCGCCAACACTGCCTCCGTACGAGAAGAGAGTAAAGGCTCGTCAAGCCTGCAGTTGAGGTCGCCGGCGAGGAGCACCGGGCGGTCGTCGGGGACGCAGGCTAACCCTCGGCTGATCTTGTCCAGCAGATCCAGCGTGGTGTCGCCGCCACCACTGCTGTACATTCCCACGAAGGCGAAGTCGGGAGTGGAAAGTACCAAAGTGTTGTCTTTTGCTAGTAGAATTTCTGACTTACTAAGTCTGGGGCCGATCAGGAGTGAAACTCCTCCTATTGGCCGACCACGGGAGGGCTTCGCTGCGAGACAGTGATGAGTATAGAAACCTTCAACATCGAAACGTTTCGTGGCGAAAGTTTCGATAAGAAGGATCAAGTCGAACGCAGCCAGATCAGCTGCGGGAATGCAGCTCATCACTGAAGCGAAACCCTCGCAATTCCACTGACAACAGTTTAGTGGGGGCGACGGGGGCCGCTCCCGAAGCGACGTCCCGTTCTCCCTTTGACATTGAAGCCCTGTTCCTGGCGCCTGCCGAGGCTCTGGTCTCCCGCGGGTTGGCGTTGGTGCTGCGCCTTGATCTCCTGGAACTCTTTCAACGCCTGGGCCATGAAGTGACACAGTCGCGGAAGTTCCGGAGGGACTTGGGAGGCCGTGTCCATCTTGCCGGGCTTCTCTCCCTTCTTGTCCTTCTTCGGTGCGCCCTTCACAGCCTGTGGTGGCGTCTTCTTGAGAAGGCGTTCCCCCAAAAAAGTGGCCATGTTGCGAGCTGCCACGTTTGCCACGGTGGTAGCCAGCTCGTCGTCGTACACCATCGCCGCTCTGATCAGCATGGGTTGCTGGATCCTGGTCAGCGGCTGGAAGGTCATCGGCCCTGAATCAGCCGGGATTTGAAGCGCGTTGTTGGCCGCTTTGCACTCCGGGTGGAGCAGCGGGATGGAGTACACGGTCAGCTGGGATCCTGGGAAGGTCGCCGACAGCCAGGAGACAAAGTCCGCGGTCCCGGAGAGGAGCTCATCCTTCTCGAGCTGCAGGCAGTCTCCTGGTCCAGGGTGGAAGAAGAGCCCGTAGTGCGCGCCGGGGTCCTCCTCCATCTTCTTCCTCGCCTCCTCCAGCATTTGCGGGCCAGTTTTGCCCTGCATGTTTAAGACGGTGATCCGGCTGTGTTTGGATAGCTGTCCGCGAAGGTGTACCCGGATTTTTTTGACAGACCCGTCACCAAACAGAAGGACTTTCTTCTTAGCACGCTGGGCGACCTGCGTCGAGCCCGCCGAGGCAGAAGATGAGGGTCGGGTATCCATGGAGGCGTCTACGGGGACGCCGGGCGTCCTCTGATGGGCCACGATCTCCTTCCGCAGATCGACAACCTCTCTCTCCAGAAGCCGGCTTTTTTGGAGGACAAGGGACAGGATGTCCGCAAGAGGGTTACCATCCAGAGCATCTAGGAGGCTGTGGATTCGAGAGAGTGCGGCCTCTCCCAAGGCGGGTTCGCCAACTCGGCAGAGCCTGCATCTGTAGGCCCGGAGGTTGCCTTGGGCGAATGCTTGACTCGAAGGCGACAGGCACGATGCGTGGAAGCTATATGTGCATCCCACGCATTGCAACCCGGATTCGGCAATCGCCAAGCAGCATTTTAAGCAGGTCACTGAAACGGGAGGGGAGTTGTCCATGGTTCGCGATGGGCCAACCACAACGGATGACCGATGGGGACGCGCTTGAACGTCACCCTCTTCGGTGAGTCCGGTAGACTCAAAAGTGCGTTTTGACGCAATTTTGAGTGTTAAACCGGCACTCCGCGCGCTCCAGCCCCCACACCGTCCGACCGCCGCACCCTCCTAGGGCGTAAACACCAGCCACCGGGAGGTCTTTAACGCCGGGTCAGATGAGCTTGGTAGATCGCGCAAAAGTAGATCACCAGAAGTTAGTACTAGTAGTCTTCTGGTTCTACGAGTTCTGTGGGGATCCGTGGAGGTGATGTGCCGTGAGCGCATCCGTCGGGATAGATCTGCGGCCCAGCTCTCGTCCGAAATGCGTTCGATAAAATGGCACTTTTCCGTATTTGTTTCGTACGATTACATGACGGATTGTCTCAGCGACGACTAAGTCGGTTTGTCTATGAAAATCTTAGACGATGTGCTGCTACCCTCGTTTTGCAGGGGCACCCGACTTATATACTTACACCCGAAAAGTATATTGCAAATGGACTTAGAAGTGCTTGCCTAATATTAGGCGAAGTGCTGTGGGAGTCGTAAATGTCAGCTGTAGAGCCGCGGGGACGCCTGTGCCGGTAAAGCATCGCTCTGCAGAATCTTAGCTCAATTTGTAATACGTTCGTAACGTCCTCTCCATATTCAATACGACTAACAACATACCATTATATAGACAATCAACATATCACCAACTAAAATACAGATATCTCTAAATCGTCGCTACGCTGTAGCCGCATAGCACTAAGCGTGTGCCATCAGGGACTGCTATTTTAGATCCGTTAGAACAATGAACTCTAAGACATCCTGTTGTTGCTGGCGACAAAGGGATACGGTGCATATACTTGCACTAACGAGGCTATATTTTTCCTCCATTTCGGAAGACTCAAATTGCATCAGGCAGGTTGCTTGCTTTACTATTTAAGCCCAACAATTCAAAACATTCCACGCGGTCACTTCGATGCGTCAATTAAGCTCATTGAGTTCATTCCTCTAACGGATCCGGATTGCAAAGCCGTAGAATTTCATCAAAAACTTCGGAATCGAAGAGAGAAGTATCATCGTAATAAGCACTGACTTTCCAGAAATTGCTTGCTGATACCCTGAGCAGAATTAAATTGATACATATCGCCAGCTACTTAAACACCTTAGACAAATAGCGGATCAGTCAAATAAAAGCCAGCAGTCGACGCACGTTTCCGATTATGTTGAGTTTGAACAGCGGACTAGAACGCGTGTCTTCAATTGTGCAAAAAAAAACCGCCAAGCTTAAACGGGTAGATATATACGTATTGTCGATGAAATACTTGAGGAAGATCTTAGTTTTACATAGCTATTTGCTAGCAACTTAAGGATGCCGTAGTCCCCTCCAGCTTTCCCAAATACAAGAGCCCGTAAGGTCATTTCTATACTTATGTTTTATTCTAAATAAACACTACCTTGGAATTGCCACATTGTCTCTAATAACCACGATAGTACGAATAGTAGCAAACTTGCTCCTACGTGCTGCCACAATGTTCGAAGCAGTCGAAGTTAAGGAGCGATTTAACTCGCCAGCAATAGTCTCTGAATATTCAAGGTTGGCTTCTGGTTTCTAAAAAGTCAGCTTGGGGGTTACTTCTGCTCAAATTCTTCCAAAAAACTTTCACAACAAAGATGGATCTTGCCAAAGTTTTTTTTAGGATCAGCTTCTAAGTTGCAAAAGCGCTTATTTAAACCCACACGAGCTACGGTCGTAAGCTGCAGCGCTTTGATGGTACTTTGCGAGGGGAGTGTACACCGTCCCGAAGGAGAACATTTATTGATAAGGCTAGGGAATGAGCGACACGAAATACTTCAATCGAAGAAATAGCAACAAATAGAAACACACACGAGAGCGACTTAGTAAGGAGCAAACTTCTAAGGGACACGCTAATACTTAACTCTAGACATCGAGAGTGTTGGCAGGTTTTATTTCACGAGCGTTTACGGTCGGCGCCTGTTTCAAAGAGCAGAAATTATTTTCTTAGGATCCAAAGCCCGCATCGCGCTATTTAGGTCAGCAGCAATCCAACTTACGCTACCCAAGTCCTGGCAGAAATAGCCTGACCTAAAAGCCCCGGTAGATGCGAATAACGACTGTTCTTGCTGCTGGCAGGTAATGTGGAGATTGCTTGCCTAGAACCCTCATCGGCCCCCGTCCTTTACTTGTGCTGGGCTTAAATGGGAATTTTTATCATTTCTTGGTTGATGCGTTGCTTTTACTAGCTCCAACAGGTTTCGTTTTATCCAGGCTTGTTTTCTTTTTGCCTTTATATGTCATTAAAGGAGAGGCATAAGGCCTTCTGACAAATGTCAATCGATTTTCTCAAGCCACTTAATTTCCTGCATGACCCCAAAGCCTGCAAGGCATGTGATTTTTACATACAGAAGTTAAGTGTTCCAGCTTTAGAACTTTAATTAGTTTAATGGATAAACCTGTACAGAGAACTATGACTGTACTGTGTTTCTTGTACGCAGAAGTTGCTGGATCAAGGCATTCTTAAGAAAACTGTAGAAGAACTCTTACTGTGGTAATGAGGATGCATTTGTCCTGAACACCTTCTTTCCTCTCCTTTCCACAAACTGCAGTAGACTCTACCCTCTAGCTACATGATTCATTTTTCATGCTACAAATGTATGTTCTTCTATACTTTGGCTAGATTTGTGGTTATGACCGCATTAACTGTGTTTACCCATACTGGGATGAACTCGCGCCCAAACTTAGGCTTCGAAATATGATATTTTTGTAATTCCTAGCTTATAGAAGAAGAAGAAAACCGTTCTCAGACGCGGCGTTCATAATCTATCGTCAATATCATAATCATTGTTTCTCCAATACCTTTTCTTTTCATTTAGAAATTATAAGCCCGACTATGCATTCTAATCTTTGTTTCTGTTTAGGCGCTCTCTTAATTCATATTCGTTTTTGGCTTTTCCATAAACTGGGAAATCCTGTACGTAGATCGACTGCCACGACAACCATTAACCGCTCTGCCAAAGTATGGGCCGGCACTGCGAGGCAGCCCACTAAAATCTCGCCTTTTTTCCACCCCTATACCGGTTGGGAACTGTTTAACGTTACTCCAAACAACTTGAGCGTGTGTAGTATGCGTTTGCCCAATCCTGTACTGCCGGGTATTGCCGTGTAGCGGATAGTTGTGGTGATGGCCTTTCAGTTGGAATCTGAGGACACCAAGCTTGGTTGAAGAAGAGCTTTAATCGTGTCCCATTCGGCCAGCTACAGGTTGACTGTCTTTTGATGTGCGCTTTGCTTGCTGTGTAGGGGGCGCTTCTTTAGGCGTTTTTTTTTCAGATCTGAATTTTCCACGGAACAGAAAGCAATTTTGAAAAGTAGTGTCTGCCAAGTTGGTTCCATGCCCATTAGGATTTTGCGGCAAAGTTGGGCGCATCTGTGTCCTATAGGTGTTTGCAAGGCAATCTACATTCGTTTGAATTGCTTCTTTTTTTGCCATAGCAGTTACTCTGATTGTCATGTTATTCACCGCTGTAAACCATTAATTTCCTCAGTCAGCTAATATTCCTCAGTCGCCTAATCCGTCTACGGAGTCACCCCGTGCTTTGGTACACTTTCTGACTGCATGTTGTAAGCATCGTCTTCAGATGCCTTGTTAACCACAACAGCAGATTCCTTGGATCTTCTTAATTGCGACACGTTGAACCTTTCACTAATGAACTGTGTTCACGTACGCCTTGACCGTTTTGTGGTTGTTGTTGTTGTTGTTGTGGAGTGGTAGAAAAAGAGGTCGGCGAATATTTCACTTCTTAAATAGGCTGCAATGCCAGAAACAGCCTGGAGATCCAGGGGCATCCCAAACACATGTGTTTTGCCTGCACCTGCAACACACAGCTCCCAATTAATGAATAAAAGCTACAGTACTTTTTTCAGGTACAGGGGGAGTAAGCCCCGATGTTTAGGAATAAAAAAACGGTATTCGCTCTTTTTCTGAAAGATTTAAATATAAGAGAATGAAAGATTTATGTATGATCCTTTACTGCCTGTGGCCAAAGTTGGACAAAATCGATGCGGGTGAACAATACCTTCAATAAGATAATGTCCTAAGTCGAACAGCCTGAGCTTTTGACGACGAGGTGTCGGACGGGTAATCTCGCGTAATGGGGCAAGCACTGGCTGAAGTGTCCCGGACGGGTAATCGTGCGTAACGGGGACACTCACAGGCCTTCAATATTTTATATA